>JAKGUB010000203.1:0-484636 GCA_026261675.1 Hippocampus mohnikei
CTATCAACTGCCCATGCAGGACTCTGCGCTCGGAGAGGGGGTGAATTTAGACCTTAGTGATGTTCCCTCATTTCAAGACATTGGCAGGTAAAAGCCTGGACCTCCTAATCTTCATTTAAATGTTAGTAAACAAGTGTCTTTTCTGGTTTTTACCTGGCAGGTCCACTGACATCCATACATTGAATGAGGATGGAGAACTGTGGCTGGCTTACGAAGGCTTGAAGGAGACCAACAGGTGTTTTTGGTGTTGTTGAATTTGATCAAACTACAAAGTACTTAATGCGTCATGGCTGGATTTACACTGCAGGGCTGATTTAATACTGAAAGGTCTGATTTTCGCACATATTAAAACATACCGTTTAGGTTTCCTGGTCTGACACTATTAAAACACCCCTGAATTATATAGAAATATTTTGCTTATTCAAAGATTGGCCCACCTCTCATTTTGCATGTTTAGCAATATTTATTTGTCCGTGCTTTTGTTGTATTTTAGATTAACTGTGGGTGTTTTTAGTATTTTTGTGTTGTCTGGGCTATATATTTGACTCTCAAACGATGTACTCTGTTGATGTCAAGTTGGCGTTGACGAGATATAGTCATTTGGTGCATTTACACTGCACTCGCATTGGCAGATATCTGATGCCATATCTGGAAGAGGCCTCAATCCAATCTGTAGATAGCAGATCCCCCCCAATTTAGGCTGCCATGGCGTATACCTGTATCTGAATTTGTACCACAAAAAAGAGGGAAAAAAACTGAATTGCCACTTGAAGCAGTGCAAATCCAGCCCCAGTAACTTGATGCTACGACTTGAAATCCCAGGCTTCTGGAGTGCCAGATGCAGAAGCTGGAAAGGCAGCACAGTGAAAGTTATGAGAAACTGCGGATGGAGGTGAACACGCTCAAGCAAGAAAAGGAGCAGCAGGAGAAGCTTTTGGCTCAGACTTTGCTCCTGCCTGAAGACGCTCGCATTGAAGCAGGCCTGGAGCTCGAAATTACCCGGCTCACCCACGAAAATCTGGTGTGTATAGCCTCTGGCTCTTGACAGATCTGTCATGATCCCTATCACAAATATTACAGTTTCTTGAAAGAAAATAATGTTCAGTTTTGATTTGACCGTTTTTAAACATTAATTGCGTTGTTGCAGTTTGCAACAGTATAGAACTGCCCACATAAGACTCGATAAGGTAACCACAATATTATAAACAGTGAAGTTGTACAACTCTACTTAAAATAGTAAAGATTGTTAAATTAGAAAAACAGAGTTGTGTACAATCGCAACATAATTTATTCATATTAGGAAAATAAAATTAACAGTGTACATCTACCTGTGAAACGTTTCTAAAATATACAGATATACACTTAATTTTTTTTTTTTTTTTTTAACAACGCTGTGTAGTGTTAGACAATCGCAATCTAGAACTTTATTACTGCCAGATTTGTAGGTAAGGCTACCTAATGCTACGGCCAGTTTGTGATCCAAACAGGAAGGAAAAAAAAGTATCTCAAAAGTAAACCTATTTATAAATATTTGTATTTCTCCCGTCCTTTTGTTTTACAGTTGGGTGTGTATGGAAGTTGTGTTTATCCTGTCTCTAATCCAGTATGTCTACATATTTGCAGGAGCTCATGGAGCAACAGGACAAACAAGACAAGACTATTGTCAATTTGAAAAAAGACCTTCAGCTCTACATGAAAAGAGTAGAAGAGTTTCAAGGTAATACAGTACTGTCAAACTGAAAGCCACGGGCTGTTACCAGTGCACTACATAGTTGACTCGTCAGTTTTGGATTGCCACTCAGACGTGCAGTTATTTCATTGATGTCACATTATTATAATGTACCTTTGGGTCTTCCTTCATAAATGTTGAAAAAAAAAATCTTACAAAAAATGAATTCAAACAAAGCACTCTTATTTCCATTCGAGTTGTGATGTGTTGCTCTAAGTGCATTCAAGATACTTTCACGCTAGTCGGCGCCTTGCGTCACGGGATGTATTACTATTGCTTTTCTAGTGACTGTAGTTTGTTTACTACTTTTCAAGATGCATTTGTGTGATAACTTCCGCTCACTACACATTCACACGGCAAAATGGCCATCTCGCTATTATATAGGGCACAACAGTATGTAGTGGAGCTGGCGTCTTTATTGAGCCAAGGCATTTTACATTCCATACCACTGCAGGGGGTGCATGGGGGCTCTTGGGGAATGAAGTTTACACTTAATGTAAACATGGGGAGTAAAAACTTAAAGCCGCTTCACTGCTCTATACTCTCTGTCTACAGTATATTCACTGATTCTTCATGTTCCTTTCAAGCTCAACAAAGGAAAACGTCCCTTGAGACAAATTCTTTTGCCAAAGCAGTGAGCATACCTCGCAAGGAGAGAGAGTACCAGGGAATGTTGGAGTACAAAGAGGGTGAAGAGAACCGCCTTGTGAAAAGTTTGGTTTTAGGTATGGCAAACTTTTCTTGCATGAGGCCATGATTGCTTCACGCAACATGTAGAAATGCCTGAATGTTGAAAATGCTGTGCCTAATGGTGCTGCCCGCAACTTTTCATTTCAGACCAGAAGGCCCGTGGTGTCGCTGTCAGCTTCCTTCCTGGCCTTCCTGCTTACATCATCTTCATGTGCCTGCGATACGCTGACAGGGTTAACGACGATCAGCGAGCCAGCACACTGCTCAATTCTGTGCTCTGCAGCATCAAAGGAGTCATTAAGGTTCAGTATAATCAATAATTAATATCCACGTCATTAAGTACGCATGTGCGTATGATGCAGGACCTTATTAGCTCCAGAACTGATTGCTCATTACAAGAAAGGTGAATCTTTTTTTCAAGAAAGTATGCCTTTTACTAATTCTGTAAAAACAAGGCCCAACATATTTGGATTTTCTGAGGTTGATGTGTACCCGGGATATGTGGCAAAATAAAATTCTGATTAATTAAGACCAAAACAAAAAAATCGGCTGACCGATTTAGTCGGCTGATATACAGTATATGTGAGAGAGAGAGAGAGAATACAAAGAATATAATGCTCACTATTGACCATCTGTTGGAAAAATGCTGTATGTGCATGGTAACCTCTAAGTATAATGCAGTTCAATTTACATACCTACAATATGATTGTGATATTGTTACATTAATGTCTTCAGATACATCTTCAGCATCAACATTGAAATTGTGAGACAAAGAAGTTGCTGTTGTGAATTTACATTCGAAGGTTTTGGAGAAGGTCAAATTAAGACACATTTTGTGTTCGGCCTGGAATTTCATCCAACACCCTTATCTTTTTGTGAGAAGTGTATACGGTAATTAGACCCTTTTGGGAAATTGTGCTGTTGCCTGTATGTGACACCAGTGATTGTATATTTTATTGTTGGTTTTGTTTCTATAGAAGCGAAGAAAGGATTTTGCCGTGTTGTCTTTCTGGTTATCCAACACAAGTCGACTAATTCACTGTCTGAAGCAGTATAGTGGAGACGAAGTAAGCACAAGTCCATTATGAGGCGGCTGAGTTCCACCGAAAAACACTTTTGACTATTTCTGCAAAACCCCTTTTGCAGACGTTCAAGACGTATAACACAGCGAAGCAGAACGAGCATTGCCTGACCAACTTTGAACTGACGGAGTACCAGAATGTGTTTGCAGACCTAGCTATCCATATTTATCACCAGCTCATCAAAAGCATGGAAGACATCCTGCAGCCCCTCATAGGTGAGGTGAAGGATCCCACATGCATGTAGGCATTTATCCGAAGCGGTCTGACCGTTTTTGATATGTGCAGTTTCAAGCATGTTGGAGCATGAGACAATCCAGGGGGTTCTGGGCTCCAAGCCGACAGGTCTGAGGAAAAAGAGCTCGGGTTCCCCAGAGGAAGACGCGGTTACGGTGGAAGTCCTCCTGCAGCAACTTGGAATCTGGCACACCACTATGATGCAACATGGGATGGACTCTGGCCTCATTACACAGGTGGTCCGGCAGCAGTTCTACATCATTTGTGCTGTCACCCTGAACCACCTGCTACTCAGGAAGGACATGTGCTCATGGGGCAAAGGGCTGCAGATCAGGTAGCGACCCGTTGCTTTTATGTGCTGACATTTTCACAATAAAACATTGTAGAGCCAGGATGACACTGTATTTCTCAGGGACAATATAGAATTCAACTATACACTCATGAGATCGACATGCACAAATAAGACTGGTTGCTCAGATGAGAGAAATTGTGATTTCAGATGCCATTGTACGGTTTACTTTCCCAGGGTATGGAATAAAAGTCAACCGTCATGGCTTAATGACTGGGTCTAAACATAAACAAACATGCACAAAGAGTAATTCATGTTCCTTTTTCAAAATTCGACACACCACAGAGAAGAGTGTCAACAACCTTGCCAAATTTTAATGATTAAAAAAAAAGAAAAAGCAATTATCGGTACATAAAATGAATCTTTAAAATCAGAAAAGGTCTCAATGTTCTCGTAGATTTCTAACGCTGTGGGAGTTTCAACTGAGTGCGCTGAAGCTACGCCCTGCTCAACTCTCAAATCAAATACCGCGTGTGTAATCTGGAAGAATTGATTCGACCTCATTGAGCAACGTTCTTATGCCTACACATAACACATAACATGTTTTCACCACAAAAATATATCCAGGTATTCAATATATACGACCAGGTTGTCGCTCTTCTTTATTCCTGTGAGGAATGCGTGCACTCATGAGCAAAGAGGCTCTCTGAAGAGGCCAGGGCAGACCAAAGCCCTGGCTGTGAATTTGGATTTTGCGAAGCATTTTATACCCCTTGTCCTTGCTCTTTTTCACGCAATTCTTTTTCTACTCACACTCAAGTAATTATTTGGAGGACTCCTTGAGGTTTATTTTTCTCCTTCTACTTAAGGACTATTTTTGGTTACTCTACCCACCTGGTCACAAAATAAACAATAGTTTGCAATTAATATCTGACCTTTTATGTGTGCACAGTGGAACACACCCTGACCTGTTTCCTGGTTGCCTCTATGTTCAGGTACAATGTGTGGCAGTTGGAGGAATGGCTGGCGGAGAGGGAAATGGCCGACTGTGGCGCCAAAGAAATGTTGGAACCTCTCGTACAAGCCGCACAACTGCTGCAGGTCAAGAAGAAGACTGAGGCCGACGCTCAGGCTATTTGCAACATGTGCACAGGCCTCACGAATGCACAGGTCCCTCATCAGTCCATGTTTTTCATGTGATACGTCACTATTGTTGTTGAACATCATGTGTTCTTCCTCACAGATTGTGAAAGTGCTGACACTTTATACACCAGTGATCGAGTTTGAAGAGCGCGTGACAACCACATTCATCGCAACCATTAAAGTGAGTTGCTGTGACCCAAACGTGTGCAAGAGTGTAGTGCTCTTTTATGGTCCTCAAATTATTAACCTGTTCATTTTTGGACCTTTTATAGGACATCTTGAAAGACAGAGAGGAGTCGTCCACACTGATGATGGATGCCAAGAAAATCTTTTCTGTCACCCTTTCTTTCTCACCCTCCTCTGTGGCGCTGGAGACCATCCAGATCCCTGCTAGCCTAAATTTGGATTTCCTCAACCGTATATAGAGCCAGCCTTTGACAGTGTTTTGCTGTTTATCATGTGTGGTTTTCAATTTGTACGTAACTTTTGTATTCACGTGCCAAGTAAATATAAAAAGTCAGTTTAAGGAAATATGTTCTGGGGACTTAGCAGTATATGTTTAGTGAATAACCAAGAGAAATAATATAAATATTGATACTACATAATTTTGTAAAGGATTGAACATAAAGTAATTGAAATGTTGAATATGACAACCAGTTATTAAATATATAAAAGTGTTTTTAAAAGTCTGTCTGACATTCTGATGATTGTCGTTCTCATGCTGTCATTTTTATTTGTCATTACAAGCATTACTTTATAAATCAGCTCATTCATTCAGGAAATGAACATGACAAATGTTATCAGACAGGTTCGTACAGTCCAAAACTGATCTGCTTGTCTGTGGCCAAACACGATTTTTTTTTGAATCTTCAAACCAAAATCTCTCAAAAGTTTGTTTTGTAGCATTTTATTTAATAAGCCAACTTTACACAAGAAAATACATAAGAATAGAAAACAAATCACCATTTGGTACTACAATATGGTCACGTGAAGGTACTTTTTGTCCCCGTGTGAATTGAATTAGACTTCCTGTTACTTTCTGTTAATCTCCCAAGTAGCTTTTATGGTATTTGTATCCGGATTCTTTCGCTTTGGATCCTTGAACGAACGAGCGCGCGTCACAAGACAGGTGGGTGGAGTCTTCTGTCATAGAAGCAACAGGTGAGAGGCTCCCGCCGGCAAAATCAAGCTAGCAAGGAGGAGAAGATACAAACCAGCGGTATAAAACTAGGCTTTTTCAAAATAAAATAAGACAAATTAAGCATTGCCAAACAGAATATTTCATTTGCTAACCATTCCGCACTTAAAATTCATTCATGAATTGAACGCTGATTGAATACGATCACATGCTGATAAATCCAATGGAGGAAAAATAATTTTACATGAAATCAAATTAGGTCTCCACGTATTTTGACAAGCCAACCGGACATGCTATTTCATTCCTACCTTAAATTATGTTTTTTGTCGTAGTTGCGTTAACCCGGGGACCAAAAAAATGTCGGTCACTTCGGAAGTACAATTCAGATGATGAAAACATTTTTCCGACATTGGGGTTTACAACAATAACGCTAAAACATGGCGTTGATTCAGCTATACACGCGGGTAAGAAAAAACTACAAATTATTACGCCATCTAGCAAATTATGTGTTTATAATACTACTAAAGAGACATATGGTTACTTTGTAAATCATTTTGGAAAGCAAAAATGCTCTGGCAAATTAACTATCACTGTATATATACTGTTATTTTCAGTCTTATGCAAGTGCAAGTAAAGGGAAAATCTTTAAAGTGGGAAATATCGACGTGTTACAAATGTTTTAAGGTGTAACTTTGCATTTACACTCTAGTACAACAGAGTGTGGATTCCAGATGCTGAACATGTGTGGAAATCAGCAGAGATCGTGAGAGATTTCCATTATGGAGATGATTATTTACAACTGCTACTGGAAAATGGCACAGTAAGTGAAATTGACAAAATTCATAAACACATGTTGTTGAATAAGATAACCAGACACATACATGAACTTTATCTCTTTCTTAAAGGAGCACAAGTACATCGTTGACTCGTCACCACCAGAACTCCCTCCTCTTCGCAACCCAGATATCTTAGTTGGGGAGAATGATCTCACTGCGCTCAGCTACCTCCATGAACCTGCTGTCCTGCACAACCTTAAAGTGCGCTTTCTGGAATCCAGAATCATCTACACCTACTGCGGTAGGCGCAGAAGGAATGCTTTGTTTCACTTGTGTTAGCTCTGAGGTGTTGTTTTCACCTGGCTTGTCTTGCCTCCCCTTTGCAGGCATCATCCTGGTGGCGTTGAATCCCTACAAGCAGCTTCATATCTACGGGGATGCAATCATTCACGCATACTCTGGTCAGAACATGGGTAACATGGATCCTCATATATTTGCAGTGGCAGAGGAGGCTTACAAACAGCTGGCCAGGTGAACAAGAGCACAGACAAGAGGAATTTTAACAAAATGTGTGATCAACTAACTTGGCAAAATATGGAATAACATGACAAAAACAAGGACCCCTCCCCCCAAAATTTAATTAATTTTTCTCGCGAGATTAACGCGGCAGACGTCACAGCGGATGTTACGTTGCTCTATAAATAAACCAGAAACAAAAAATCAATCGCTCTGCACGCACGTTTGTTTTGCCAGCCACGGCAGCGCGAGACAACGAAAACGGATACTTAAATAGTTTATGAATGGAAAGTTTACTTTTAAAAAGTTGCCAGATTGTTCCAATGACAAGACCAAAGTTACCTGTATGTTTTGCAGTCGTAAACTGAGCTATCATCATAGCACGTCGAGTCTGAAATACCACTTAATGGCCAAGCACACAGCTGACGTGCGTACTCCGCCCCCTCGTCTCAGACCGACAGCTATGGATCATTTCAAAGCAAACAGCGTGGGCTAAAATGTTGCTAGAACAGGGGTGTCTTTATTTAGCTCATTTTTGCATAGTTGTCATGTTTGTCCGTCTGCAATCTGACGTTTAAACGAAGTAAATTGCGTTTCAGCGCCGGCGCTCCACTTCCGGGATTGAGTATTGGGACTTGTAGTTCTTTTGTTCGATTCGATTTTATGTTTGTGTTGTATGGTTTCTTACGTTTAAAACAATGAATAATGATGACGAAAATGATACATAGTGAAATCAGGGTTGATTACATTATTTATTAAACGTATTGTTAAATAAAGGTATTAATTAATGTCAATTATATACATATTTACATTGTGATGCAGAAAGATAGATATATTAATTTTTTACTGCATTTATGTGTAGTTTAGGTTATTACCTGCTTCTGATACTTCTGTTACAACTACTACTACAACTACTTCTGCTGCAAAGTGCTCCAATAAATGATCAAAAAAGTACAGAACGAGAGATCCTTCCATACTGACCGACAATCCCTATCCAGGGGGCCGTGAAAAATTATAGGCTGAGTACTAGCTTACCTTAGATGTGCACTTTATATTGCGCTGTTTTGATTCCATAAAAAGAGCTGTTCAAGCAGCTGTTGTGTGACAAAATATTTTTTTCACTGTTGTTGATGGACATTATCTCTCAAGTGTGAGAGATAATGTGTGAATAACTGCTCCAAGTGAAAAATGTTCATGTAAAATTGAAAATCGAAATTATTTCAGTAAATATTTGCATTTTGCACATAGAAAACTGATTCATGATTCCATGTTGATGAGAGCATTAAAATGGGGAAAATAGGACAAAAATATAAAGGAAATTCAGAAACGATAAAAATGCGTGAGTAATCATGATTAATTTTTAGTTAATTTGAGTTAATTATGACAGTTGAGTTTTAATTAGATTAAATATTTTAATCGTTTGACAGCTCTAATATATATATATATATATATATATATATATATATATATATATATATATATATATATATATATATATATATATATATATATATATATATATATACAGTCAAACCTCGGTTTTCAAACGTCTCTGTTCTCGACCAAATCAGTTTTTGACCAAAAATTTCAAGTTTTCTATGCCTCGGATTACGACCGAATATCGGTTGTCGAACAAACTGAGCGCACTTGAATGCGCCACTTGACTCCTCTCGCCTTCCTTACACGAGGAAGTGACGCTTCCTCAGGGAGACGAGGAAGTGACGCTTCCTCGTGTAGCGTTCCATTGTGAGCAGACGTGGTCAATAAAGATTTTTTTTTTTTTTAAAGAGTGTGGTTTCGGTTTTCGAACAGCCTCCTGGAAAGTATTATGGTCGAAAACGAGGTATGACTGTATAATTATTATTATTATTAATTATTTATTTTTTTATAACGGTTCTTTGTTGTCTTGACCAGAAACCACAAGAACCAATCTATCATCATCAGTGGAGAGTCTGGAGCTGGTAAAACAGTGTCCGCTCGGTATGCTATGAGGTATTTTGCTGTTGTCAGCAAATCTGGCAGCAAGACCCAAGTTGAAGACAAGGTTCTGGCATCCAATCCCATAACAGAGGTAACAAACGCTTTGGTCGTGTTCAGTCAATGTCACAGTGATGATGGCTGATGTGTCAAACTTGCTTGGCTTTCTCTCAGGCCATTGGGAACGCAAAGACGATCAGGAACGACAACAGCAGCCGTTTTGGGAAATTCACTGAGATCAGTTTTGACAATAGGTATCGAATAATTGGTGCAAACATGAGGACTTACCTGTTGGAGAAATCCAGAGTTGTTTTCCAGGTAAACAACTGGATATTCTGGTTAATTATCTTCCCACTCTCTCACATGTGTGACATTGTTGCTTTCAGGCTGAGTCTGAGCGGAACTATCACATATTTTACCAACTGTGCGCCTGTGCGCATCTGCCACAGTTCAAGGCACTGAAACTGAGTACGTTTGTGAAGGTTTGAGACAGAATCTCACTGTTGTACCGTATGTCCATATATGTAATGTTTAGGTTTTGTTTTTTTTCTACAGTGAGTGCAGATGAGTTCCACTACACAGGCATGGGTGGCGATATCATAATTGAAGGTGTGGATGACAGGAAAGGCATGGAGGAGACTCAGCAGACCTTTTCACTTTTGGGTAAAGCATGCTTTGGATGGAGTCAGATTTATTATTGCACAACAGTGCTGCATAATATTTACACGACCTCTTTGTGGTTGTTTAGGGCTGAAGGAGGACTTTCAGTCTGATGTTTTCAAAGTTCTTGCAGCCATTCTCCACCTGGGAAATGTGGAAATTAAGAGCTCCGGGGATGATAGGTCGTCCATTTCTGTGAGTCTTGTTTGTTTTTTAGGCCTTACTTACCGCGGCGACAACATTAATGTACACATGCACAATCCAACGCAAGAGTTGTATTAAAAGCTGCCTTCACAAATATGCGCGCTTTGGATTTTAACTGTTAAAGACAGATTTTAATTGCCAACTATTTAAATAATTTTATATTTTGAAGTGGTTTTATTTGTTGCACTACAAATTATTTTTGCTGTTTACCGAAAATAAGAAGGGGGCTCGCCTGTATTAAAAAAAAAAAAATACCATTAAAGGATCACACAAAACTGCTGAACAAGAAACTCACATTAAGTGCAAGAACTCATTTTGTACTGTGTCTTTTTCTTTTTTTTTCTTTTCACAATAATCAACACTCTTAACTTGCCCTGCATATCATTTCAAGCCCCCACCAACCCACGTTTTACTATTGGGCAGTATAATCACCGATGTAAGCGCAACTAAGACTGGTCAGCCAATGCCACACATAATTCAAAAAAGGATTTCTGAAAATTCTAAAACGTGTCCACTATTCCTCTGTACAATAGTTGTTAAACTACAACCACAACAATAAGCAAAATGGCATTCAAATTAAAAATGGTATTAATGCTTATCATCTTTGAAAATGTCTATGTTGTTCTCTATTGGATCAGTTTGTGAGGGTGTACCTAATGATGTGAACTGTTTTACAATTGTTGTCTTTTTTTATTGACTTTCAGAACAGCGATTCACATCTGAACATCGTCTGCGAGTTGTTGGCTGTGCGTGCAGACGACTTAGTGCGTTGGCTGTGCAATCGGAGGCTTGTCCTGGTGGCCGAGACGGTGGTGAAACCGTTGCCCAAAGACCGTGCAGTGAATTCCAGAGATGCTCTCGCCAAACGGACCTATGCTCATTTGTTTAACTGCGTTATTAACAGGATCAACAAAGCACTGCAGATCCCAGGGAAGCAACACGCTTTCATAGGGGTGCTCGACATTTATGGGTAAGGGGGAAAAAAATTGTTCTTCTGATTTTCTATCTTTTGATTGTTCCTTCATCTCAACTTTCATTATGTGCTCCTCAGCTTTGAGACGTTTGACATCAACAGCTTTGAGCAGTTTTGTATCAACTATGCCAATGAAAAGCTTCAGCAGCAGTTTAACTTGGTTTGTATCAACCCAAACGAGCACAAAACCCGTTACACTCCTCTTGATGGAGGACCTATTCATGTTGTTCTTTTCTATCCAGCATGTGTTCAAACTGGAACAAGAGGAGTACATGAAAGAAGACATCCCATGGACATTAATAGATTTCTATGACAATCAGCCAGTCATTGACTTGATTGAAGCCAAAATGGGAATCCTGGACTTGCTTGATGAAGAGTGTTTGGTACAAAAGACCTTTCAATTACTATGATTAATGGTTGCTTAGTTTTTCAATCACTGGTCCTCAAATACAAATATGCTATTTTCTTTAGTTTCCTCAAGGCACTGATCAAAGTTGGCTCCAAAAACTGTCCAACTATCTGAACAGCAATCCTTTGTTTGAGTTGCCCAAGCTGTCAAATGAGACCTTTATCATTCAACACTTTGCAGACAAGGTACAGAACACATCCACACTTATTGCACCACACGATGAGCATTAGAATTCTTGTAAAAAGGGTGAGAGCGGGTACTTCCTCACCAAATTCATTCAGGAATACCTTGATGGACTTTGCTTTGTGAACTGGCATACAGTCGTGTTCGGACCAAAAGGCAACTTGCGCAAAGTCTTCCTAACACATTGCAGGGATACAATTCTCTAAAATGTCTTGGTAAAGAATTAAGATTCACAAGATAACTCGTCAAATCCCTGATTAATTAATCAAGAGTTGTGTCCAAATACTTTGATGAGTGTAGTGTACCATGATTTATTTTTCTTTTGTCTTGCCGCTTAACAGGTCGAATATCAGTGCAAAGGTTTTCTTGAGAAGAACCGAGATACTCTTTATGAAGAACTGGTTGAGGTTTTGAAAGCCAGTAAGGTAAACAAAGTTTTATGAATGTAAGAATACTGTACGTATCAGCATTAAATCTTAGAGTGCCACCTTGATTTTTCTCAGACTAACATATTTCTCTTCTTCTCATCACTATCATAAGTTCGCCTTTCTGGCCACATTTTTTCAAGAGGAGGGGCAGAGTGTTCCGAACATAAAAGGTATCAAAGTGAAGCCGGCCAAGCCTGGTGTGAAATCAGCCAATAAACAGCTGAGGGCCTCAGTTGGAGATAAGGTAGACATGTCAAAGTTGACTTAGCAGTTTGGGTTATGTTTTTGTATCTATGCTGACACATTGCGATTGTAGTTCTGCAGCTCTCTCTCGCTGCTGATGGAGACACTGAATGCTACGACCCCTCACTATGTGCGTTGCATTAAGCCAAATGATGAAAAGCTGCCATTTGAGTAAGTACTTGTGAATACTTACATAAGTAAAGCTCTATTTCCTCGTTAGAAGCTTTTTTATTTTATTTATTTATTTTTTTGAGCAAGTGACTTTTTGTTTTCAGATACGATTCCGGGAGGGTGGTGCAACAGCTGCGGGCCTGTGGAGTGCTTGAAACAATTCGTATCAGTGCCCAAAGTTACCCTTCAAGGTGCTTTGACTACCGGTAGATATCAGTAAATGACAAAATGTCATTAAATTTCAATGCAAATATGTTTTGTTTTCAGGTGGACCTACTTTGAGTTTTACAGCCGCTACAATGTCCTAATGACCAACGAGGAGGCCAGCCTTGATGACAAGACACAGACGTGCAAATGTGTGCTTCAGAGGTTGATTCAGGTGGTTTCATTGTTTCTGTCTCTATTGACAAATTGACAAATGTGTCTATTGACCACTTTGTTGTGTTTTCTACACGGCTCTGTTTTCAGGACCCGAATCAGTATAAGTTTGGTCGCACAAAGATCTTCCTTCGAGCTGGTCAAGTCGCATATTTAGAAAAGCTGCGTCTGGACCGACTAAGAGCGGCTTGCATTACCATTCAGAAATACGTCCGTGGGTGGAACCAGAGAAGGAAATACCAACGCTTGAGGCAGGCAGCCATCCTGATTCAACAGTACGTCCGTGGCAAGAGGACCGTACGGTGAGTAGCTATCAGCAGTGGCTCAAAATCTTGAGTTTCTGAGGTCAAAAATCCACACAATTTGTGTCGTTTCGTTTGTGAAACTGCAGTAAAGCGGTGAGCGCGGCAAACCTGAAGCGGGGCTGGTCAGCAGTGGTCATTCAAAGGTACTGGAGAGGCTTCCGCATACAGAAGAGCTATCAAACGGTACGCTTGGCCATCATCACCATCCAAGCTTTCACGCGAGGTTGGCTGGCCCGTAAATCCTATTCCCAGGTCTGTAACTTTAGCCTACTTGGCAGTATTTGTCAAGCCACGGAATCAAACTTAGTCTTTAAACGGCATCATAATCTTCGCTCAGCTGGTGGAAACACGCAAGGCGTTGGTGCTGCAGAAGTACGCCAGAGCATGGCTGGCTCGGCGACGTTTTAAAGCCATGCGTCAACTGGTGCATCAGGTTCAACTGTCCTTCAGGGTACAGCAGCTCCGAAAGAAGAATGAGGAGCAGGTAAACGTCGTCTCACGGCCCATCGTCCAGTCCTTGGAGAAGACGTAACCTAATCCCTGATCCTTAATCCCAGAGTAAAGAGAACCGCGGTTTGGTGGAAAGACTGACGAGTTTGGCCAACTCCCATTCACAAGCCATGGACAGGCTGCATGCTCTGGAGACACAGCTGGAAAAATCCGCTATCCAGAGGCGTCGTTGGAAGCAAAGAGAAGAAAGCCAAAGAAGATGCTTCTCTGGTCAGTCAGTTTTGATTGTAGACTCAATGTGACTGGACAACATCGGATTTGGCCGAGATCCTGAAATCTTTAGAGCTTTTTCTTCAGCCTTCTACAAGTTGCAGCAATCAAAAAGTAACAGTTACTACTCACCATATTCCACTATATTTTAAATACCTATATGCCGGCCATGTTAAGGCCAAAAGCATTGCAGTGTGCGCCCCACAGTCCACAAATCCTCTGTGCACATTGTGTCTGCAATAATCAATCCAAAACAGCAAAAAATACAAGCAATGCAAATATCAAGTACCAACCAACATGGGTGAATGAAGCACCCATAATGGCATAATGGTGTGAAAATCAAAGACAACTGAGACCAAGCTCCTCTGAGAAAGAAGACAGACACCCAACCAGGGACAGGCAACCCTAAATCCAAGTATTTGCCACCTATCCTTTCGACAATGACCACAAACAAAGACTGGAGGTTCTCTTTTGGTGTACAAGACCATGCAAGATTCAAGGGAGCCTTATCAAGTCACGTCAAGTCAAGTCAAGTACAACTTTATTGTCAAATGTGCTGTATGTGCAACATACAGCACAGCATCCTTGCCCATCCAGATAACCAGGCAACAAGAGGAGCCGCTGCGGGTGCCCGCGCCGCCATCAAAAGAACAGTTAACATAAAATGAGAAAATAATACGACACAACAACATCAAAGTCTGTGCTGGACAAGTGGCACGAACAACTGCCAGGATGTGATAAACGATGGACTGCATTAATAGCTTGCGCCTGCATTCAGTAGGACTGATGGAACGGGGTCGTCACCCGAACGACTTTGTCTGTCATGTTGATAAAATTATCTCAGCAAAGTAACACTTGACGCGATGAAGAAGCACCTTTTAAATGTGGATGTGCCAGGATATCAATATAAATTGCTTTTCAATAATTATCCAACCATAGCAGTTGATCAAGCTAGCTCTGGTCAGTTGGTGAATCCTTCTCAGCATAGCGCTGGCTGGAATTCATAGATTTTGTAAAACTCGTTCTATAGCTACGCGAAAACTGACTTCTGAGCGAAGATGCCTGACGTAAACGCAGTAAAACATCATAACAGCGCAAGCTAGTCACTGGGCGCTCCTCAATTATGTCTGCCGCAATTTTAATTTTCCACTCTTGAAATCATTCATCTTGTCTTTGCGCTACAGAAATTGACTGATCTTCAAAGTGAAGTTGATGGGTTGATCGTTAAAAAACAGACCATGGAGAAAACGTTTGAAGCTTCCGCTAAAGAGCAACAAGGTACGAAGGGTCCATCTATTCCACACAGTCTATCCTCTTATGTATTTGTATCAAATATTTGACATTGTCCAACAGAAAAGTTTGATCAAATAAAGATGACTCTACTGGAAGAGAAAGAAAATCAAGCAAGGCTTCGAAAGTAGGATTAAAAAAAAAAAACTTTCTTAATATGTTGCAGTAGTCATTAAGGACTAATGGGATTTCCTCTCTTCAGAATCGCTGAGAACAACCTTGTCATCCAGAGAGAGGAACACGAGAAGGAGCTGGCAATCCTGAAAGAAGAGCTCAGGAGGCTGAAGGACGAGAGAGTCAGTCTGAAGATGAAGTTGGAAGACGGCGAACAATTGAGCGCCGACCTGCAGGATCAAGTGGCCCAGCTCACCAAGCACGTCAAGGTCATTCCGGAGCTCCGCAGAGACCTCAGCAACCTCCAGAATCAAAAGCAAACCATAGACCGAAAGATGAAGCAGCAGTCTGAAGAAGCGAGAGGTATCGCTGATATTCCAAGATCTCGAATTCAAAACAAATGCAGCATTGATGTGATTCTAATGTTTGTTTTTCAGCTAAACTGCACGATATTTCAAAAGTACTCTCAGGAAGCGTTGTTAAAGAAGAGGTGCTTCTGGGGTAATCGGTTATTTAGATTCTCCCTTTTTCTCTTTTTTTTTTGTAATAATGTCATTGAAGTGTCTGTTATTGTGCTTCTGAAGGATAACTGCAGATTATTCTGAGAAGACATATGAAGCTGAAGACCTTCTGGCCGCCTTTAGTGGTCTCGAGAAAGCTACCAGGTCTGTTTAGTGACTGCCACAGTCGTCCTTCCACATGGCCGCTGTGAGGAAAAAAAATGTGTGCTCAGTGTGACCTGTTTGACGTTATTTTTGGTAGAACGCTGGAGAACCACCGCAAGGAGCAGAAGGAAATCTACGAGACTCAAATAGAAGGCTTGAGACTGAAAGTGGATTACCTTCAAAATGAGAACAGCAGCCTGCAAACTTTTTTCGCCGAGAAAAATAACATGAATGAGAACATTCGCCAAGAGGTGATCCGGTTGAGCAGCGAGAACGCCGTAAGTTTGAGTGTTCTTTCGAGATGATTATACTGTATATTGAATGCCAAATAATTTTTGTGTTGCCTTTTGTTCACGTGATCTGTATGTTGTCAGATAATACCTGAGCTGAAAGTTCAGATTTCAGAGCTGCAAAGACAAAAACATGAGTGTGAGGTTCTTGTGGAAGAGCAGAGAAAAGAGTTAGAGGGTAAGTTTAATTCTGGCTAATAATTGTTTGAATTGAACATTTTGCCTTTGCTTGTAACTCTGTTGACTTTTGTTGTTGTTGTACTTTTCAAGAAAAAGCAGATGAGATTAAAAATACTCTTCAAAAGAAGGTGGAAGAAGAGAGTTCAAAGTGCAGGTGAAATATTCAGATTGGAGTCGGATGTTTCCATCATCCTGTCACTCTCCTTGACTTCATTCTCATGATTCCTTCCAGGAACTTTGAGGATCAAACTCAGGTGCTGGAGGAGGCAAAGACGACTCTTCAAGGTCAAATGAAAGACCTTCAAGAGGAGAATGATCACCTGAGCAGGCAACTGCAGATGGAGAGAGATGCCAAGATCCGACTGAGACTAGAAGCCGCCCAGTTATCTTCTAGAAATTTGGTACGTTTAGTACTTTAGATGTTAAACCTGACGGGTTACAGTACTGGCCAGTGTACCCCAAACTCTGCTTTTCTTAAAGGACTTTGAGGAGCAACTTGACCAGAAGGAAAGAGTCATTAAACAATTAGAGAATCAAATGATAAGCCTTGAAACAGCACAAAAAGGTACCCTGCCTCTCGTTTACAGGTTTAATGTAGAATAAATACAGTCAGGTCAACTGTGGTTTCAATGATCTCTTGTGTCACACAGCCCAGAAAACGTCTTCACCTGTTCCCAAACATTATCTTGGAATGTTGGAGTACAACCCACAGGATGAATCTCGACTCATTCAAAGCCTTATTTTAGGTATTTTCTTTTTCTTTATTTATGTGTAAAAGTCAAGCATTGAAAAGATCCAGATTCAGGGTTATTTTTTTATTTTTATGAATGAATCCATAAGAGACAGATTCATTTACTCACTATAATCACATAGTAGAAATAAACACAATGATGTCATGTGAATAGTGGTACCTGGAGGTCCTGTCAGAAAAATAACATAAGCATAGAAAAATAAGAGACAAGATTTTCATTTCGTTACTGAGACACACAAAAGTCCGATTGACTGTGGCAAACCAACCAAAAACTGCGCACGTTTTATTTTTCATTCATTTGTCACCCGCCAAACTTGGAAACGCGATCTCACATTCTTGTCTCTTGCAGACCTGAAGCCCAAAGGTGTGGCGGTCAACATGATTCCTGTTTTGCCAGCTTACATTCTCTTCATGTGCATACGCCATGCTGACTACATGAACAACGAAGACAAACTCCGGTCTTTTATGAATGCGACTATTAATGCTGTCAAAAAGGTCACCATGGTGAGTTTGAAGTGTTCTCTTTTTTCGATTTTGATCGACTCTGTCAGATATGTGTTTATCGATTCATTGCACAATTTTAGCTTTCCCTTACAGTTGTTGGACAACAACTTGTGTGCTGTAAAGTCAACATGCTAGACTTACTATGGAGAAGCCAATGAATACAAGTCTAAACTGAATGTTCCCATTTCAGACTCACCAGAATGACTTGGCCTTATTGTCCTTCTGGCTGTCCAACATGTACCAGTTGCTCAACTGTCTTAAGCAGTACAGCGGAGAAATGGTAAAGGAGCACTTTTTGTCAACCGTATTACAGATAACTGCAGATCTATTTCACCTCATATCTCATATTCTGTCGTTCACAAAAGGAGTTCAGCAAGCACAGCACCGCCCGTCAGGTGAACAACTGCTTGCAGAACTTTGATTTGTCAGACCATCAGCAGGTTGTCAGCGACTTGGCCATCTGCATCTACCACCAGTTCATCGCCGCCATGGAAAGAGCTCTCACCCCTGCGATTGGTATGTGACAAAACAAACAAAAATGTATATTGTGTATTAATTCGTACTACTAACTGTGCTTCTCCCCGCAGTGCCCGGTATGTTGGAGCATGAAAGCTTGCAGGGCATTTCCAGCATGAAACTAAGGGGCTTCATTAAACGTTCTCGCAAAAACAACGACGACATGGAGACCTACACCATCTCCTTCATCATTCAGCGACTCTCTCACTTCTACAGCAACATGACACAGCACGGCACCGAGCCACATCTCATTAAACAGGTGGTCAAGCAACTGCTCTTCCACATCGGGGCGACCACCCTCAACAACCTGCTGCTGCGTAAAGACATGTGTTCCTGCAGAAAAGGAATGCAAATCAGGTTTGTCTTTGAGTATGTGCAGGAAATTTGCGTGAAATGTTAATCACGAGATGAAATTAATAACTGGATGTTTGTCCATGCACTGCGGCGTTCACATGCTCGAAGCTCTGCTACCACGAGACTCTCCACATACAACGCAGAAATGCTGCATCACATTTTATAAACTAGGGCTGAGCAAGTAATCAAATTCAAATCCACATCGCAATGTAGCGGAATTCAATTTTCAAATAGCAAAGGCTGCAAATGCGGGGAAAAAATGTCCCTCATTTCCTCTGATAGGCTTTCAATTTTATTTCCATGTATAATTTATTATTTCTATAATAATATCTACACTTACACAACTTACGTTTATTTATAGAGCACTTGAAGAAAAAAAACCCACCCTTGAAACAAAATGCAGTACATCAAATCCAAACAAACATACAACAAATTAACATAATAATATTTGGAAACGGGCGGCTTGTTGGGTCAGTGGTTAGCGCGTCGACCTCACAGTGCAGAGGTACCGGGTTTGATTCCAGCTCTGGCCTTCCTGTGTGGAGTTTGTATGTTCTCCCCGTGCCTGCGTGGGTTTTCTCTGGATCCTCCAGTTTCCTCCCACATTCCAAAAACATGCATGGCAGGCTGATTGAACACTCTAAAACTGTCCCTAGGTGTGAGTGTGAGCGCGGAGGGTTGTTCGTCTCTGTGTGCCCTGCGATTGGCTGGCAACCGGATCAGGGTGTCCCCCGCCTACTGCCCGAAAACAGCTAGGATAGGCTCCAGGACACCCCGCCGCGTGAAGATAAGCGGATCAGAAAATGGATGGATGGATTGGTTGGATATTTGGAAACAATAAAAGAGTAAAAAAACAAATTACACACTCACCCAAGAGTAGATAGAGTCTGAATGTGTGTTTATAGCTAAGGAATAACTACGTGTTGTAAGGCAGGTTTTAAAAATTCTCACAAGAACAGGCTGCTATGTGCCCCAACTACTGTAAGCGTGACAGCAATTGTGCTCTTCCAGATGCAACATCAGCTACCTGGAAGAGTGGCTTCAAGAGAAAGACTTCCAGAGTTGTCATTTTATCGACACTCTGAAGCCCTTGATCGAGGCCGCCTGGCTGCTGCAGGTCAGCAAGTCCACAGATGACGACGCTAAGGCCATCACAGAGAAATGCACTGAGCTCAACACAGTTCAGGTATACCATCCAGTTCCATTCAAGTTTGTCAAACTCGAATGAGTCAATTGAATATTTTCTCACAGATCGTCAAGATTCTGAATTCATACACCCCCGTCGACCTTTTTGAGAAGAGGGTGGCGTCGTCATTTGTGCGCAAAGTTCAGGTGGGCTCCCATCTAGCGACTTTAAAACGACTGATGTCACGTCCTGGACGCTGGATCTGAAAAGTCTAAATGTCCTCCTTGTTACAGTCACTTCGACAAGATCACGACAGCGCTGCGCAGCTGATGATGGATGCACATTATCGTTTCCCGGTTACGTTTCCTTTCTGCGCGTCCTCGCAGGCTTTGGAGCTGCTGCAGGTTCCCAGTAGCCTTCACCTGGAATTCCTAACCATGATCTGACCAAAGGCGGCCCGGTGGTCGAGTGTTTAGCGCGCCGACCTGACAGTGCAGAGATTGTGGGGTTGATCCCGGCTTCGGCCTTCTTGTGTGGAGTTTGCATGTTCGCCCCGGGCCTGCGTGGGTTTTCTCCGAGTACTGCGGTTTCCTCCCACATTCCAAAAACATACATGGCAGGCTGATTGAACACTCTAAATTCCCCTGAGGTGTGAGTGTGAGCACAGATGGTTGATTGTCTCTGTGTGCCTTGCGTTTGGCTAACAACCAGTTCAGGGTGTCCCCGCCTACTGCCGGAAGACGGCTGGGATACGCTCCAGCACCCCCGCGACCCTTTGTGAGGATTAAGCGAATCAGAAAATGGATGGATGGATGGATCTGACCCAGAGAGACTTTCAACTTTGTATTCTTAGGCCGAACCTTTAATCACATGGCTTCTGGATATTTGTCATCTGTTTGTATCGTAGGAAATATATACTAATCACAAAAAAAATTGAGACACAAGATTGGACTTTGGATGCAATTTAAGGATGAACCTGAAATATACATATCACTTGTACGGGTGAACCTAATTTGACCTTCTCTCAATGTTTTAAATCCACCTGTTGAAATGTTTCAGAATTTTTGCACAACTTGCTGTTCTCAGACAAGGAGCTCAATCACAAAATTCACAGCAGGTGTGTGATTGAGTAATTGACCGATACATTTCAAAGAACGTCCACTTCTATGCCGACATCTGAGACTCTTCCAATCTCTCTGCATGTTCTTTGAAAGTGCAATACTGTATTTGTCTCTCAGTAATATGCAATTTACCGGATATGATTCTTAATGGATTTATTATAAATCAATTCTCTGCATGTTACAAGACTTTGCATATAGATGACAGCATGAAACAGAAGCACATCAGCACAGTCAAATGAGATCCAGTTGTCCTATCTGCGTTGTATCAAAATGATAATTACGAATAGCAAACAATGTTAACCCTATAAGCGATGAATATTTGATCCTAAACGGTGGAGCAGCATATGTAAGCAGACAATATAACACTATGCACCGGCATATATTATTTATCTTTTGCGAAAAATGACAAATATTACTGCAGCATACTGCATCAATTGTGAAACTCATCTTCACGTGTCTTTATGCCTGTATTATACTGTCCCCAGGTGGCCAAGGTGTATAATACACACCTGAAAGAGCAGCACGACCTTCATTGAACACAGTATAAGCCAAAACTGTTGAATTTGTTACATTCCATTTGCTTATGTTATACCACTTGTATCTTAAGGCACCATAGTATTTACAGTATCTAAATCAAGTAATTACATCATGAAATAAAATGAGAATAAAATTAATGACCAATTTTAGGGAGAAAGTAGCTAAATGATTCCAACAAATATGACAAGACTGTACTCGTAATAATAATGTAAATGATCAATTGTAACGGTCAACAGCAAATTTTATGTATCCCTAAATGTGTTTTTGACACCGATAAATTTTTTTTTTTAAAGCTTTATTTTGTTGAGTATAGCTGCGTGCATAGCACAACATCAAACCTGGCATTCTGAAGCATTTGATCAAAGGGTAACATATATACAGATGGAACAAAGGGGCTCCAAGGATTGACTCTTGAGGGACGCCACATGTCATGGCCATCCGATCAGATTCAAAACTTCTTATCATATCACAAATTATTTCTTTCCTCCAAATATCACCTCCGCCATTTTTGGACTTTTCCATTTAACCCTACCCAAATTTTCATGATGATGATGAAGATGAAAATGAAAACTTTATGAGTGCAGATTCAGAATCGGTGGGGGAGAAAGAAAAATGTACTTTCATCTCTGACGAAAAAAATTGCATACATTTCCTGGTCTCGCACTGCATTACATTGTAGTTGTGTACCTGAAGCGTCATTGAACATTACGAAGTGCTAAAGAACGACATTTAACTCATCATGGATTTCATTCAGCCTGTTGAGGATGCATCCTTGAAGGAGCTAACATCCCTATTTTTCCTCCTCTCTCCGTTCCTTCTGTTAACTACAGCATCCTCCCCCGACCTCCTTCTTCTCCTCATCCCGGAGATTGGACCACAGTACCGTGTAGCGTCTTGGCGCTGTGACGTCACGAGAACAGCATCAGCTGTTAGCTTGGTGTGTGTGTGCGTGTGTGTGTCTGTGTGAGTGTGTGTGTGTGCGCGCGCTACTGCTTTCAGCCTTTTCGCTGCCCATCGCGGCCCCGCATAAAGTATAAATATATGAGATCCCCTCTGCTCCTTGAAATGGCGACACAGGAGGTACAGCTTAACGAGACTCTGGTGCATCTGAAAACCGAGTCGGAGTCGCTCAAGTCGAAGCTGGAGGAGGAAAGAGCCAAGCTGCACGACGTCGAGCGTGAGTACGGAAAATGGAGAGGCCGCTCGCCATTCACCCGAGCGCCGACAAATCAGAGCGGATGTTTGTTTTTTTGCATCTAAAACACCAGCGTAGTCGTTTTTTACATCAGGCAGTGAGCGGTATTTTCTTCACTTGGGCTGGCGTGTCCTGACATTGAACAGGCTCGGTTTGTTTTTGCTGCTTCCCTATTTGTCGAGCTCTTGGCTTCCATGCATCTGCATGACACTCTTGTAGCATCCAAACATCCCTTCTGCAGCGTAGCAACAGCCTCAACGTTAGAGAGGAAGATATCAAAACATGTATTTGGATTACATCATGTTGCATGGGAGATGCTTTTTGAGGACATGGGCTGGTTCGAGAAAAAAAAAACAGATTAGGCAATGCATTCATCCATTAGATGCAGGCCTAACGCAGGTTTAATCCTACACTGGATGATAATCAGTACTGTAGTAGATTTAATATAATACACAATCGGTGTGAATGTGTGTGTGTTCAGTGCATCAAGTGGCCGAGAAGGTGGAGGGCCTGGGCCAGTTTGTCATGAAGACGCGAAGAACTCTGAAAGGACATGGCAACAAAGTTCTGTGCATGGACTGGTGTAAGGACAAGAGGAGGATCGTCAGCTCTTCACAGGTCACTCAAAAACACACACGCACACACACGCCTGTGCTGCTCAATTGCACTGATAGATCATCAGAATTGTTGCAAAGAATTTTACAGTTTTGCATAATTGGGCCGAGATTCCACATTACAAAGAAGTGGCACAAGTACTCACTAACTGTACTTTAGTACAACTACAGATACTCGGCTAAAAAAACACTGGTAACACTAGAAGTACTTATTCGTCTCCTTTACTTACCTTAAGTAAAAGTAAATTCATACATCCTCCACAATGGTACTGTCTCAGAGTTAAGAGCAGGTCATGCAGTAACCGGATTGTCCACTGTTTGATTCCCACTCTCTCCGAGTCAGGTACTGTTGTGTCCTTGAGCACTTCACCACTCACACTTGTGTATACTCGGGTGTGAATGTGTGGTGGCGCCGTAGGTGCATGCTGGCAGCCACACTTCCGCCAGCCTCCCTCAAAGCAGATGTGGCAAAACAATGGAGTTTACTGTCACTAGAGTGTGAATGCATGAGTGCATGAATAATGTAAGCGCTGTGAGCGCTTTGTGTGTCCGGTTGTGCATATAAATTTGACACATTATTATGATGATTGTTATTATTATTATTATGATTGTTCTTAGGTACAAACAAAACTATTTTTTTTCTGTATTACACATTGTCCAATACAGAAATGTATTGCTGCCGGACCAGGAAAGACATAAGTTCAGTATTACGTTATGTGATGGATTTCACGTTAAAACGTGATTAGTTATATATATTTCAAGTTTGAATGTGATAATAAGTTGTCAGGTTCAGCACAACATATTTAATGTGTTAATGTGTTTCACATGGTAACGCGACAGTGAACTTTTTCTGGTGTGTCAGCAGTACGCTTTCATAACCAATTTAAATAACTAAGCACAATTTTAACACAGGAGCCAACGAGCATTGATTCTGCAGCGATGCGATCCAAACATGTTCGCATGTCTTTGCTAACACCGTAAATTGACGTACAACAAATGCTAAATTAGCTAATGCTATTACAACTGAAATAAATCACTTAACAAGTTTGTGGTTTATTTTTTTTTAATTATACAGCATTTTTGAATGCCAGATGCTAGTGGTTGTTAGGCTAGCACAAGACACATGTTGCCCATCAATAATTCTTGCACCTGACAACATCCAAAAATTATCTGAATCTCTTGGACCATTCTCGTGATTTGCTCCCTGGTTCACAATGTCACCGCTATCTGTTTTTGCAGTCTTATTGAACCCCAAGTTCTAAAAAAAAAAAAACAATCCCAATCTCAACCTAAGTTTACGTTACCTCGCTCCGTTTGTATCTGTTGACAGCTTGTCATCATTCATGGAAGCTGGAAAAAAAGTAATTATCCTTTTTGACAAAGTAAGAAATTACGTATATCTGATTTCAATTGTACTGTGGAGCGTGAAAGTAAAAAAAAAAAAGAACCCATGTACTTAAATACCATCACAAAGTATTTTTACTTCATTACTTCTCACAACAGATGATTTTACTCGCAAAAAAATACATCTTTGTTCATCTAATTTTGCCAGTAATGTACGTGACAGACACAACATTTCAAGGTTCTTCCACTAGATGGCACAAGAAATCCTTAACCTGTGTCTTTCGCCTCTTCCCATCCATCCATCCATCCATCCATCCATCCATCCATCCATCCATCCATCCTATCCCTATCTGCTTTATCCCCACGAGGGTCGCATGGGGTGGGGGGGTTGTTGGAGCCTATCCCAGTCGTCTCCGGGCAGTAGGCGGGGGACACCCCATATCGGTTGCCAGCCAATCGCAGGGCACACAGAAACGAGCAACCATCCACGCTCACACTCACACCGCGGGACAATTTAGAGTGTTCAATCCGCCTGCCATGCATGTTTTTGGAATGTGGGAGGAAACCGGAGTACCCGGTGAAAACCCACACCGGCCTGGGGAGAACATACAAACTCCATACGGGAAGGGGGAAGCTGCACTGTGAGGTCGACTGTTCCCATTCATACGACAGAATAATTCATAGCACACGCACACACTAAGTAAATTTGTTAGTAAATTGAAACAACATCACCAGCTCAGTATACACTTATTGGGTGGTGGTGTGTTGAGATTCCATTTCTTTAAATAAATAGTCTTTCCTCTGGCTCAATAAAATGTGAACATACTGGGACAGACAGTGACAAGCATAGAGTATATTGCTATATACAGTTGATATTAATTGATCATAAACCTTGTCTGCTTTTTTTCTAAACCTGCAGGACGGAAAAGTGATCGTGTGGGATGCCTTCACTACCAACAAGGTAACTACTCGTCTTTTTAACGTGCCGCCCTGAATAAAACATAAAGACCTATTTCTGCTGCGCTCAACACTATGGACGTCCTTAACGGCTGTTCTGAACGGCTCTTTGGCTCTCAAGCCTTTGAAATAGAATTCTTCAGTGATGCAGTGTTTGGAAGAAAAGTGCTTTCCAAATACCGTAAATATCGATTGGTTTATCGAAAGAAAGATGATGCCATAACCGGTAGTGGAGTGCTATGCGACACCGCATACATTTTCTTCAGTCTCGCTATGGCATTGATCATGTTTATTTATGTTATGCGTGTGTGAAAATGCATCATCCACAATGCTTGGGCAGTACAGTATACAGTGATAGGGGTAAAAAAATACCCACTTTACCATGTATTCTTGAATTGCATCCAGGTCCAAACAAAAAGCAAAAGAAAACCAAATCCAAACAAGAAAGATGTTGACAGAGATATAAATGCTAACGTTTAATATTCTAATGTGGATATGTTTTATGTGTATATGATCAATGGTAACTGTTCTCTCACATAAAAAAACCCCAACAACAAAACAATATGTGTTGCTTTATTTTGTACCTTTTTAATTGTAAAAAATACATTCATCTTAAATTTCAGAATAATAAGAAAACCTTGATTCGTCTCACAACGGAGAAATTCCCAATTTACAGCATCAAAGTTATGAAAGGAAGAAAATAGAAGCACAAGCGTCTTTCACGGCGTCTAAAACCTTTTCTAAAATTGCGAGTAGTTCCAGCATATGGGCCAAGTGTACCAAGCAGTGTTTCATGTTGTAGTTGATTATTCTCTTGGAGTCATCCAGTCAAAAGATCCGATTGCTGTCCGTCTCTGAAGCGGCTTTGTTTGTTTTGATGTGGATCAGGAGCATGCCGTGACGATGCCTTGCACCTGGGTCATGGCCTGCGCCTATGCCCCGTCTGGCTGCGCTGTAGCTTGTGGGTGAGTGCCGCGCCATGTCACCTCAACTCGCCTGTTTTTTGTTGTCGTTAGATAGCAGGCGCTTGGTTTTGTGGCACACATGCACAACAACCTGTTCAATGTTGGGATAAATCTGGATACAAATGTTAAAAATGTATACAGTATAGAAGTATACTAAATGTGCCATTATATTCTGAATATGTATTACTAATAATGAAATTCCTAATTTTATTACCATCAAAGTATTCAACGTACACTTTTCAGCTTCAACGATTCCACATTTGGTGTCAAATATTCAGTGTTTTCAGCTGCCAATTCGGCTGCAAAAACGTCACACTCCATGAATATCTTTTCAACTTTTATTATTATTATATTAAAAACAATTTTCTACTATTGCAGTTCATTTTGTGTTTTAATTGCTTCTGTCTTCCATCCCAGTGGCCTGGACAACAAATGTTCAGTGTATCCTCTGTCCCTGGACAAAAACGAGAACCTGGCTGCAAAGAAAAAGTCGGTCGCCATGCACACAAACTACTTGTCCGCTTGTAGCTTCACCAACTCGGACATGCAGGTGAGAATTATATGACTCTCTTGCTCGCTTAATTCTCCAGCTAATTCTATTTATGTTCCTCCCACCTGATGTTTACTGTGGTTTACGCTGTCTTAATGCTAACATAATCGTCTGAAGCATTAGCATTTACGTGATGCTAATCATTAGCCTTCAAACATCTGCTATTTTAACACACACCGAGCAGCAACACATACAAAAAGAGCATACAACAATTCAGTCTTTGTTCTGGGGGAGCTGCAAATATGTTGGGGGACTGTCGAGCCGTTTGGTTGCTGTTCTTGCTGCTAAATTCGGACTTGCCAGTATACTGTAAAAGCCATTGGTGGGCAAGGATGTTTCGACCTGGGCCTTCAGTGGTCTGACCATTTCCATCACCAATAGATTCTGACCATTTCATGTAAATTGTAAATCTGTGCTTCTGATCGTGTTTAGGCCAGCACTATTGTACTCCACTAATTTGTGTGTTGTTGTTAATGCCTTTTATGCTCCGGGCAGTCGAGCTTTCTCACTTGTTTAATAATTCAATACAGCCAATCGGGGGTTCATGTCCAGGTCATTTGGCGTTTTACGCAAACAAAGCAGGCCGTCCATTTATAGCTCATCGACATTTCACCCCTGTTATAATTGTCCATCACTCTTTGTCTCGAAGATCCTAACTTCCAGCGGGGACGGAACGTGTGCATTATGGGATGTCGAGAGCGGCCAGTTGTTGCAGAGTTTCCATGGCCATGCGGCAGACGTGCTGTGTCTGGATTTGGCGCCCTCCGAGACCGGGAACACTTTTGTCTCAGGGGTGAGAGAATATCTTCATGCCTTCTTGTGGTTTTGACTGAACTGGTTATTGATATGAAATTATAATTTGAAATTATTTTGAACATGGTCCTTCTGCCATTGTTTTGGTAGGGCTGCGATAAGAAGGCCAATGTGTGGGACATGCGCTCGGGACAGTGCATCCAGTCTTTTGAAACTCATGAATCTGACATCAACAGCGTGCGGTGAGTCACAAACGCATTGGAATACAATTAGATTATGTTGTTATGTTAGATTATATTGGATAATATATTATCTCTCTCTCTCACTGGCTCTCTAAACAGTTACTATCCCAGCGGAGATGCATTTGCGTCTGGCTCAGATGATGCCACAGTAAGTATTATTAAATTGTGGTTTGATCACTATCTTACTGAGCCCCTAAAGTGACATGGAGAGAAAAAAAATAAATTCTCATCCTAACGAGAAAACGTATTTACCTGCGCGAGCTAGCGTCCTGTGAACCCCAACAGAATTGGGATGGGAAATGATCTTCTGAAAAGTATTTTCTCATGTTTTTAATGAAACCATGTAATATGAGTATTTACTTTGACTGAAATGTGCATTATTCCGTGATATTTTAATATATCGAGATGCACCTACACAATTATTCCTATTAGCCATGCTGCTCTGTTCAAACTTTGGCACTTTTGTTATAGTGCCGCCTGTACGACTTAAGAGCAGACAGAGAAGTAGCGATCTATTCCAAAGAGAGCATCATATTCGGCGTATCCAGTGTTGATTTCTCTCTTAGTGGTAAGTGTTGTTTCTAATTATATTTAGCTTATACAAAGTACATAAAGCAAATGCCTGTTGAAGATAAAACTATTTGTGTGTGTGCTTCCCCTAGGCCGACTTCTTTTTGGTGGCTACAACGACTACACCATTAATGTCTGGGATGTTCTCAAAGGAACACGGGTGTCAATTCTGTTTGGACACGAGAACCGTGTCAGCACATTGCGGGTGTCCCCGGATGGGACGGCCTTCTGCACGGGCTCATGGGACCACACTCTTCGGGTAAGAAAAGGACCCTCGTCATGTATTTTTGTGTTGCTGTTCCTCAAATTCTTTTTATAACCGGTGGCGCTGTTGATTTCAGATCTGGGCTTGAGGGCTTGGACACGGATGAAATAAAGTCAGACAGACGAGAAGCCCTGCGGACACAAAGACCTTTCTGTTTGCTCGTGTACAATCACAGAAATGGACACTTGCTTTGTGGTTGTACATATCAAAAGCATTGTTTGTACTTTAGTCTCACAGCCAGGTTAGATTAACATATCACTCTGAACAATTAAGCCAAATGATCGGATAAAACTGCACAGAAGGACCTAAGATAGACAACAAAAAGTGTTGTATTTGGTGAAGGAAAAAAAAACTTGTAGTGAATAGCATTCTAGGATAGAAGTGACACAATAAAGTGATGTGTTGTATGTGCCACATAAAGGGCATTGTTTGTTAATTATTACCGTTAATTGTTTTACAGAAGAATAATGATTTTATTGGTATGCCTAATGCTGATGAATACACAGTACAGTATCGTAGACGTGCAAGAAAGCAAATCAATGTCGAATAACCTGTTCCCACAGAAAGCATCTTTCAATATTAAAACAAGCTAAGCTGCCAATATTTTTTAAATAAGCACAGTAAAATGAGAAGTTATGGCATATTAAGTTTTTCTTCATCACCATGAATTTTATTTGCCATGTTTCTACACGTGTAAGCCATCGAGGCTCAGTCACATGTGTGGTCCACACTAGAAATCGAAATGCTAATAAATGGAATGTACTAATTTCCATGCAGTTGTCCAAAGGCTGTAATTTCACATTAACTGTAATTATTTTATTGTAGTTTAGTGTACAGTTATAAATTGCTTGTTTATCAGATATTATCATAATTATCATAATAATAAACTGCGTTTGAATATCACTGGGGTGTGATATTTTAATTGTTTGTTATTTGCACGTTCTCAATAAAGTTTTCACAAAAAGAGCGGAAGTGACCTACCGGAATCACAACAATGGCCGCCTGCGGTTTTAGGATTTTTCTTCCCGTGCTTTTTTAAAGCATTTCACGCGTATTATTGTCCGCCTGTGTGTTACAACGTGGCGGAGATGGATAGACGCCCCCCTCAACGATTCGTTTAAAAAGTAAGCCAGCTCCCGAGCGGGCCAAAATGAGCGACGTAGTGGAGAAAACCCTGACAGCTCTGCCGAGCCTGCTGTCTTTCGACTCTCAACCGGGCGCTGCCAAACTATCTTCCACCTCCAAATTGGCAAGCCTCATCAGAGGAATCACAGAGTTAACATCCAAGCATGTGAGTTTGTCATCCGCCAAAACTTTACTATATTACAGCTAGTCAAATAGACATTAACGTGCTCAACTTACTATAAGGTCAAATATTTGCATCAGTTCTGCAATCTATATAGACATGTTGAGTGGCTCAGTTGATTAAAATTGGTTAGTTAAAGCATCGTCAAACTTTGGGTCCAGGATCCCCTTACAGGAGAGACATTTGACCACCTCATCATCTTAATGTCAGTTAAATGCATGAGGAATAAAGTTGACTATTTTTGAGAAAAAGAACTAGTGTTATGACGACAAATACATTTTCTAGGATAAAATAAAATCCTGCTCTGAGATTACAGATACAGATAAAACTATTGTTTACTAGCGCAATTTTGTAGTCGTGGTACATTATTTGTAATTTTAGGAGAATAAAGTCTTATTTTTAAGATAAAATACAATTTTTTTCATATTTTCATCCTGCTCAGGAGGAAGAGAAGCTGATTCAACAAGAACTGGCCGCAATTAAAGATCAAGTGTCATCCCCTAACACATCCATGGTTAGCTTCATGAAATCTGTTCTGTGCCCATGCACAGTAACAGCTCGAGTGTAATGTTGAATTTTGGTGTCATGCATCAGAGGCAGATGAAGGAGCTCATGGTGCGAGCCATCTACTGTGAAATGTTGGGCTATGAGGCTTCCTTCTGTTACATTCATGCCATAAAGCTGGCTCAACAAGGCACCGCGTTGGACAAGAGAGTTGGTATGTGTGTTTGTGTGCATGCTATTTAAAGGGAAAAAAAGTAATACCTCACTCATCATTGTTGTCATTTGGATTGAGTTAGAGCATACCTTTCTCCCAATAATAAAAATTGGGACAGTTGAGACAGTTTGGATGCACTCTTTTTTTCTTCTGTCGGCAGAGTGACTCTGATTCAGCTGCAAAATAATGTAATTGGGGAATTCCAATTCCCCACCTGTGGAGCTAATTCTTTCGACATCCCAGACATTTTCGGTTGGATTCCAAATGGTTTGAATTCAGGGTAAAGGTGTCACTCCATTTTTGCTTGCTTGCTTTTCCTCAAAAATATTTTGTCTGTCATTTCCAGGTTACCTCGCCGTGGCCTTGTTTCTTCATGAAAGTCACGAGCTCCTCCTCCTCCTTGTAAATACTGTCTTAAAGGTTGGTTTTGTTGTGGTTTGTTTTAAATAAAGAATTTTTTTGTTTTAATATGGAATTAGTGATTTCCATGCCCTCTCTGCATTTAGGATCTCCAGAGCACAAACCTCATTGAAGTGTGCATGGCCCTCACTATTGTTAGCCAGTTGTTCCCCAAAGATATGATACCTGCGATCCTCCCTCTAGTGGAAGAGAAGCTCACTCACTCGAAGTAAGAAATGTTTTTTTTTTAGGTTTCATTTTTGCATCCGCTGACCATCATCCAACATGGCTCTTGTATCAGATCTCAGTCTTAGTTTTTGTCGGTTGTGTGTTTTTGTGAGATTTGGTAAGAAAATGCAACATGTCAGATTGAGGTTTCTGATAATGTTTTTCTTTTATTTTTTTTGGACAGAGAAATCATTCGACGAAAAGCAGTCCTGGCACTGTACAAATTTTACCTCATTGCACCCAATCAAGTTCAGCACATCCACAACAAGTTTCGCAAAGCTTTGTGTGACAAGGATCCGGGTGTTATGACGGCCTCACTGCACATCTACTTACAGATGATCAAAGTACATTTTTTTGTATTTCATCATTGCTTATGTTGTTAAAACTTTGACTGTGACATGATAAATCAAAATACATATATTTTAGTTTGATTTGTCTCAACATCTGTTACCCTTTTGTTTGTTTTGCCTCATTTAGGAGAATCCAGAAGGTTACAAGGACTTGACAGGCAGTTTTGTCACCATTTTGAAACAAGTGGTGGGTGGAAAACTGCCAATGGATTACAACTATCATAGTGTTCCTTCTCCTTGGCTTCAAATCCAGCTACTCAGGATTCTGTCCTTGCTTGGGAAAGATGACCAGAGGTAATTAATCCGAGTCTCAATGGATTTGAGCATCCAATGCTCTGCTTTGACTTATTATTACTTTTTTTTGTGTGACACAGCTCAAGTGAGATTATGTACGAAGTCCTTGACGAGTCCTTACGACGAGCCGAGATGAACCACAACATCACTTATGGTGCGACACATTCGAAATCATAATGTGGTTTCTCAACGTTGCTTCATCTACTTCTAATTCACTTTCATCATCCTCTTTGATCTTTCCCCAGCAATATTGTACGAGTGTGTGAAATGTATTTACACAATTCATCCTAAGGATGAACTCCTGGAAAAAGCTGCAAAATGTATTGGCAACTTTATTCTGTCGCCAAAGATTAACCTGAAATATATAGGTAGGCAACCTGCAGCGTATTTATTTATTTTTTTAAGTTAGTCTGTCGACCAAAGAAAATGTTTTGGTGGGGCTGCAGGCTTGAAGGCGCTCACCTACGTGGTCCAGCAGGATCCTAAACTGGCCCTGCAGCATCAGATGACCATCATAGAATGCCTTGATCATCCCGACCTCATCATCAAGCGTGAGGTGAGACAGACGCTGGTTCATATCTGGATTTTCTCAGCTCCTTATATCCTCTCTCGTCTGCACGCAGACACTGGAGTTGCTCTTTAGGATCACAAACGGCAAGAATGTCACTGTCATTGTGGAGAAATTGCTGGAGTTTCTGCACACCAGTAAAGATGACTACACGACCATTGACCTGATGGGGAAGGTGGCAGAAGTGGCTGAAAAATATCCTTTGTTGGTGTGGATGGAAGCAGGAAATATTATTTGCAATTACCTCCAATCTGAATCTGAAACCATTTTGATATTTATGTCCCATTACTTTTCCTGTAAATTTACGGATGCTTTTAATTTTGGGTGAATATAGTTGCCCAAGTCATTTTTAACTTACTGTCATAGGATCAATCACTAAAATGTAAAATGTTTTACTTTTAAGGTCATAAGTTGGCTAGACAGGCATAATGGCTCTGTTGAAAAAAAACCCTGCAGTTGGTATTAATTTTCCGATGAAAATTCTACATATGCACCTGACAACAAGTGGTTCATTGCCACAATGAACACTGTCTTCTCACTGGGTGGAGACTTGATGCAGCCCGACATCCCCAACAACTTCCTCAAACTGATCTCAGAAGGTGACACGGCTTTTTGCGATACAGTATTGTAGTATTTTCCTCTCTTTTTATTGCATCATCCCAAATGTGTCTGTCTTCCAATGATCCAGGGTTTGATGACGGGGAACAAGACAGGATGTTGAGGCTTTTTGCAGTGGATTCCTACGTGTCTCTGCTACAGGGAGAGCCCGAGAAGCTGCCTCAGCGTTTCCTCCAGGTCATCAGCTGGGTGAGTGCGATTTCTAAACTGGCCGTCATGCAATTGCAGCTGCAGGAACGTTGCACATGTTGAACAGTGATGAACTTCTTTTTGCGCATGCCCACATTTTCACCGAGCAGTCACAGTTCCAGTATACCTGGTCACGGTCTTGTTTGAAATGGTAAATCCTAACAGTTTTGTGTTTGTGTTTCAGGTCCTTGGAGAATATTCTAATTTGAGAGAAGATCTGGAACCTGCCACTGTTGTGAGACTTCTGGACAATCTTTTGGACTTGAAGCAGGCCAGCAGTGAAACGAAGAGCTGGGTCCTCTTGGCAATGACGAAGCTCTGTGAGGGCGAGGCGGCCATGTCTGTGCTTCAGGGAGTTTCCGAAACATATAGCAGCTCCATGGACACAGTGCTGAGGCAAAGGGCTCAGGAACTGCAGAACCTCCACTTGAATCCTGAGTTGTGGGCCAGGGTGCTACCTCGAGATGCCTTCACGGAGCCTCTGGAGGTAACATGTCGTAACTTTGGAATTGGTGATCATATCGCAGCAATCCAGTATACTTCAGTTGTTGCGTACCATTAAATGATTCGGTTTCTGGGTTACCAGGTTGATTCATCTTTGTCATTTTTGGATGAGTATGTGTCCGAAGCGCTGGCTGCTGGTGCCGCTCCTTATAAGTCTCCACACCAACGTCAGGAAGAGCTCGCTCAGGCAAAAGGTTCGGTCAAACTTGAACCCATGTTGACAATGTGACATGTTCTGAATATCGTCGTTCTGATTCCTTCGTCAGCTGTCAGCATGGAGCCCTACAGCCTGTCGTTACCTATCAGCATGTCCTTGAGCAGTTTAGACGGCAGACAGTCCCCCACCTTGCCCTCAATGAGCTCTGGTCTGTCGGGTGACAGTACCGACCACTCACACAAAGCAGGGTTTGTAAAATTAATCTCCTTTGCGTTCCAATTTTTCCTTTTTTTAAATTCCTCTTTTAATTCATCTTTATATGTCTCGAATACACCTTTCAAGGCACTTTACAGATGATACAGTTTTCATACAACAAATTTGATTTCTACCAAGCATTACGGTTTGAACACCGACCAAAGTGCACTTAAGAGAGCCCTTGAGAAAATCAAAATACCAAACCTTGAACAGAACCAAGCCTCAATGCGGGACATCCATCTACGGTTATCAATCTATTGTCTGAAAGAGAAAAAAAGAGGAAAGAAAAGTATTGCAGATGAAAGAAGACAACATTTAACGTAACATCAGTACGAGTATCAATGCAATGTCTTCTCTCTACCTTAGTACGACAACTCTAAAGCTGGATAAAGTGAAGCGAGTGTGGGGGAGGGAGGGCTACCTGGCCCAGAGGGAATCTGCCGCGGTTGAAGTGCCCAGTCCCATCCATTCAGCCGGCCAGATCGAGGAAGTCGGCATCTCCCAGAATCCTATCCCACCGCCAGTGGCGGATCAAGAAAAACAGCAGCTGGCGTCGTCATTGTTTGTTGGCCTGGGCTCCCAAACATCTTCGTCCTCGGTGAGCAGAGAAACACAGCAACTTCATTTCGCTGGTTTAGGCTCCGTATGATATAACGCAGATCTTATAAAATAATATTTTTAAAAAAGAAATGCTTCACTATCGACATTTACAATGGGCCCCTGCATCAATATTTTTAAATATTTTTGGGAGGTTTTTTTTCCCTTTACTATTCCTACTTTGTACTATGTCTACCCCCTGCCCCATGCGCTCAAGTACATTGCGATGTCGGTTTGAATTTTCAGCCCTACTTTTTATTCATGACTCTTTGCCTCCAAACAGATGGGAAAGTCTGAGCCAAAACATCAGAGGTTGAGGAAAAAGGCTAAAGATCCGGTCTCTTCCTCAGAGATCAGCAAGCAGACATCCAACTCCATCATTCCTCCTCCCAACAGCGTCGATAACCTGCTGTGTAACTCCGACATGGAACCGAAGAAGTCCTTACCCTCATGTACACAGATGACTGAATGTTCTCAGGGCTCCGCGGCGGCTAATGGTACCTGCGCCGCAGAGGGCGAGTTCACAGAGTGCGACTTGCAGGGACCTGAGCCCAGTCTCATCAGGGACAACCGTTTAATCGTTGCTGGATCTTGTGAGACGGAAGAACCAGTGGGAATGAAAGACTTGTGTCTCACCTCTTATCTCCCTGCTGACTGCATCGGAGCGAACCACTCCGATTTCACTCCTCTGTGTTCCAGCCACGGCGTGGATCTCTCCGCCTGCCATGTACACAAAGACGACACTTTGGTGCTGCTTGTTTTTATTTCCAACTCCTCCAACTCTGATGTACAGCAGTTCATTGTGCAGGTGGACTCGGGAGATGTTGAGGTAAATTAGAAATGGACTCTCCTTAATACATCAGAACATTTAGGATGAAACTTTGATATTCAAGACTGATGGAAAGTATAAAATATCCATCTTGGAGCTTGAGTATTCTTTGTGAAGGGACAATTTTACATAGGTGAATTTCCTTGCAAAACCGTTCGTGGTAATGGAAATATTTATAAAACAAATGAACTACACATTATCTATCTAAAATAACCGGATAAGTTAAATACACTAGCTTAATGCTAACACAGAATTGGAAAGGCAAAAGATGGGCTAACGAATAACGTCTCTGTGGCCGTGTTATAACGCTTTAAAGAAGGGATATTTGAACTCAAATAGTGCCGCAACACATGTAGACAGACATAACAATACTCAGATATATACACTGTACTTCATCCTCTGCGGAAAATGATTCATGCAGATTACTGAGTCACAGTAGTTGAGTGAAACTATTATTTATGTATTATACGGCCCCCGACGCACACCGGAAGGAGCTGCAATGACTTCATCATGAAGCACAAATTGTCTCTACATTCTATTGAATTGTTATGACAATATTTTTTTTTAATATATGTAGTTCAATATAAAGTGCTCTTCTACTTTTTAATTTTTTTTTTGTAAGGCTGGAACAGCTTTTGCTCAGCCGTCCTCTTTTTTTTTTTTCTTCATTGCATTGGAATCCATCGTGCTAAAAGTTTATCAAAGTTTTATATATATTTTTCCCCCAGGTGTCCTGTCTCTCTGAAAGTCCAGTAGAAGAGTTGAGGTGCCACCACGTCGAAGTGTGTCAGTACTCCCTGACTGCCAAGAGGCCTTCAGTTCATCTTGAAGTATCCGGCCTGGTTTCTTTCAACATGCCTGACAGAACTCCTCAGACAACCAACTTCTCTTACAAAATGCCGCTTACCTCCTTCATCAGGTGAAACATTTGTTACCGTGCATAATCGTGTGAATATTAGCTTGTCTTCGTCAGACTCATTCGTTTTGTGCTCAGGCCTTTGGAGTTGTCCACGGAGGAGTACGGCACCATGTGGCTGGCCTTCTCGCACGATACAAAGCAGAACCTGACGCTCGTTGCAGACGTTCAGGATTCTTTGAGAGCGACGTTGGATCTGCTGGAGAGGAAACTTCATCTTCATGTGGTGGCCATCATAGGTAAAGACACTATTCAGTGTTACGTCTGGTGGGTCATCATTACTAGTGAAGTGACTACTTTGGTCTCTTACTGTCATTCTGATGCCCTGCCCCTCCCCCAAAATGTAAAATTGTATACTGTTCCTTTGAAGATGGTGCTGTAGTTGACCTGTCTGCAAGAGCTTTGCTTTTTTTGTTGTTTTGTCATATGCTGTTTGTTGTACTTCGTGTGGACCCGTTTTGGCCAGGACATTCGTCGAAGGAGAAGAAACTGTGCTTGATGGTTGCTGTTGGGCACTATTTAACTGTCGCCGCTTGACAGCCCCGGGGCGCTTGTGGTTTTTGCACCTGTAATAGTCAGCATTTGTCACGGCCGCGTTTTGTTCAGCGGAGATGTCGGCGCTGTTGGACAGTCTGCGTTGGTGCGGCTAAATGGATGCTGAGCTGGAAGAGAGGGGAGCGGATTGGTATTTGGAATCGAGAGCCGGTGCTTGGAAATGAAGCGGATTTACATGGGACAGCAGAAGTCAACCAACATCTTTATTCAACAATGGACGCTCCAGCGTTGTTTTACTTTTAAACTTAGCTTGTAGCAGACGTGTGGGACGTCATGCACGTTTTGAGCGTGATGTCTCTGACCCATTGGTGAAAGGACACTTTTATTCTCTCCTCTTTCATCTAGAATTGCTTCAAACAACAAGGCGTATGCTGGAATAGTGGTTACGATTGCATCGCTGTCCATGTGTTGTGTCATATTACCGTATTTGATTTCATGTTATAATAATAATAATAATACATTTTATTTGTGGGCGCCTTTCTAAAAACTCAAGGACACCTTACAACAAGCAGTTAAAAATACAGATACAACGTTAAAAACAACATCAAATATAATAAGATAAATTAAAACAAAATAGAGACAATGGATTTATGGTCAGAGTGAATAAGCTTGTCTAAACAGATGAGTTTTGAGGCTGGATTTGAAATGTGTTAGTGAGTCTATGTTGCGAAGGTCAGCGGGGAGTGTGTTCCAGAGCTGGGGAGCAGAGCGACTGAAGGCTCTGTCTCCCATGGTGACGAGGCGAGCAGAGGGGACAGTGAGGAGGAGAGAGGAGGAAGAGCGAAGAGAGCGGACTGGTGTAGGAATATGGATGAGGTCAGACAGGTAAGGAGGGGCAAGGTTATGGATGGCTTTAAATGTAAGGAGCAAAGTTTTATATTGAATGCGGTGTATAATGGGGAGCCAATGGAGATGTTGGAGGACAGGTGTAATGTGGTTTATGGATGGTGTGAGTGTGATAATGCGAAAGGCTGAATTTTGAACCAGTTGAAGCTTATGGAGGGTTTTTTGAGGGAGACCGAGCAGGAGGGAGTTACAATAATCAAGTCGGGAGGTGACGAGGGTGTGAACAAGTATAGCAGTGGAGTGAGGGGTGAGAGAAGAGCGGAGCCGGTGAATGTTTCTAAGATGAAAATATGCAGAACGAGTGATATTGTTGATATGTGACGTGAAGGAGAGGGTGCTATCAAGGATGACACCCAGACTCTTGACCTGAGGGAGGGGAAATGGAGGAGTTGTCAAAAGGAATGGAGAAATTGTTTATTTTGTTTAGGGTGGATTTGGTGCCAACGAGGAGGAGTTCCGTTTTATTGCTGTTCAGTTTGAGGAAGTTTGAGGTGAACCATGACTTTAATTCATGTAGACAGTTGGTTAGGGAGGATGGTGGAAGTATGGTGTTTGGTTTGGTAGAAATGTAGAGCTGGGTGTCATCCGCGTAGCAGTGAAAGTGAATGTGATGTTTCCTGAAGATATGACCAAGGGGGAGAAGATAGATTAGAAATAGCAAGGGGCCAAGGACAGAACCCTGAGGAACACCTGAAGTGAGGGGAAATGAGTGAGATCTAAAACATTTGAGCTGGATAAACTGGGTGCGGTCAGAAAGATAAGAGCGGAACCAGGAGAGGGGGGTGTTGGTGATGCCAATGGAGGAGAGTCTGTCAAGGAGGATGGAGTGAGAGATGGTATCAAAGGCTGCACTGAGGTCAAGCAGGAGGAGGATGGTGAGTGAACCGAGTCAGCAGAGAGAAGAAGGTCATTGGATATTTTGAGGAGGGCAGTTTCAGTACTATGGAGGGACGGAAGCCAGATTGAAATTGTTCGTATAGGTTATTGGAGGAGAAATGGGTGTGAAGTTGAGCAGCCACTGTTTTTTCTAGGAGTTTGGAAATGAAGGGGAGGTTTGATATGGGACGGAAATTGTTCAGGTCGGAGGGATCAGAGCCAGGTTTCTTAAGAATGGGAGTGACAGCAGCAGTTTTAAGATGGGAGGGTACATTGCCGGTAGAGAGGGAAGTTTGAATAATGTTAGTGATGAGAGAGGAGAGGGCCGGGATAGAGGTTTTGACTAGACTAGTCGGAGAGGGTCAAGTTGACAAGTGGAGGTTTTGGACTTCTGAATTAAGATGGATATTTGGTGGACAGATGGAGAAGTGAAAGCAGAGAACAACTGGGTAGGAGCTGGGGAGAATGGAGAAGGAGGGTTGGGAACAGATGAGGGGGTGAGTTGCTGGTGGATATGTTGGATTTTGGATGTAAAAAATGAGGCCAGAGTATTACAGAAATCGGTGGAATAGAGATGTGATGGAAGAGCGCCAGCAGGTTTAGTGAATTTAGAAATGAGTGAGAAGAGTGTTTTGGGATTCCCTTCATTGGAGCTGATTAAACCAGAGTAATATGTTGACTTGGCTTCAGAAATTGAGTCCTTGTAATGGAGGAAGTGGGTAGTGTACATTTCCTTATGTATTGCGAGTCCAGTTTTCCTGTATAATCTTTCAAGTTGACGGCCTTTTGATTTTAGTTGTCTGAGGGTAGGGGTAAACCAGGGTGCTGTTTGGTTGAAGGAGACAGTTCTGGTTTTGAGTGGGGCTAGGTATTGAGAATGTTATGGAGGTTTGAATTGTAGTGTGTCAAGAACTCATCTGTTGTGGAAAGACAATCAGTATTGGGGAGATTGTTGATAAGTGATACTAAATTGTCCGGTTAATGTCCTTGATTTTACGGAAATGTATAATGCGTTGTGGTTTGGATTTGAAAAAGGACAGATTAATATTGAATGAAAGCAATAGATGATCTGTGTATGGCAGGAGATCGGTTTTACAGTTTGTTGGTGATAATCCTAAACAGCAGATTAAATCCAGAATGTGTCCTTTGCTGTGTGTGGGAAAGTTGACAAACTGTTGAAAACCAAAACTGTCCAGACAGGAGGTAAAGTCTTTGGTGAGTGAGTTATTGATGTTGTCCATGTGGATATTAAAATCTCCTAAGAGAATCACATTAGGTGATAGTGTATAAAGATGAGTGAGAAATGTAGTGATGTCAGTGATAAACTCCTTGTTTGGTTTTGGTGGTCGGTAAATAGTGGCAATCAGTGTGGGAATTGATCCAGATAGCTGTACAACTGTAGCTTCAAACGATAAAAAAAGTAGGCACATTTACGGGCGCAAATTTAAAATCCTCGCGCAGAATCATCGCAAGGCCACCTCCTCTCCCAGTAATGCGAGGTACAGCATGATAAACAAAGCCCGGTGGGGTAGCTTCATTGAGAGTACCATAGTCATTAGGTTGCTGCCAGGTCTCAGTTAGACACAAAATGTCAAACTCACGGTCTGTCAGGAGGTCGTGGACGAACTGGCCCTTACTCGTAAGGGAGCGTATGTTAAGCAGGCCGACGTTGACAGCAGTGCAGCTGCTAGCGGCCGCGATGTTATCCGATCTCGGGACGCGGGTTAGCAAAGAGGCATCTGCACGGCGTCCGGTGTTCTTACGTGGGCGGCGAGCGGTGGACCAGAACGACCTGATGGAGCTGGAATTGTCGTATTGGTAGTTTCGGCGTGAGCCCCGGTGAGTGCATCTTCGCCGGGGCACGTAAAGGATGTCCGGGTGTTGGAGCAGAGCAGGCGGTGGTGGACCGTGTGGATTAAAATAGAGTTTGAGCTCGGTGGCTGCATAGAGATGAAGGGCTGCCGATGGATGGTGGAAAACAGACAAGACGAACCAGCAGAAAGCAAGCCACTCACAGCTGTTCGACATAGTTGAGCTGGAATAGTGAAGTCGGGACGCAGCAACAGGTAGCAGGTAAGCTAGCCGCTAGCCGCAACTCGACGACACCTCAACACTCGATGACAGGTAATGACAGTTCGACCGATCGAGTGAGTGATGTTAACTATTCTGTCAAGTTGCTTTGTTACAGCTGCAGCTGTTGTGAAAGCGCCATTTTACAAAAGATATATTGCTCCATTTGAAAAGCTTTTTACATCTTAATATTCCTTTTTGTTTCCAATAAGACCCTTTTGTTTGTTTGTTTTGCCCCATACAGGAATGGAGGGAATTGTAGCTTGCCGGCTCCTCCGTGACCAGCCATGTTTGATGCACTGCCGGGTGCATGGTGGCACCTTGGCCGTATGGTTGCGCTCTCCGGTTCCAGACCTGCCCGACTGCCTGCTTTATCACTGTCAGAGAGCATTACAGGAAGTTTGAACCATTGACACCACTGAGCTGCATCAGCTCTGCACCACAGGACAACTGCAAGAGGTAGCAGATACAAGTCCAGAAAGTAAAAACCCTACCACAGTTTGGCCTTAACCATTTACTCAACCGCCAAGTAAACGAGCTCCGGGAGCCAAACTGTGGCAGATTTTTTACTTTCTGCATTTGGATTTGCCACCTCTGACAACAGCAGAGAACAAAAAGGGACTATCTAATGGCTGGTATATCTATTGCAATGATTATTACCCCCATCATTAACTCTCTGGTCATAACATTAGGTACTCCTTCATAACAGAAATGAGAATCTTTCAATTCTAATACATAATTATCAAGATAGACGAGGGCAAAATATTAGAAACAGTCCTCAGCATGTTGTACCTCATGAGTATGCTAGTGTACCTAATGATGTGGCCAACAACTGTACGTTAGTTAAATATGAGCCCCCCCCTCTCCAACCTTTTACAGTTGTTAAATTGATCACTTGCTCGAGATCTGGATCCAAAGAATTGAACCATCACGATAACAACAAAAGAGTCTTAAAATGGTGAATCCATCTATGCTGAATTGTTGAAAAGGAAAGAAAGCGCTGGTATTGGTTTACCAAAACTGCTGGAGCATTGTTTGGAATTTGCTGTGTGGGTCTTAAAATGTGTTGCAACATTTGAAGGGAAAATTCAATTTCTTCAACTGAGGACACCATTGCTGAAGTTGTAAAGCCGTGACAAAACTGATTCAGATGAAGCTTACGTTTTGTCTCAAATGTAGTGATGATAACTTTCTCAGATGTGTTTATTTTCCTTTCATGCCATGTCTTGTTTTAATCTATGCACTCACTTTGCCAGTTGTCATTTAGTGAGAGGTGGATAAGAGCAATTCTTATATTTTTGTATTTAAGCAGTGTTGAAGAAACATATTTATTGGTTTTATATCAATTGAAAGTATTTTTAATTAGTTCAATTTGAATTAATAGATTCAGTCAGCCTTTTTAATTTAGTTAAAATTGAGAGAAAAAATATTTTATTTTTTTGGTTTTCTTGTCACTTGTGAAGCATTTTAGTGTGTCTAAAGCACACCTTAAACCCAAAGCCTTATGTTCTAAAGCCAAGGATGACGTGTTTGACTTGAGCCCGTGGTACAGAGGGAAGTAGAAATTCAGATTCCAGAGTGCCTGATGCAAATACGATAACTTCAATAAATTCATCAAGTGCACCATAATTCTGATGGCATCATCATTATTTCATTCTGTGCATGAATGGTGTGTACATGCAAATATTGATTATTAATGATCATGTCACATTTTGTTTTCGGTTAACACAAATGTGAATAGCAATCAATGCTAGACAAGAATGAAAAAAACAAATTGAACAAAATCAGTCACATTTCAATCCTAGTTTTCATGCTGTGCCAATGATGGTTAACGTCACTGATGTCACATCACAAATGGGATTATTTCTGTTAGATTGTAATAAATTAACGAGGGGAAAGTCTTCGACCAAATTTGATGTGTAATATTAGACAATACATTTAAAGAAATCCTAAAGAGATTTTATTGTTTATTTTGTTCTATCTGATATCAAATGTCTATCTATTTCCAATAAGTGGGTGCCTTGAAATACGAGTTTGTACAAAACCCATTATATCTCAGATCATCTTTCCCCATTGAAATAAAAGGAAATTCCAGTGGTCTGTTCTAGCCCCCAAAAAAAAACTCCCCAACAACAAACATTTTGAAGTGCTTTTAATAGGAAAGGAAATCGCACTCTAGAATATTATACTTAATAAAAACATGTAGTAACATCATTAAATAGAATGGAAAAAATTCAACAGTTGGTGCGTCAGGATTAATACACTGCAACTCCTTTTGGTGTGCGCAATTTTGCCACCGGGGGGCAGTACAATACTGTCACACACAAGATTCACACAACTACTGTGAGTGTTTCGTTACTGCAGTAATATGTTGTTTTTCGCAAAGGATAAATAATATCTGCTGTCAGTATTGCATTATCATCAAACTAGCGGACTTAAAGGCAGCTATGTGGTTGTTTTGGATACACGTCGTGTAATTCTCGTTTTGTGTATAGTTTGCCGGTAAACTTAAGCTTGAAGTGACATTAAAGAACTCGAAGCAATTTTTAAAAAAGATGTGTTCTTTATCTGCCAAACTGCTGCTTGTTGTGAAGTGAGTCGTGTTGAGTTCACTCACTGCCACCGTAAGCATTGAATGCGCGCTCTGTGTTAAGAGTGATTTACGGAGCCCCTAAGGGGACATGGAAGGAATTTTTTTTTTTTTTGCGAGATATCGCAAAGTAATGCGAGATCTCGCAAAGTATTGCGAGATCTCGCAAAGTATTGCGAGATCTCGCAAAGAAAGATTGCGAGATCTCGCAAAGAAAGATTGCGAGATCTCGCAATCTTTTTTTTTTTTAATGCTCGTTAATGTGCTTCCGGGTCATCGTGCGTGTCACCGAAAACAACAATCATGGAGCGTGTTCAACCGTTCGTGAGTTTAATAGAATTTTACTTTGAAATTGGCTTGAAATACAAAGACATTAAATCTGTTCTTGATCTTAAATACGGTTTCCAAATAAGTGAAAGACATTTGAAGCGAGTGCTGAACCAAAGAGGACTATTTCGTCGGAAAACGTTCAATGACTTGGGGGTCCTGGTTGACTTCATTCGCAACCAATTGCAGCATTCCGGACAACTACACGGTTACAGGTGGATGTACAGTAAGTGCAGAGAATATGGACTACTTGTCAGGAAAGAGGATGTTCGTCTGGTCCTGAAAGAGTTGGATCCGAGAGGAGTGTCGTTAAGGCAAGCAAGACGTCTGAGACGACGAAACTACTTCTCCAAAGGGCCAAATTTTATATGGCACATGGACTCCTATGATAAACTGAAACCATTTGGAATTTGTATCAATGGGGCTATTGATGGTTTTTCAAGGAAAATAATGTGGCTCAATGCCTACACAACAAGTAGTGACCCGAAGTTGATTGGAGGTTACTACATCGAAGTTGTGCGCCGTTTGGGGGGTTGTCCTCGAATCGTTCGAGCTGATCTTGGAACTGAAAATGGTCACGTTAAAGGCTTCCAGCGTTTCCTGGTGCCCATACCGCCAGGCAGCACCCTTGACAGTTACTTGGATGGAGCCAGCACCGCCAATCAAAGAATTGAATATTGGTGGCGGTTTCTTCGCAGCCAGTGCATGGAGTTCTGGTTATCCTCTTCACAGACCTCAGAGACAATGGCTTCTTTGATGGTGGATTTCTGGACAAAAGCATCCTACAATTTTGTTGCATAGGATTTATTCAGGTGAGTTCATACATTCTGATAGACTCATTAATTCAATGTGTATTTTTGTATGTGAGAGTGAGTTGATGGGAAAGTGGACAGGGACAGGAAAGAAGACAATGAGGAAAGAAGATAATGGTGGGTGGGGGGTCACAGGGTGAAGATGAAATGACCAAGGTAAATAAAGATGAAGGAAAAGTGGGAGTGGTGAGATGTGGTACACATGAGAGGAGGAGACAAAAAAGCAGCTTCAGGCTATAATTTCTTGCTCATAAATGATATGACTGCAGCTCTTCCTAAATCTGTCTGGATATTATTTTCAACAGGACGAGTTGGATGACACAGCCCTAGTTTGGAACAGCCATCTCATCAGGCCCTCAAAGAACATGAATGTCCCCAGTGGTCGGCCCAACGTGATGTATACGTTACCTGAACTTTATGGTACAGGGACTTCTCTCCCAGTTGACAATGAACAAGTTGAACTGTGCAAAAGCCAGTGTGTCTTTCGTTTGACCATGCCTTGTGATCCGGATGTATTTGCATTGTGTGCTTTCTTAATGGCCCAGTCCGATCTGATGCCACCAAAAGATCCGTATCAGGCTGTGAACTTGTATTTGCACCTCAGAGAGGCCCTCACCGCAACTCTTTAAATTAGAAGGATTATGTTTTCAGGGTTCAGAGACATTAACTGTTGGTAAAAGTAGTTTTCCTTCCGAACACCAATCATATTAGAATTGTATTTATGTTCTATTATTTTATATTCAAATGTAAATATAAATTACAGCCAACTATGTTTTGCTTGGTGTTTGGGCCAAACTATATTATGGCTCAACTGGTGTGAGAAGTAACATTTATTGAAGCCTGAATTTGACCATTGCCATTTCTTCAACCCCTTGTTCGTCATTTCTTTTATCACTTCACTTTCAATGGATAATTGAAACAATTTTGAAGAATAATATATAGCCATCACAATTAAAAACATGTTTTGTCTGCTGTTTTTCATAATGTATAAGGACAACATATTTGAACTACAATATAAAATGTTTGTCAAAGCATTATTGGTGTAAATAAACATTATTTCTTGGTTGCTGACTTGATCCGCAAATACTTATCCAACGTGGATGCTGAAGAGTATTCCTGCATATTTGTACATCATCCTAATTTAATTTTCACCTGCCTGTAAATGATGACTACATAATTGGCACTCCTCGCTTTCGTCAGCAGGTGGTGTCTTGTGTTAAAAAAACGGTGAGAATGAATTGGAACAAATTGTATTCACATTGACAAATTCTTACAAACATCAATCTCAAAAATTTAAATGGAATATGAACTATAAAAAACACTTATTTTTCTACTAACAGCGAATGTTGACTCTGGTGCGCGGCTCCCAAACAGCCGCGCACCAGAGTCAACATTCGCCCAGGTAACCCGGAAGCACATTAACGAGCATTAAAAAAAAAAAAGATTGCGAGATCTCGCAATCTTTGCGAGATCTCGCATTACTTTGCGAGATCTCGCAATCTTTGCGAGATCTCGCAATCTTTGCGAGATCTCGCAATACTTTGCGAGATCTCGCAATACTTTGCGAGATCTCGCAAAAAAAAAAAAAATCCTTCCATGTCCCCTTAGGGGCTCCGTTGATATTGTCCATATAAACATTGATTTTATTCTTTTTTTTCATCGTCATACATGTGTAAGTGCATCTTTATTTGCTGTATTTAGGAGCCTACTATGCGTTGTATAAAAGTGGTGATAAAAAAAGAAACAACTAAACTGTATAAATAAAGATATAGCGCAACAGCTCGGATCACAAGCTGCAATTGCAGACTGCTGAGCGCTAACAACTTCCGGTGATGCACGTATTAAAGATTTACCTGCTTTATTTTATTTATTTTTTAAATACTTTTTCTGAAAATGAGACTGATAGGATGATTAGGGTGCTCTGTACATTAACACAAAAAATATATTATTAACATGCACAAAGACACACAAATGGTTGTTTGTTTGTTTTCTCCTCTACACTTCTTGCGATCACTTGGGACAAGTGAGCGATCTACCGGTCGATCGCGATCGACGTAATGGACACCCCTGATATACAGTATAATAATAAAGTGCAATTTTATTGCTTACATAGGATGTCAACCTCTGAATGATTTACAATAAATTGCACTTGCAGTAATTTAATGACCTGAATGAGGAAGTGGAACTTTCCCCTCACGAACGGTTTTGTCCTCGACTTCCCTGACTCCATTATAACCTCTTCTTTTCTCTAACGTCGCTTTTTAAATCATGAACACTTTTTAAGGAAGCATGGCGACGCGGAGCTGGGGTGGAAGCGCTTTCGGCGTGGTCCGCCGAGTTGAGCCGCTCGTGGTGCTCGAGCAGCTGGGCACCTCTTTGTTCGACACAGCCCTGCTCATGGTGGTCAAGGACCGGTGCGCCAACGCCACCTTCCCGGGCACCGATGACACTCGTTTCGCCGGAGAGGACGAGCAGCAGCGAGCCATGTCGGATTTCTATTTGGTCAACAACCTCATCGTCCAGCTGACGCCTATCGTGCCCGCTCTCCTCCTCGCCAAGGCGGGCGACCGCGGTTGGAGGAGAGCGCCCGTCTTGGTACCCCTGTGCGGGTACCTGCTGTCGAGCGTCACCCTCCTCCAGGTGGTTCTTTTACGGTTGCCCATCCAGGTGATGTTCGCGGCGGCGGCTCTCCTTGGGATATCCGGCGGCTTCTGCGCTTACTGGCCGGGCGTCATGACGTTGGCGTCGCTCGGCTCCGACGCGGAGAATCGCTCCAAGGTTAGAAAACTATCTATTTTTACTGTCAAAGGTCATCTCGTTTTTTCATTTAGGTTGAACAATTTAAAAAATGTAGTGGACGTTGCATTTTCGAGATAACAATAAAATGCCACAAATTTGAAAATCTCTTCCACTTAACGCCAAAAACATTTTTTTAACCCATATTGGGTTACTTTATTCCATCAGTTGTACATAACGATTGAACTAAGAGAAGTGGTAAGGCAGCACGGTGGACAACTGGTTAGCACGTGCGCCTCACAGTGCAGAGGTCTCGGGTTCGAATCCGGGCTCCAGGCTTGGTTGTTCTTCTCTGTGAGACCTGTGATTGGCTGGCAACCGGTTCAGGGTGTACCCTGCCTGCTGCCCAAAGATGGCTAGGAGGATGAATATGTATAATCCAAAATTTAAAAAAACAAAACAAAAACATTTGTTCAAATAATTACTTGAGTAAGGGTAAGTAAAAAGTAGGAAAACCCACTTCAATACTGATGATTAACTTCTGATTTATCCATCCATCTATTTTCTAAATGGCTTATGCTGACGAGGGTCTCGGACGTGCTGGAGCCAATTTATTATTTTTCATTTATATATATATATATATATATATATATATATATATATATATATATATATATATATATATATATATATATATATATATGTATATGTTTGTTTGTTTGTTTTTAATCCGATCATGGTGGAATCTCAAAATAAATCAAATAATATGTGAATATGCAAGTTCATATATTGCCCACCAATGTCACTCAATTAATCCACATCAGTTTGCTAGATTTGATCAAGATTTGAAAATCTTGATCAAATCTAGCAAAAGGTGATAAATCAAAACAAAATGTGGTCAATTCAGCCCAAAGAATTTGTCTTGTGCTATTTTGCTTCCACTCAAACAGCACAATAGGCTCACCAGGCAGAAGTTCAAAAACAGGAACAATATGTCATGATTCTGTTTGGATTACATTTGGTTTTGTGTCATGTTATATTGTTTCTTTGTGATCTTTTTTTTTTTTTTTTTTTTAATATATCCCCCCCACACACACCTGTTCTTGTCATCCTGGTTCCTCGTGTTAACCAATCAGCTCCCTCCAACCTTTCGCGTGGTCCAGGTGTTTCTCATTGTCTCATCAGTTTGCTTGTATTTAGTTCCCTGCTTCCTGTCAGTCTTTGTTGCTTCATGACATTTGTTTGCTGTTCCCAACTTGTGTTGCTGTGTGCTAGTTTGTTTCGTGTGATTGTTGTGATTTGGTTCAATGAAGTCTTGTTGATTCCATTTGTGTTATTTTTGGACTTTTTGTTTTCTTTTTGGAAAATAAATCCACTTTGTTTTGAGTTCATCCTGTCCTGCGTTTGGGTCCAACTTTTTGCCACTAGCACAACAACCCGCAGTGGACATGAAAAGTGGACATAGTGTAGAATGCAATAAGCTGCCAACAGAATAGAAGTTTGCCCTGGTTGTAAATGCTTTTGAAACCCATTGAAAACAAATGCTACCCCCTACTCCCACTTATGATGAAGGCCTTTTAAAGCATGATCACATTCTTTGAATAATTTTAGTCAATTGCTTGTAATTTATTTTTTTTTACTTTGCTTTTAAATGTCTTCGTCTATTCCGTTTCCCACTTTGCTTTTCAATGTTTTAAATTGTTTGTCAATGCCTTTTGACTTTTGTACTTTTACCAATGTGAACCACATTAAGCTAAAGATTTGCTAAGCTAATGGCTTTTAGAAATAAGGCTGCCTTGCCTGACACCCCCCCATCAAAGCTGTTCACGATATACAAAAAAAAGGACACCAAGCTAAAGAATTTCATAACGTTTTCCAACATTAATGTGACCTGTACTGCAGTGTACAAGATGTTAAAACAGTAAAAACAGTTCAAGAGGGAAAATAAAATTGTATGACTTGTCCAAAAGCAGAACGGAAAGTACATCATATCCACAGCAGATGAAGTAGAAGGAAATGTGGTTTAAAAAAAAATGTTTGTGTGTGTGTGTGTGTGTGTGTGTGTATATATATATATATATATATATATATATAGATGATATATAGATGATATATATCCCTAAAAGCATTCAATTTTCTCAAAAACCGTCAGTGCACCTTATATGGGGATCAATATTTTGATTTCTAGGGTGTACTACAGTAATCCCTCGTTTATCGCGGGGGTTACGTTCCAAAAAGAACCAGTGAAAAATGAAATCCGTGAAGTAGTGAACTTAATTTTTTTACAGTTATTATACAATACTTAACTATATATACAATGAAATCAAAGGCCAATACCTGTTTTCAGGCCCAATTACAAAAAAACAAACATTTTCAACAAATAACTATAATAGTTTTGTGAAATACTGTACTGTCGACACGCGACGCCGCTGACGTGTTCTGATTTAAAGGGTTAAAAGCATTAAAAAAACTGCACTAAAAACATCCGTGAAACAGCGAAGCCGCGGAAAGTGAACCGCGTTAGAGCGAGGGATCACTGTATTGCAAATGTTCTATAAAGCGCTTTGTTGCAGCTGCAGCGGTGGTGAAAGTGCTCTGTAATTAAAGCTATATTGTATTGTATTCTCTTTAGCGTAGCTTCATCTAGTGGATGCATAACGCAATCTCAGCCATTATTGTAGCTTCTATTCTATGCGCCTTATAATATGGTGTGCTTGTATATGAAAACAGTTTTAAAATAGGCCATTCATCGACGGTGAATGGCCCATTTATATATATATATATAAATTATTTTTTTTACTTGCATAACAATCATCGGGCCCATTTTGAGCCTGATTGCCCTCTTCCAGTCAATGTCAGCAATGTCGATAATCGAATGTCTCATAGATTATCATAGACGTGCAACAGAATAATAGCCAAATAGGAAGTAATCTGAACCTCCTGAGGGTTTTGGAGTTTGATTGGTAATTTGTGTCTGTTCCAGGCGATGATGAGAGTGGAGCTTATGTACGGAGCAGCGGGCCTGCTGGGCAGTCTGCTGTCAGGTCATGTGTTCCTCCTGTATAGTTCTAGTGTTGGACATGGAACTGTCCTACTTTGCGTCTGCACGCTTCTCCACCTGCTCGGCCTCACTCACGCCGCCTTGCTGCTGCAGGTCCGTGTCTTTGGAATTTCTGCATGTTTGACACAATAAAACTGGATTAAAAATGAAGCCAACTTCCTTGAACAGCTTGACACTATCACTTACATTCCTGCACTTTAATGAACTATTATTCAGTGATGAGAAGTCATGAAGTCCGTGTAATTTCTGTACGTTCAATTCTATTTTCCAGTTGACCGCATTTTACTTGAGTGTGAGTACTTTTATCACCCAATGTTGGCCATTTTCTGACTTAATGAAGGTAAAGCAAGTATCAAGTGAGCCTGAGGAGCGCAGCCCCCTCCTCCTTGACTCCTCCGCTGGCGTTCCTGCAGAGACGTCCAAAAGGAAGAACACGGTAAACGTGGTTCTGCTCTTCTTTGCGGCCATCTTGTACGGCTCCTCGGTGGGCGGAGCCGTGGAGATCCTGGGCGTCTTTGTGATGAAAGAGCCACTCAACTGGAACGCTGCCCAAGTATGTGTTCTATCCAATTGTGTACAAGCCATTAAAAGTCAAATTCCTAGATGATCGTATTAAATTACATTTTTCAAAAAGGTGTTTAGGGTGGCACGGTGGTTGACTGGTTAGCATGCCAGCACATATTATTTAAACCCCGATGTTCAAGAGAAAAGGCAGATCAGTGCAAAAAATTTATCTGCAAAGGTTTACTTGCATCCCATATTTAAAAAAAAGAATATTGACCAGTGTAATCATTAAGAATGACACAGATTTTTTTATTTTTTTGCACACACTGTTGCATGTTTATAGTTTTTAATATTACGTCTTATTTTGCCTGTTCTCTTTTATTTATTGTCTTTTACTATGTAAAGTGCCTTTGAGTGTTTTTAAAGCGCTATAAATAAACATATATAATAAAATAATAATATAAATAAAATGTATTTTATTATTATTTTATTATTATTGTTATTATTATTATTATTATTGCTATTGTTATTATTTTTATTGTTATTATTATTATTATTGCTGATCCAGCCTCATCCAGTTGTGTGTCATCCAAATGTGTCGAACTTTTGACAAGAAAGATTAATTAATCTCAAATTAATCTCACTTTGTTGTGGTTTGCATTGATTAATGCTACCTATGAGTTGTAATCACTGAAATAATCATATTATATATATATATATATATATATATATATATATATATATATATATGTATATGTATATGTATATATATATATATATATATATATATATATATATATATATATATATATATATATATATATATATATATATATATATATATATATATATATATATATATATATATATATATATATATATATATATATATATATATATATATATATCCCCTGTAGCATCAAAACATCCGAAATGTCCTTAAACATTGTGACCTCCTATTGGTCATGTCTTACACTTTGGCCTACAGATAAATGATTGAAATCTCAGCTCTCACCGCCCTGTGGTCGACAGAAACAATATCCCAATCGGGGATTACAAATGAAATGTACCCGTGTGTTAAATAGTTTGCTCCTCTAGGTGGGTTACGGCAACGCAGCGGGCTTTGTGATCTTCCTCAGCAGTTACCTCGGCGCCATTGCTTTTCGCCGCTGCGTGAGCGACGTCACGCTCATCCTGATCGGCATGCTTTCATTCGCCTGCGGGATCTACTTCATGTCTTTCGTCACCGCATCTTACATGTTCTACCTCGGTAAGCGTCGTCTTCTGCTTTCTGACCTGCTCCCGTATCGGGGGACCGTTCTAATATCGACGTCATTCCTCCACAGCTCGCTCGCTCAGCCTCTTCGCCCTCATCCCGCTGCCTACGATCAGATCACTTCTCTCCCAGCAGGTTCCAACATCCCTGTGTGGTGAGGAACAACCATTTTGCTAGTCAAACTCCCAGAAACATGTGCGTACACGAGACCCCATGTACCTTAGCGTCCCCCTTTGTGTTCTGCCTCATTGCCATCAGGCATCACTTTGACAGCTCTGCAGCTGGCGTTGAGGTTCGCAGCTCTGGCGTACATCCCTGCCTTCACTAAACTCTACCAGATAACACTGGGCTGGTTCCCAGGTTTCGTCTTCACCCTCTCCAGCATACTGGCAGTTCTGGGAATGATTCCCATCAGGTGCTTTTCACCTCATTTGTAACGTATGAAACGTATCGCCACGTGTCAAAAATCGCAACCACCTTTTGTGAGGTGTGTGGTTGACAAGGGATCCGGATTATGCATTTGGATATGCGCTGCCTTTACTGGTGAACCTAATTTGACCTTCTCTAAACATTTGTATCTACATGCAACTGTTTGTGTCAAGAGACTTTGCACAATTTGATAGATCCTCAACAAGGACCAAACACATTCTGATGCAAGTCGCAAATTTATTTTTTATTTTTTACTGTAACACTCAACAATTGAACTTGTGCATTCAAAAGTTTAGACGGTGTCAAATAAGGTCAGAGTGCACACAGGTTCACCCTCGTTTCACCCACAATAATTCTTCTTTTATACGACGTGTGTTTGATTATTCTTCCTCCCTGCAGTGTCGTGGGATGCAGACGGTCTCAGCCAAGATGTCCCAAAGAGACAGAAACGACGGTCGAGACACGGCATTCGGGCAAGGAGAACTGAAGCCCGCTTCCTCCGAAGATAAAACCGTGAACACTTCAGAAAGGAAAGTTGAACAGATGTGTGTTTTACGTCAGCCTTTGGAATAACTATAGTGTGGAAATGAGATCTGATGGAAAAAAAAATGGACGGCAGACATCTCGAACTTTTCATGGCGTGACCAAGGTTGCATTATTTATAACGTCTTTAGATGCTTTTTATTAAATTTCACTGAATGAAAATGTGCTTTTTCATTAAACGAACTAGAAATAGAGGACAAACTTCACAGATAAATATCAAATCAATTTATTTTCATATTGGTCCAATATATCCCAAAATAGTTTGAGGTAAAGGTAATCGCGTCAGAACAACATCAATATCCAGGCCTCATATTTATATCTAATTACAAGATGTTCAAGATGTACAGAATGGACCAAAAGTAAAAATGTAAACATCGGGGACCAACAAAATAGAACAAAACTGAGGTTAGCAATTAGCTTAAAAAAAAAAAAAGAATCATGGTTAAGTTGATCCTATTTCTGCTGTGTTGCAATGCAGGAAATGATGCGGACGTTTGGGCTTGGCGATTTTTTTTTTCTTCCCAAGATGAGTACGGTACATTCAAACTAATTATTCATACGGAATATGTTGGCAGCTGTCATCTTGTTCCCATTTGGGCTTTCAACCCGTCGGTAAACATTCGGCAAGCAAGATCAAAACACAAAAGCAAAATCGCCCGCCAGAATTGGTACTATTGTTAAATCAAAAGACGTTTTCAAAAAAGCTGGGATGAATCCTGCATTGTGCATTAACCAGCAGGCAAAAACTCCACATAAAGCTCTTATCAAAAATAGACGCTGTTGAGGTTAAAAAAAAAAAAAAAGTCAATTCCTTCAATATACAAGCTTCACATTGTTAGTGAGATTGTGTCATCCCTTCTTAATGCTTCCAGTTTCACATTAAATGGATCCGCCGGCAATTTCTCGTCTGTGCATTTGGGATCATTTACACCAAACAAAATCATTTTAATTGAAACAATGATCATATGTTGAAATATTAACCACTGCCACTTTTGCTCAAAGGCATCAATAGATGTCGACGCCTCACTAGATTCGAGCCAAATGCAGCAGAACGTTTGCTTGGGACACAAGCCGACTCGGGCGCATCCCTAAGCGGTACGTAACCTTAAATATAATCACTACAATCCTGAAATTACAATTCCCTCATACTTTTTGTGCCGTTTTGTTTTTAAGTTCATACAGCAAGTTAGTATGCCTCCAAACAGGAATGGAGCAGGCGATTGACTTTGTATCAGTCATGTACAGTTGCACACAAAATGAGTCACTTAATCTCGCCATAAAAAAAAAAATATCTGGCCATTTTTAGTCGCCAAGGAACAAACTTGCAGAAGTTTGCCAGAAATCAACAAAACAAGAATAACTGAAATAGCTTAACGCAGCTGATATTCCAAGCCGTCGATGATCATAATCCTTTTTTCTTCCTGATGCAAACGTACGCTGCAGTCTTTTTTCTTTTGTTTTACTGCTCCTGTCTATCCATCGATCAAGTGTGAGCTTACTAAAATCAGATAGATGGACTTTTTCCTGTAAAGCACTGCCCTTTGAGAAGCATTTAAAGACAACAAAAAAAAAGCTGAGATGCCAAGCAAGACAACATGTTCGAATTAGTCAGAGCAATTTAGTCCCAAACTAATGGATCTGATAAGCTTCAGTCTTCCAAACTCTGCGCTTTCATCGCAAAAAGATCCTTCTTGCCCCTTTTAGCTTTAGTAAATGACCGATAAGGGACCAGAGAGCTAACGTGCTCATCTGAGCTTATTACGCAAAGTTGCCGCAGCACTTTCAAGGCCGTGTTGTGAAACGCGGGTGCCGTGGCAAATTTCACCTTTCTGCAAATCAATTTTTCTCGTGAACTAAGTCGAAGGACACAAAAATATCCGCGAACCCTTGCAAAACGATCTTGACCGCGATTGGAATGAGCTTGATGCTGACTGACCAAGGGAGCAAAACAAAAGAAAATAATAATAATAGTACCCTTATCTCATAATGTAAAAAAGGCTGAGAAAAAAAAACACGTCTCCTTAGCGTGTGGTTACGTAAGCAGCATTGGCAACTGTTAACAAATGATATGACGTAGAAAAAGAGCAACGGCATGAAAAAAAGAATGGCTGCCGATAGAAAGTCGCCGCTCTCTGACCAGTTGACGCGTGCACACAGTGTGTACGCTGCGGTCGCAGCTTCCTGGAAAGGTCCGATGATGACAGTCAACTCTGGAGAAAGGGAGAGGACACGGTCCTTCATTTGGGAGTCCAAAGGCCTGCCTGCTCGGCGTGAAAAAGTGCGTGATGGACAAAAGTCAGCGGTGGCGAGCGGGTTAAAAGGCGCTTCAGTCCGTCTCGCTCGTTTGGTCCTCGGTCTGTTTGTCCTGCAGGACATTGATGAGCGACTCCCACGCTGCTTGGCACTGCAGAGAAGCGCAAAACAACACTTTTAAGTGCAGTCTGACAATGGTCGCCCCGAATAAAATAATCTCATTTTCAGGGAATAGCAGGAACCCAGGACCAAAGGTGTAGCGCTTCACATCACGTCACGTGTCGTACTGAAATCTACTATCGTTGCCCGACAAGGTTTATGGATGCTCCGGGACTGTGCAAGGCCGTGATACGATGCGTACCTTCTCGTAGTAATTGATGTTTTTGTCGGCCATGCCACCGAGAAGCTGCTTGAAGTCCTGTCGCTTGTTGCTCTGCCAGCGCTCCCAGTCGGCCTTCAGGTCGGCGTTGAAACACTCCGCCTTGTCCTGGCACCGCTCCACCTCGGGCGGCATCTAGCGGGAGACACAGAAGCACTACGGCGCTACAGGGGGGCTCTAAATGCTACGGCGTACAGGAGAACGGCCGCTTTGTCACGTTACCGCGGACGACGGCTAACTCGCTGCGGCAAAATGACGCGGCCACCGCAGAAGGTGGGCGGTGCCAACAAGACCAACAATGACGATGCTTACAGGCGTTCTGTCCTCCTGTTTGCGCAGCAGGGCGGCTTCCAGGCGTCCCTCGTACTCCGCCTGACTTTGGTCGCGCTTCTTCAAAACATTCTGCAAATAGTCGATTTTTGTTGTTGGTTTTTTTTTCTAGTGCCGCGATTTGTTATAACGGGCGAGGGAATTGAGAACATTTGCATCCGCCTCACCTTCATGGACTCGATGTAGAGCATATACTCTCGTAGTACAGGCAGGAAGTCCTGGCCCATGTTCTCGCACAGCTCATCCATCGCCCCGCAACACGTCGAAACGGAGCTCGCCACCCCCTCCAGGGGGCGCTGCAGTTCCCCTTCCGAGCCCGTCCAGCTCGAGTACACGGCGCCATAGTCGCGCAGCTCGGTCAAGTGCTCTGGCGTGGTTGAGACGAGCGTACAAAGAATCTAATCATCTGTTCGGTGCAGGTTTATAAACGTCATTCGGTTTGGTGATTCTGAGCAGTGTTATGCGGCGGAGGAGGAGGAGGAGGAGGAGGAGGAGGAGGGGATTCAAAGGCCGTAAACCAAACAAAAGAATACAGAAGTGGAGGCAAAAGGTTGTGTTATCTTTGCCTTGCTTCCTGTTTCACAACATCGAATCCGACTTCCTCACTGACAGCGTGGCTAACGGTGCTGGAGTCCGACACGTTTTGGACCCTTCCGTCGCTATAGCAACTGTACCGAGTGCCTTTCAGCAGAATCACGACGTCATTTAACAGAAAAATCAAAGTCTCGTCGACTTCTCCAAGCATCTTGATATTTCGTGATTGTCTTAAATGCCCTTGTAACGCGGTTCTGCCTCCCAAAGGTCAGTTTTGGTACTACATCTTGATTGGGGGGAAGGAACTCATGATTGTTGAGCTAGGTTGTGTGTGTGCCGTGCAGGAATACAAACTATCCATTCCTGATGAGCGCCGATTGCTCCAAAGCGTACGCGAAGCCGAAATGACTTTTGGTGAGCGGCTTCAGTTTGTTACCTGACTGCTCTTTGAGGATCCTCTGAGCAATACGGTCGATGGTGCCCAATTTTTGGCTAAAAGTGTCCAGGTATTCCCCCATGGCGCAGAACTCGGGCGGCCGCGCTCGCAGCTTGTAGCCCCCGGTGACGTGCTTCACCGACTCGCCCACCTTGGTGAGCAGCGCCAGGCCCTGCCGCTTGTTCAGGTCCTGCAGACGAACAATAACGTTCCAGTGCAGTGCGTATCGGCCACATTTGTCCTCTTTCAATTTGACTGAATTCAATATTGAAATTGAATGTGAGCATGAGAGTGAGGATTGTCCGGACGGATTTGATGGATGACCGCTTTATGGTGAGAAAGTCAATGCAATTTATTGGGGATTTGCATCCATTGTAATTTTTTTTCCCCCCTTGCATCAGCAGGTCTCGTTTGCGTTCCCCTGCAACTGATTGATCGGGGTTGCTAGACAGCTGATGTTTGCAAAACATTTCTTGTTGAATTTAAATGTTTCCCGTGGTCTCACCTTAGCAGACAGGAAAGCGTTGAGATGCGGGTTGAAGGACAGGACTGGGTGGTCTGCAACCCGCTTGAGGAACTTGTCCAGCGCTTTCATGCGAGTTCCGACAAACTCTTCCGAAAAACGATCCACCACGCCCTTCATCACAAATTTCTCCGGCAAAGGCTGAAAAAAAAAGAGGGCGAAGAGTGTGAATGAAGTGGTTTGTAGGCGATCGGCGGTGCGGTCGTTGTGGTCAATTTACAGGGATGAGGTGGGTGGGCTGGCTGTCCTCCAGTTTGATCCTCAGCCAATCGAAGTCTTGATAGCGGCGTCGCACACAGTATTCCGGAAGGTCAAATTCAATCCGCGTGGTCTTGATTGAACAGATACAAAAAGATGGCGGTGATGGGGAATGTTGTTTTTCACAACTTTTGTTCTATCAGACCCAAAAATTTTGTTTTTTAATCTTTAGGTGTTATATGTTCAAGTTTTGATATCATTTCCCATTTTTACAAGAAGGAAACTTTGACTTTTTTTTTGTTTTGTTTTTTTAACAAGGATGTGCTGATTTTCATTCACGGATGCACATGAGGGTTCATGTAGAGCCCCTGCACGGTGGGCTCCTGTTGACAGGCCGCTGTTAAAAGGCCTTGCATCCGCTCTCTTCATTAACACTCAGCCTTTATATTTGCCAGTGATATTTGTTCAAGCTTTTCGAGCACTTCAAGCACATAGCGACGGACGGTTGCCCTGATGCCAGCGGGCGACTCCTGGCATTGTCTCCCCACCTCTAGTGCATTGCAGAATGGAAGTGGCCTGCATGGCGATGGCCTTCTCAAGTCGGCCAAGCAGGGCGTCGGTCTGGTCAATCAAAATGATTGAATTTATCCCAGAATTTTTTGGGGGTGTTTTTTTTTTAATTTTTATGGAATGAAGGGAAAAATACTTTCCCAAAATTGAATTAATGTATTCCATTTATTTTCTCACATTCTGATGCAACATGACCTGCTGGGATGATCATGATTTTACAGCTTCCCCGTTTACATGTTAAATATGCGTCTTGATGTTCAAATAAAAACAAAAGCTGACAATGATTGCAAATCATTCACAAAATCACTAATGGAAAAAATATGACCCCTTAAATGGTGAGATCACCCCCAACCCGAATGAGATCAACTCGCAATCCAAAATGGATGTTCCACACGTGACAACATCCAAAAGCAGACCTTGGTGGACACTCTGTAGGTGATGTAGGTCTCCATTGTAGAGACGTGCTTCTTCGGGTCATCCACCGTGACAAACAGGTCCCGCGTTTCGGTGGAGTCGTAGTAGTCCCGGGGGTCTGACTCGATGTCGTCGTCCAGCTGCAGCCGATTGAACAGCGAGGATGCCGAGGCGGGACTCGGCGTGTCCACCGGCGTTCCATTGGACAGTCCTGCCTCCTGTGGGGACAAAAGAAAAGGAAAAAAAATCAAGACAAAGAAGTGCAAACAAAGAAGTGATAGAATGTTGCAGTTGTTTATCTCTGTGAATGAGATGATTGTGGAGGTCGCGGCCGCATGCTTGCGCCACCAAATCAGGTGACGCAACATCTGCATACACTGAGTTGAATGCTGGGACGATGTGAGACAAATATTTGCGCGACACACTGACAACAGCAGCTATTTATACCAAAAGATAATGTTGTTGTGCTTGTGTGTGTTTCATTAGGACTGAAAGGTAAAGCCTCTTTCACAGGTCCAGTAGCTCATTGTACTAGACAGACATTGCATGCTTACGACTCTCTTTAAAGGTTAGATTTACACTGCGGGGTTCAAGTGATACAATTCCAATCTTTGGCTCTCAAGATGCTTCATTTCACACTTCTAACTTCAGGCAGATGTTTCGGGCATGATGCAGCCAAAACAAGACACACAAAAAAAAAAAAGCTCCTATCCTTTTTTTTTACATTACGGTGTGCCGGCTCTCTCCCACGCCCTCACATGCATTCACTCTCTTTCGCCCTCTCGGCGCCAAGCCGAGCTCGGGTCTTGGTTGTGACTTTGGGTGTTCTTTTCTACACCGCGGCGCCAAGCCTAACTTGTAATAAAAGCGCCCATAATTGCATTGGGTTGCATCATTGCATCGCAGTGAATGGACAAGCAGGCCTCATTCACTCGGTTCAAAAGAAGTAACACACAGAAACAAAATGATCCTGATCTGGGCTTGCTAATTTAGCAAAAATGACCGATGTGTGAATGTCGATCCTGTACAGTTATTCAGTATCTGGAAAATTAGAATAATACTTCAGACTCTACAAAGAAATGTGTTTTCGAAATGTTGGCCAACTGTACTGAGTATAAACGAGAAAATATGTACATGTAGAGCAATCTATACTTACTTGGAGCAACTTTGGCCTGAATTACTTCAGCAATGCAATGTGGCATGGAGTCGATAAGCGTGCAGCACTGCTCAGGTTCCCCAGACCTGAATCCAATTGAGCACATCTGGGACATGATGTCCTCGCTCCATCCACCAACACTACATTGCACCACACCACTGTCCAGGAGTTGATGGATGCTTTAGCCCAGATCTGGGAGGAGATCCCTCAGGAGACCATCTGCCACCTCATCAGAACCATGCCCAGGGGTCACACTGAGGTCATACAAGCATGTGGAGGCCACACCCTCTACTTTTTGACTTGTTTTAAGGACAGTACATCAAAGTTGGATGAGCCTGTAGTGTTTTTCCACTTTAATTTTAAGCGTGACTCCAAATCCAGGCCTCCATGGGTTAATACATTTGATTTCCATTTTGGTGTGATTTTGTTGTCAGAACAAAGTATTCAAGAAGAATATTTCATTCATTCCGATTTAGGATGCGTCATTTTAGTGTTCGCTTGTTACTAGTGTCATCGTCGTTACAAATTGGTTTTGTGTTCATCAGATCCACTATGATCATGAAAATCAAGAAACTCGCAGAATGTCTGTCTGCCTGTACCGTTGTAGTGTTAATTATTCTGTCGCTGGCTTAAAGAAGGGCTTGTCTGCCACTTACCTTCCGAGCATAATAACAACATTTATAAAGACTGAACAGAGACTGGTTTGTTTTAGTCCGTGGTAATTGATTGGTATTTGGAAGTGGTAAGTTTTCAAATATTCCCCGCATTCAATGTGAACAACGGGTTACGGATAAATCATCCTCGCTGCTTGTTTTTGTGTTATAACGACCAGGCACGGCTTGGGTAAAGCCTGGGTCCAGCCTACCTTGTCGCCTCCGGCGGTAACGGTGACATCTGGCCCCGGGGACAGCGACTCGTCGGCGGCGGACAACGGGTGTAGAATCTCAGCGATGTGCTTCTGCCCCGAGCTGGCCAGGCCTCGCTGGGCGCCGACGCTCATCGTGCGGTCGGCGCGGGGGGGCTCGCCTGCAAGTCGCGGCGAGCAGCAGTCCAGTCTACGTCGGAAAGTTGCGATTGCGCGGACAGGGGAAAGGATTTTGTGTTCGTCTTGTAGTTAGGAACGGAGATTGGAAGCCGCTGTTTGGTCGTAATAGTCAGCTGACACCCACAGCGCAGATGCGGAGGTTAAAACTGCGAAAACCCGGAAGTAAACATCGTGCGTGACAACAGGACGTGTAACGTTCGCTTAAAATGTACAAGCGTGCAGTTAATCATTTGTGCCTAACGGGTATTCATAGACATAAACACGTTTGCATAAAGGCATAAAGACCGTAATGTAAATACTTTGTGTACAACATTAATGTAACATTTTGATCTACATTACTTTTATGTTGTTTTGCTATGTATATTTGATACCGTTATAAGTATACATAAATGTAAATATTTGTTTTTTTCTTAATTACGTAAAATGATTTACCGTTTGCCATATTTTGTTCAGGCATTAGCGCAAACACCTCACTCGGGCGCATCTTCGGCGTGTTGTCAACTTGTCATACACGAGTAGGAGCGCCGGGTCGACAGGGGAAAACTACTGTACCACTTATATCCACTGGTATACGGTTATTAACTTCATTTGTCGTTGTTTTGTCATCGGCGACATGTCTGCTAATCCTTCGGGGCCAGGTAAATTTGCAGTTTTGGCGAAAACGACGTTTTAGCGCTTTGTCCTTCCGTAGCCTCGTTTCGAGGTGTAGGGTAATTATCTTGACCTTTCTGCTCGTGTAACTGATCTCAGTGAAATCTTCGGCAAATCATCTGCAAATGTTTCGTGAGCTGGTGAAAATGTTTTGTATTGTATACTAAAGAACTACACTTGATGAAAACGCTAACATTGTGCGCTACAGCGAAATTTTTCGGGTTCATCTGTTCACTAATGCACCAACACATGACTAACTTCTCAAAACAGCGAGGCTTTGCACATCATCGGTGATGTCATTTTCATATAACGCATCATGCATTAATACGCGTTGGTAAATTACTTCCTCGGACCAAAATGTCCCAACGCTAATGTGATAGAACATTATGTTGTAGTGGTGTCATTGGAGATTTGTGAAAACGTTTCAGAAGTCTCCACTTGCACCACAGAAAGTCACTGGATTCATTTCTTATGGTTGTGAAAGCCGTGCCACGTATTTGCACGAGACAGAACCAAGTGAGGCCACATATACTTTCCTTTTAAGATTTAAAAGTGTAGGTTTAATAGTCTGTGCGCGGCATGCTGTAAATGATTGTGGATGTTGTAAATTTCTCAATTTGCCTTGGAGTGCTCTTTGTTTATGAGTGATGCTCAATGGTGCGAATTTGCCTTCCTTATTTGTGTTCCTTTTAATCCACGCAGGCTTCCAGAACAAGGCCCGAGTACAAATCCTGGCCGAGCTGGAGAAAGAAAGGGAGCGCTTAATGCAGAATCACACCGTGAGCACTCCAGGAGCCAGGTAGCGCGACAGTTCCCAACAACTCGCAACTGAGATATTTTACTGCAGTATTTAGGACTTGAAGTCCAAATGGATCAGGAAATGGGTTTTGGTTGGTAGTGAAGCATCACAAGATTTCCAAAATGCATTAAATAACTACGCTTACACAAAAGCATCCAGTTGGCATTTTCTTTGTTGACAATAATGCTAATAATTCAGAATGTGTTTTATTTTGGGTGACACTGTCAGGGATTAGACAATCGTCTGTGTAAGATTTCACTGATAAAACGCTCTCTTCCATTCATTCCACAGCATCCCAATAGCCCGTCACAGCATGAAAGACTTCCGTGATAGCGCGGAGCAGCAACACATTGTTGCCCAGCAGAAAGCTGCCTTGCAGGTCAAACATTAGGAAGCTCTCACACGAAAAGTTGAAGTAGTCTACAATTTGCTTAACTGCGTCTTTTCCCGCAGCACGCACACGCACACTCGTCAGGCTTCTTCATCACTCAGGACTCGTCATTCGGCAACCTCATCCTCCCCGTGCTTCCTCGCCTGGAGCCCGAGTCGTGACCGTTGGCCACAACGCATGCGCACGTGAACCACGTCTCACTTCCAAGTTTCCTCTTTGGGTCTTTATCCTGACACTGATCTCTGGGAAGTTGGAATCCATTGCAGTTATTTTAAAAAAAAACAACACAAAAAGTCCTTTTCGACATGTTTTAACACTGGGATTTTATTCTTGTATACTGTGTATGCATATACGTGACACCTTTTATTGGCACTATTCACATGATTTCCAAATTTGGGGCTCATTTCCTCCATCTTCCTTTAATTGTTTGTAATGCTGTTTGGAAAATAAAATATTCATACTCAATTGACTGTGTTTGTTGATTTAAAAAAGATGAGCAGAGCGTGTTGGGTTCGATTCCGGCTTCCTGTGTGAAGTTTGCATGTTCTCTCCGTGCCTGCGTGGGTTTTCTCCGGGTACTCCATTTTCCTCCCACACTACAAAAAAACATGCGTGGAAGGCTTTTTTAAAAGCTGTATTAAAAAAGTGCAAGTTATTTTTTTTTCATTAGACTGAGCATGTGCATCTCAGGTTTGTGTGTGTGTGTGTGTGTGTGTGTGTGTGTGTACACGTCTTGCATCTGTGAAGCCAACACACTGTACTTCTTCGGACCGGCTTCATGAGACATTGGGCATCTTATTCCATCCAAATTTCTTACTTGTGGTTCCCCAGGAAGAGACGCAAAGTCGTGCAAGCAATGCACATCCAGGAAGAGAGTAGAATGAATTTTGACCATAAGAGGTCAGCACTGCACTGCTCATGTTAGCAATAACCGACGTTCTAAATCACTAGTGGGGGCTTCAGTCTGAAGGGCAAAGGTGGATAGAGTAGCCTCAAAATTGTATTCCAGCAAGAGTACGGCTGCTCTTTTATATTCCAGTTTTTAAGCACGCGGTTACTTTTTAAACAGCAGAACTTCACAGTACACGTACGCTAATATTAATTAGCCTCTCATGCTACTGTATTTTAATGTTAGGCATAAGGTTGGCACTTAAAGCTAAGAATTTTTTTTTTTTTAATGGTCAAGTTTGTCAACCGCTGCATGTGGTAATAGCTGTAAACAACCACTAGAGAGCAGCATCGGGCTCACCTCTCAATCCGTCCGCCCCACGCCTCCACACCCCCCCTCTTTCATTTTGATGACATTTTTCTGTCCGAGTCTCTGTCTTTCTCTGGCAAGAGTCAGTCCTTCGCCGGTTTGCCCGTTGTGGACGATCCAGCTGGAGTAGGAGAGCATCACAACACAACTGGATGGGAAGAAAGGAGGCGAGGTGGCTGACACAGGTGAGTGACTGACTTGACATTCTTTATGCGGACGAGGGTTGGGGGGCGTGGGGGGGTGTTTCAACTTAAGAAGCATGTACAGATAAAGAAAATTTACAAACCAGTCATTAAGTCTGCATTCGGAACAGAACTTCAGTGTCGTCTGTCAATCAACTTCCAACGTTTCTACAGGTGCTCTGTCCACTCTTGTACATATTATTGCTGTCTGTTTAACTTCAAATGATTTATCAAATACATTTGAGGGCCTTTTTTTCTTTTTCTTTTTTTTTTTTAAACATTGTCCTATTTGTTGCTTATTGATGCCCCACAGTAGGGATGGACGTATCTTGTCATTTAAATGATCACGGGCTGCCTTCTGCATAGATCACAAATGTGGAGCAAAGATGCTTTCCAATCAGACAAGAAGTATGCTCTATATTTGTCATGCAGGTGGTAGACAGCTCCGAAAAGAACAAAGTGCAGTGGTGCACACGAGAAGAGATTAATGGGCTCCAAGCAGAGCCGGTTTCATAAAAAAAAAAAAACTGGAAAGGCTTTTCAGTTTTATATGGGGCTCGCCTTCATAAAGTTGTCCCTGCATGGCGTGCTTGAACTGAAGGTGACCTTTTTTGGGTTTACTTATGTTATAGACTTCTTTTAGTGGATGTTTGTATAGGTAAGCATGTTACACAACAGGGTGTTTGTGAAACGGGCGTACATGTTAGAGAATCCATATACTGTACTGTATTCCTAGATGAGAAATACTCCACGTATCTCTCTTTTTCAGAAAAATTACTTGTCAGTTTTGGGGTTTTTTTTGGTCTCCCAAATGCCTTGTCAAGTTGCATCATCTGATGCCGATCATTTGATTCTCGCTGCGACCCCCGTTGTGCTCATGCAAAGCGAGCGCAAGCAGTATTTACAAATCACACGAGATGCTGGCATTCTGCATGCTTCTGGCGAGGAGGAATCGAGCAAAGGGTTGTAAAATCAAATGCAAAAGTTCAGCGTAGGTCCCATAAAGGCACAGATGGCATAAGAACCAAGCACGAGGTTGTAACATTGAAATGATGTAACTCTCAATGCAGAAAAGCACAAATGAAAGTGCCCGTGAAAAGTAAATGATGACCATGTCGGGGTCACTAAATAATGTTAATTGCCTGATTTTACACGTTAATTTAAGATACCGGCATCCTTTAAACCGGCGCAAGACTTTATGCGTGTGTGTGTGTGTGTGTGTGTGTGTGTGTGTGTGTGTGTGTGTGTGGCTAATGTTTAAAGAAAAAAATAAATCAAGCAATTCTCCATAGGTGTGAATGTGAGTGTGAATGGCTATTTTTCGAACACTCTACGTGATTGACTCACAATCTGTCCAGTGTTAATATAAGTGTTTTGAACCAAATGGACGTTTCGACAGTTTTCTAAAGATCATGTGCTTTCTTTTTTTGACCATTGCCAAGGTCCCCTTGAGCAAGGTACTAAACCCCCCCTCCGGCGAATCGATGAGCTCTGCCATCTGTCCTTGGGTCACGTCGTTCTTAGTTGCCTCGTGAAATCCTTTCTGAGGCGTGTTGTGTCAGTATGCTGTTAAATTCAAAATTATTATGCCACTGATGTTTCGCGAAACACTTAACAGAATCCGCAGGTTGGACTTTATGACGCCAAGTCGCCGCGGTGTTATCCACGCAGCGAGACGTGCACGCACTCGCGGCCAACTATGAGGCGCTCTAATGCGGCCACCCCGATGCACTATCCAAAGGAAAGATGCATTTCCGGGTTGTAGGCATAGCTCGCTAGCTAAATGCTCGTCCCAATTGCAACAGTGAACCACTGATGCAGTTCACTCAACCCAAGTGCGTCTCTGGGCCGCGTTTTAGCCTTGCCCAAAAAATGCGGAACACCGTAATGGTGAAAAATAAGACAATAGTCATTTTCCACTCTTCATTTTATGAGGCAACACAGCAATTCTTGTCAAATACATCACGATAATTTGCTATAGCACATCCCAGGACTGGAACAAAAACAATTAGAAAACGAGTAGAGTAGCGTAGAGTTTGTCAGTCTTACCGTACTGGCGTGAGAAATGTGTGTATTTTTCATCTGTTCGGTTGACTTTCTGGGTGTGTCTACGTGTTGTAATTATTTGATCAAACAAAAACAATCTAATCCTTTCACCACCTTAGGCTGGGACAAGCAGTGAAGTTTGCTTTGCACCTAATTAGCAAAATTCATTCAAATGCCGCTAGCCGGGATGAATACCGGTGAAGAACGATTTACTAGCATCGGTATGAGGAAATGGTGCTTTGTGTTGGTTTAACTTGCACGCACATATTATTGCTGATATTCCTGGAAAACGGTCATAATGTCAAACGTAATTGTTTTGAGTCTCCAGAACAGGAAACAGAAAAATAACTGGCATCATTGCTCCAATAGTTTGAAGGGTTAGTCGAAGTGTGGCATGGCCTATTGGGTGGATGCAAGTGCATTCAGTCATCTGGTGTAGATGTGTAACTGTATTTACGTTAGAATAGCAATTCAAATTTTGCAACGGTGTGTGCTGAGAATGGCAAAAGGTGATGTCGACTTTTTGACCACCACTTTGAGTCCAACCTAAACTGGATGCTTTACTTCCCGCAAGTGTGCATTCGTGTCTTCATTATTTTCCAGTCATTCCGAGCCCCATCCAGCGTGGCGGTCAGCGTCATGTGACGAGCTCTGCACGCTCGATTACCCTCTCGCTTGACATTTCACCTTCAGCCTTGCTACTTTATTCACCAGACATGCTCCTTTTCACCGCGAGGGCGTTTCATGACGCTCCATTCATGCATGTGTAACGGAGAAGGGCGAGATACACATTCATGACTACATTGTGGCTAAGGCGCGGAAAAGTTCACCCTCCCAAACGAAAAGCAACCCTATGAATATATACCGTAATTTCCGCACTATAGAGCGCACCTGATTATAAGCCGCACCCACTACATTTTTAGAGGAAAACCAATTTTGTACATACACAAGCCGCACCCGTATATAAGCCGCATGTGCCCACATTAAAACATGTCAACATATTTACAAAGAAAGACGGTACACAGAGAGAGTTTTCAAAGTTTTAATAATATAACTTAACAACAATAATAATATAACTTTCTTCCCAAACGGTGCCTGTGACGCGGCAGTAAAACGGTAGCAACATGGTAACAACACGCTAGCAACAGAATAGCAACACAGTATGACAGGTCTGGTAAAAGAACATACCGGTACTTGTAAAAATCACGGCGAGCCGTCTTCATCTTCCTCCTGTGAGCTGAAGCCATCGAAGTCACCGTCCTCAGTGTCGGAATTAAACAGTGTCATAAAGACCGGTCTTAATCTTACCTTTTCTACTCGAGCGCCCCTGGCGGCCGTTAGAAAAATTACATAAATTGGCCGCATCACTGTATAAGCCGCAGGGTTGAAAGTTTAGGAAAAAAGTAGCGGCTTATAGTCCGGAATTTACGGTAGTCACTTTTGGGATCACTTGATTCAAAAGAAGTGTTCAAAGATGTTTTCTTATTCAGTCGGATTTAAAACTATTTCAAGATACGGCTTCTGTTTCGCCTCTAAAAAAAAATTTATAAATTGGCGCTAGCTTACCGCGATTCTTGCTAATGTCGTTTGCGAGTGACGTTTAGTTTTGCTGGGTATGATCGCAAACAGGATTTCGTTATGAACACATTGTTACCGTAAATTCCGGACTATAAGCCGCTACTTTTTTCCCAAACTTTCAACCCTGCGGCTTATACAGTGATGCGGCCAATATGTGTAATTTTTCTAACGGCCGCCAGGGGCGCTCGAGTAGAAAAGGTAAGATTAAGACTGCCGCGTCACAGGCAACGTTTGGGAAGAAAGTTATATTATTATTATTGTTAAGTTATATTATTAAAACTTTGAAAACTCTCTTTCTTTCTTTGTAAATACGTTTACATGTTTTAATGTGGGCACATGCGGCTTATATACAGGTGCGGCTTGTGTATGTACAAAATTGGTTTTCCTCTAAAATGTAGTGGGTGCGGCTTATAATCAGGTGCGCTCTATAGTGCGGAAATTACGGTAGATGTTTTTGAAATCGTCACTGTCTGATCATTTTAGTGTGCGACAGCTTGAATGCATGCACGCCCACCAAGTCCAGGTGGCCGATTTTCTTGCAGGAGTTTTACAGAAGTGAATCAGAATGGATATTTCGGTCCCCCAAAATTCAGCGTAATTGTCCCCACTTAACTCATTCACTCCCAAAGACGTTTTTAAACGTCTTTTCAGACTTGGTCTAGAATTGGCTGGTACTGAATGAGTTAAGTCTCTGGCTTTTGACGCATCGGCTTTAAAAATATTCTTATTGCCTTCGTCTGCCTCTAACAGCAGGACTCGCATAACGCCGTTCGAATATCTCAAGAATTGGTTTGAATCTGAATGACCAAAAATGCTGAAAATGGATGCGTTTCACAGCTCCACTGCGTTCGTGGCAATTTAGAGCAAATGGAGGAAAAGAGCGAACAATCTGCCGGATGCCACTTTTCTGCCCGACAATGCCAAAGCAAAGAGAAAGTGGTCAAAATGTTCCATTTTCACCCGACCCCGTCAGTCAAATAAGATGGGTTGCATTGCTCGGGAAGTGGTCAAACAAATCCATTTGCACAGGAAATTGTTTAACAGCCATATCTTTGTTTGTCCAAAAAACGTGTTTGTTCTGTGGCTATTAATAGGACTCAGTTAAGATCTGAGGAGTTTTTATTCAATCAATCTCTCTGTTTCTGTCTGCTTGCAATTTGAGCTTTGGGTAAAGAGTTTTTGCTTTCTCACTGATACTTTTTTTCTTCATTAATGAATATTAACGTGATCTGGTCTGACCTTGTTTGGGTACGCTCACTATTGAATGACTAAACATTCGTTTGGCGCTGCACACTCATGACAGTGAAATGAAGCAATTATGTCCGCGTCACGTTGAGAGTTCTCGCTGGTATTTTGGTTGTCTTATTTCAAAAGGCAAGGCATGACATTTTCTTGCACCAGCTCAATAAAATGCTGCAAGCGTACTTACAATTGTGGCCAGTGAGTATATAATTCCACCTGTGTCACTACGGCTGCTCCTCTGGCCTCGCACGGCTTGTCTAAAATCGGCACGGCAACGCGATCGGACCGAGAGGAACGGAACCGTAATTAATGGATCACAATTTTGACTGGTTTAATTTTAGCAGATGCCAAGGTTAGCTTCGAAATTTATAGCCCAGGGAACATTCAGTGAATTACGTTTCAGAAAATCCCGTCCCTCCGGAGAACGCAATCCGTTGTACGGCCTCACTGGGAGGGAGGGAGGAAAAAAAAATCGCAAATATCTTTCTATATGACAGCTGCCAAATATGGTCTTTAGGCAGACTAAAGTGTCTCCAAATGCTGCCTGCTTGTTCCACGGGCATTAACTGTCCTGTTTGCGCATCACACGCCGCATCTACGGAGCTTATGTGGGTTCACGCACACACACACACACACACACACACACGACCCTCCTGCACCCTCCATCCTTGGCTCGTAAGCTGTGTTTTTGATTTGAAATCTATTTCTCCAGCCAGCTCTGGACCTTTGCATCCGATAATAAATATACTCCCTGCAGATCCTTCGCGGAATATCTGTCCCGGCAGATATAGGGCCATTGTCCACTGAGGATTGAGCGCATTATGCACGTTCCTGTCTGGTGGTGGTGGTGGTGGGGGGGTCTCTGTGTTAACACAGATCAGGCGCTCTATTTTCATTTTGATTTGTGGGGCTTTTGATTCAGAATGAGATTTTTTAAGTTTGACTGTTTTTGTGCTTTGGACTGTCTTTGTCGTTCATGTCTTTATTTGTTGTTGGTTGTTGTATGGATTACTGTTTGCACCATGTACAGCAATTTGTATACAGTGATCCCTCGCTCTAACGCGGTTCACTTTCCGCAGCTTGGCTGTTTCACGGATTTTTTTTTAGGGCAGTTTTTTTAATGCTTTTAACCCTTTAAATTAGAATGCGTCAGCAGCGTAGTTATTTGTTGAAAATGTTTTGTTTTTTTGTAATTGGGCCTGAAAACAGGTTTTGGTCTTTGATTTCATTGTATATAGAGTTAATTATTGTATAATAACTGTAAAAAAATGACGTTCATGACTTCACGGATTTCACTTATCACTGGTTCTTTTTGTAACGTAACCCCCGCGATACACGAGTTACTACAGTGGACGGCTCATCATGTTATCAGGCTTATATGCATTGAGTGCTCCTTTCGTTTTGTCTCAACTGGTATATTTTCTCTCAATATAAAAATGTGGACGGAAAGTGCAGCTCGCAGTGTCCGTCGACAGCGCCAGCACGCTGTGTTTTGTTTTTTTTCTCCTCACGTTGACTCCACTGAACCTGCAGCTGCCTGATGACTAATTGTACTTTGCAATTTGTCGCATTGACAGGGGGTTCAATTTTGCCCTGAATAATGCAGCGGTTGAACGGCATTAGCCCTGCTTTTCTTTCTTGCTTTCTTTCTCTCTTTCGTTCTTTCCCTCCTCTCCTCATGCGCGCCACTTTTGTGTCGGTCACACGTAACACAGAAACGATGAGCTGTGAAAAGACACCTCCGTCTCTGACCATCCCACGAGAAATCTCACTTTCTCCTTCTCGTCATCCTCCAGCACACAAGTATTTTTTTTTTAAACGTGTTTTTTTTTTTTCCTTTCACGCCTGATGCCATGTGGGAATTGAAGGCAATGATACAACGAGAGTCCAGTGATTTCTGATCAAAAAAGTCAAGAAAGAATTGTGTGCTTTTGTTCGCCTCCTCCATGTAGCAAAGCTTAAATAGAGCAAAGATAGATAAAGTGACTCATGAAAGTTGAAAGCCTTCGAGCGTAACGGGGGGGTTGGGGGAGTGAATGGTGAAATGATGCTTGTAAATGGTGCTCTATCTGCAGGAAGTCGGTACTCACAGGATCGCCGTCTGTCACTTTGAGGAGCATTTTGTTGACACTTGAGCGCGATAACACCTCACTGGGATCATAAAGAAAAGACACATATGAAGTCACTCGGCACTTAAAAGCCGATAAGGCGGACGAACAAACCCCCTTTGTCGTTACTCCCAAAATTAAATTGGAGCACTGGGCCAAAACTCAGCTTGAGGATAAAATCCTGCTTTTGAACAATTTGTGACACAAATTGGGATGTGAATAACGCCAAATCACTTCATTCAGGGTGTGCACTGTGCAGGATCTGATTATCTTGTTCTGTTGACTGTGTGTGTGTGTGTGTGTGTGTGTGTGTGTGCGTGATTCCAAGTCGCTCACGTTTTAGTACTCCCTCATTCTCTCAGCGAGGTGTAACCTAGTTTGTCAAAAGATGACTTGATGGAAACTGAAGAGGAAACACTGACATGAAGCTGATCTGTTGGGGTGAAGGTCACACAATAAAATTGTGATCAATTACCTTTTGTCATTCTTTCTTTCTCTCTTCAACTAATCACTACCATATATTTAAAAAAGCAGAAATTAAACTGTCTCAAATGATATGTCAGAAATTCAGTCTTTCTGGTGATAATATTAAAACGTAATTTCCCGATTGATATTTTGATTGACTGTCATCGAGAAGTATGACCGGAACAATATTTATCATGATTCTACTTTGCCGGTAGTGTAGAACAAGTTTAATGACCTTATTAAGGTACATGAGAGAGTCAAAAAATATTGAATTATTCTTAGTGGTGGTTGGTTTATTTGACATATTCACACACTTGTGATTGTTCATAAACATCAACAAAATGTGGCAATGTGTGTCATGGAATTTGGAATCGTTCAATCGACTGGATGGTGCTAGTGTCGCTAATAATACGGAAAGTGAGTGTATAAGTAAACTTCACGTTACTGTGTAAAATATCCATTTTCTGATCCAAAAAAAAAACTACCATGAGCGTTGCTTTGCAAAGACCACCGAACCCACAGAGGAATTTTGTGATGGAGGCCTGCATAATATATCAAACATGGAACAACACCAGCATGCAGTTGATTAATACTTCCGGTCCATTTCGTGTTTTGACAGCTGGTCAGGAGAATGGGGTGAAGAGGATTGACCTCAGCTGACCTCGAGGCAGATGACCCGGGATGGACACAGAGTCACCTCCACTGTAAGTGCCGAGTTGACATAAAACATAAAGCTCTGCCCCCCCCCAGTTCCACCCGGTAACGGCATCCTGATATGGATTTTGAAAAGCAAAACGTCCTATTTACGTTATGCTTCCTGTAAGGAAATTCACAGTGCGAACTCACCTTTGGTTGATTATTTTCCTTTTGGGCAGTTTGAAGGGCGGTGCGACAAATACGGACCATCACCGACCAGAACGAGAGCAGCAGGAGTTCGTGAGGTCATTGGAGAACATCCTGCTCACCATTGCGCTGTCCCTCATCATCATCATGACGGTGTTTGGCAACTTGCTGGTCATGGTGGCGCTCTGCAAGGATCGACATCTACGGTGAGACTTGGAATTGTTTTTTGTCTAATGAACAAATCCGATCCAACCTTTGGACCAGAGCAGTGTCAGTGAGCAGTTAGCTTAGCTTGTTTTATTTCTTCTTCTCCTATGACTTTTCTTCTTCTTCTTCGTATGTTCTGGTAGTCCGGATGCCTTGTGGCGCCAACCTGCCTTTAACTCATTCACTCCCAATGACGTTTTTAAACGTCTTTTCAGACTTGGTCTAGAATTGGCTGGTACTGAATGAGTTAAGAAGTTAAAAACCGGTCAGCGTGCTTAAGGCAAGCTGCCATCCTCTCGTTTTTTTTTCCTCTTCCTTGTCACACCTCAGGAAGAAAAAGACCAACTACTTTATCGTGTCGCTGGCCTTTGCTGACTTGCTGGTGGCGCTGGTCGTGATGCCCTTTGCGGCCATCGAGCTGACCACCGGCGTGTGGAAATACGGCGAGATTTTCTGTCTTGTGCGGACGTCGCTGGACGTCCTCTTGACCACCGCATCCATCTTGCATCTCTGCTGCATCGCACTGGACAGGTTTGTTTGTGTTTTTTTGGGGATGTCAACGAATGGAACAAAAAAAATAGGTCAGCCATCATTGGGCGTGTGCGCGTGTTTCAGGTATTACGCTATCTGCTGTCAGCCGCTTGTGTACCGGCACAAGATGACCCCTCTGCGAGTGGCGGCGATGCTCGGTGGCTGCTGGCTCATCCCCACGTTCATTTCCTTCCTCCCTATCATGCAAAGCTGGAACGCCATTGGCATCGAGGATATAGTAAGTCCTCACTCACTCGGCACGGTGGCAGTGGACGAGGTAAACGAGAAAAAAAAAAATCATCCCGGTCCAAGGTCAACTAAAGATAGAGTCGGTATATCCTCCTTAAAGAGGAAGATGTTCTTTCGGCGAGGACAAACGCAACACAAAGCTCCGTAGCCCCACGTTGCGTGATTTCTCATAACATTTTCAATCCCTCCGACAATGACACAGTAATGCAGTGATCACAAAACAATTTTGTCCTCAGCAGAGGCTCACCGGCTGCGAGCAATGACAGCACTTGAGCAGACGATTCCTGCAGGTCCGCCCCGTGTTTTGTGGGCCGGGTTATTTCGGAGCTACATTGAAACAAGCCGCACAAATCCCAGAAGGGGCGGGGGCAGAGATGGACTTATTCCATTCAGCCACGTTTAATGAAATACACATCTCTTTTGCTCTTTCCCTAAGCCACAGGCTGCTCCCAAACGACGTATATGTCAGGAATACGGTGGAGAATTAGGTCAGGTATGCATATGAACGGCGTTAGAATTTGGAATTCAGGTTGTTGAATGCCAAATCAGGGGGAAGGAAAATACACTTCAATTGTGCACTTTTGCTATAAAGGAAGACACAAATCGGAGGAACTACTGGTGTTGTTAGCTGCAGTAACAAGTACAAACGTACGATCCATCCATCCGTTTTCAACCGCACACCGGAGAGGCCTGATTTATGAATGCATCAGAACCAAAGCCCGACCGTACTTCACCACACGCTGAGATTTGTGGCTGGCAAATTTCACTTTTTGGCTCGAGCGCACCCGCAGAATGAAAAAGATGTGCAGACGTTTCACCTTTGCTTTCTCCAGGACACGGTGTGCTTCTGTGAGCTAACGTCCGTGTAGAAAAGATCACAACTAACCTTTTTTGGGTAAGATGCGGTGTTTCAAAAGGGTGGAAAATTTGCAGTTAATTCCAGTAAACATTCCGGAAACATCAACAAACGCAGTTCAGCAGGGGGAATTTTGCTCATAATTCCAAGTTGCACAATTTCCATGGAATCGAAAAGGAATGTGTGGAAATGAACGCAATCAATCTCTCAATTCGAATAGGAATACAGTAATCCCTCGTTTATCGCGGGGGTTACGTCCCAAAAAGAACCAGTGATAAGTGAAATCAGTGAAGTAGTGAACTTTATTTTTTTACAGTGATTATACAATACTTACCTATATATACAATGAAATCAAAGGCCAAGACCTGTTTTCAGGCCCAATTACCAAAAAAAACAACCTTTTTCAACAACTAACTATAATAGTTTTTGGAAATACAGTGATCCCTCACTATTTCGCGGTTCGTTTATCACATATTCATAAAATAAATAAATAAATAAATTAAGTCCGCAAACGGTCCGCGAGAAGCTGCGAAAGTCAGCAAAACAACAGCGAGTCACATAGAGCAACATATACAGTACTATATGTATATGTTTACTGTATTTTGTTATTCATACACTAACCTAACCTAACTTATACATGTTTAAATCTATTAGCATACAGCATTAAGTAAGGTTAATTACAACAAAATTTACTTCTACATGCATGTATACCATTAAATTTGGCCTTATAAATATTTTTTATACTCATACACATGTACATGTACCTATAGGGGGGTGGGGTTGCTACTTTGCGGATTTTCGTTTGGTTTTGGTCCCCATTAACCGCAATAAACGAGGGATTACTGTACTGTACTGTCGACACGCGGCGCCGCCGGCACGTTCTTATTTAAAGGCTTTTTTACTGTCCCAAATGTGAATTCCACATCAAATGCTCAACGGTTTATGACCTTCATCTCTCACTCCAGGTTACTGATGGGATAAGCTCGTTAGAAAACGGATGGACGGATAGTCAGCATGTATTGGGCCTTGCATACGTTAGCCGGGGCCTCCAGTGGGGACACGCCCAACCGAATCCGCCTCTAAATACTGCCACTGTTGTGTTGCAATCATAGACAATACTGGACAAAAAAGAAATACAAATGTAGACAAAACAAATACTTCAAAAAATTTATCTGGATCGGATCCCCGTATTTTATAAGTTGTTTTTTTATCATTTCAAATCATGTACGGCGTATTACAACTTTTATACAATGCCGTCGTCGATCGCTACCATTGTCACGGCAAACCAGCAAAAATAATCCTCAATCGTATGTTTTTTTTTTTTTTCATCACTGCGTACGGTCCGATTGATAAAGCATGATGTGCGCATGCGCGGAAAGCCGTTGTACGGCTTTTTGTTGCTTTGTAAGGGGAATCGTAATCATTTATAAGGGCAGCTATTAGCCGAGGTTGACAAGTATGGGATCTAGATGCTTTGATTTTGTGCAGCCACTCGACAAAATTGGAGTAAATTCAACACAACCTTTTTTTATTTTTCCTGTGGAGTTGAAATGACGTACGATATTTTCCCTTTTCATCCAGATAGAAGAGAGGCGGATCTCACCGGGTGGCTCCAACGAGACGAGCTGCGTGTTTCTGGTCAATCGCCCATACGCTCTCATCTGCTCCACGGTGGCCTTCTACGTGCCGCTGGCCCTCATGGTCCTGGCCTACCAACGCATCTACGTGACCGCCATGAGCCACGTGAGGCAGATCGAGACCCTCCAACGCGCCGGCTCGGCTCCAGCCTTCGGGACGGAGGCCGCCCCCATCGCCACCGCGAGGTCGTCCACGTGCTCGGATCAGGCGGAGCACGACCACCTCGGGACGGCCGGAGGAGCCCTCTTCCCGGAGCCGGCTCCCGTAGCCAACAGCCGCATGCGCGTGGAGACGAAGGCGGCAAAGACACTGGCGATCATTATGGGCTGCTTTTGCCTGTGCTGGGCACCGTTCTTCATCACCAATGTGGTGGACCCCTTCATTCACTACTCTGTGCCTTGGCAGCTATGGACAGCATGGCTGTGGCTTGGCTACATCAACTCGGGCCTTAATCCTTTCCTGTACGCCTTCCTGAACCGAGCTTTTCGGAGGGCCTTTCTTGTGATTCTTTGTTGCGGGGACGAACGCTTTGTACGGCAGCGGAGCTTCTCCTACGGACCTACCCACAGAGTGTGCTCGCCGACATCCGTCAATGGGACGTCGATGGCACTGAGGTAAAGAAACCAGTTTCTGTTTACGTTTGAGCAATGCCGTGCAAGTCGTCCGCCTCGGGCTGACAAAAAGCAGGATGAAAAGCTGAAACGGCAAACTGTAAAAGCACATTTAGTGTCAAGAAAATAAAAGCAACACGCTGATTTAAAAAAAAAATTATGATGGAAACAAAGTAGTGACGCATAACAGGTTTTTTTTTTTTTGTGAATTTTAAATGTATAAAACCGATCTCAGGTGTTTTATGAACTTTCCTCCACAATTGAAGAGAATGGAAACAGAATGCTTCTTCACCTCAGGGATGGTGCTACACCAGGGCTAAGTGGTCGGGGGCAGGGGGGCTTGGGTGTTTGGACCCCCATTCGAAACCTGTGTAGCCCTCGTTAAGCCCCTTAATTTTTTTGTATTTGATATTCTAAAATATATTTCTAAATGATTTTCTCAGCCCCCTATAGGAGCCAATTTTATATTGGTCAATTTTTGTAGTGCGTTCCATACATTATGCAATGTTGAGCTAATGTCTTTGCATGTTTGATAATAATAGCTAATAATCATTGCCATGATTATTTTACGCATATATTCGATTTCACTTGTTCTTGTAAATTTCCCCAGTGTGGGACAAATCATGGATATCTTCTCTTATCTAAATATCCCTGGAGAACCCACGGGGTCAAATTTGGCCCCGATAAATTCTGCTACTCAAATGCTACCCTTAAATCGCAAAGGCTCAAATTTGGCCCGAATCATAAATTAGGATTAAAGCATTAAATATTTGAAAAAAAACATATCATTTGGTGTTCAATGAACATATAGGAGTCATTTAATGTATAAATCATCATTTTGCAAAGAAGAAAAGGGTTCTTGGGTTCTCCGGGGATATACAAAGACATAGTATGTTAAAATAGTTCGTTGTTGGAACTATTTGCTAGAGCCTCACGTGACCGGCGAGAGTGTGGAGTTAAGTGGGAGTGAGTTGGACGTCAGCTCATGAGAGAAGTGACACCGTTTTTGGGACCAAACTAAACAAAGAAACGGGGACAAAGAGATCTTTTTTTTTGTTTTGTATAACCGTTTGTTTATTAAATAGTTAAGACTAAGTCATTGTCCTGTCATTTGCGTTCAAGACTCATCATTACTCTGGCCTCAAAGGTGTTTTGTCGTTGTGGAATAACACCAACACCCCCGAAGAGAAAAAGGCCTGCAGCTGTACCTGCTTGACTTCGTTTGGTTCTGGTCCAGTATGTCATTTTTGTTAATAAAATATCAAGTTAGACCCCAGGCAAGGTCCAAGATCAACTTCTTTTATTCTCTTCTGCATCATCGTGTTTGTATTTATTTAACTTTGAATTGTCTCACGGTCCAAAGACACTTTTGCGATAAGGAGATGGTATCATTCAGGATACATGGGAACAACAGTTTAAAATGGATTTACAGTAGTATGTTTGAATTTTTTTATGCGTACAAAAAGCCACTAGCTGAGATAGTGTTTTTGTTGTTGTTGTTGTTGTTGTTTTTAATATATTACTGTTTTTTTCCAGTCGCTGCTTATGCGGTCATTGCATGTCAACACCACAACTAATTTCTTGTAATATCACTCGGGTGTGTGTGTGTGTGTGTGTGTGTGTGTGTGTGTGTGTGTGTGTGTGTGTGTGTGTGTGTGTGTGTGTTTGTGCTAACTGATGCAGCAATAACCTCCGATTTCGAGAGATGATGATTACTTGGACAAAGCGACGTGAGTGAGATTGCGGTAGCTTCAGTTGGCCAACAAAGACATCGTGGGCGACGTTGAAAATGGCAACACATAAATAAACGTTTTGTGCCAAACAATAACAAAATGTCTGTTTATAACATCGTGTCATGAAATAAACATTCATCATTTCCGCATGCGTCTACACTGCACACGAATCTGAAGAGTCTCTTTAGCCCTATTGCTAATGCTAACCTAGCATGATAGGTGTCCTGGCCTGGCTGGTCCACCCGTCCTTGCCCGCTAAATTTGGGTTGCCATGGCAACAATAGAAATACCATTCTCCTCATTTTTCAACCCCGTGTACCTTCATCATAATTACAAAGCTCTTTCTATTGTAAAGTATTGCAATCTGCATCTCCATATTTCACATTCTAGGAGAGAATAGATTACATTTTTCCATCATAATAATGACCATAAACACCACACTGGGGTTTTTGTGAACGTTAGTAGCGATGACTCAGTTGACAGCTGTGTTTGCGTTCCCTCCTTCAAGTGGGGAGAGGATGATGGAGGAGGCGAGCCGCCCGCGTCTGCATTGTTTAACTTTTGAACACCGACACCCGAGCGGCGCGGATGAAACAAAAGCAATCGCACGCAATGCATCCACATTCCGCAAGAAGGAAGACGCTCATACCAAGCATGTATGACCGCAGATACAGGATTTGAATGAAAGTCTGGTTGGGCTGGATTAGGTTTGACATTGTGAGCCGAGAAATCCCAGCGTCGTTTTATTGGGAAGGCCGCATGTTCTGTCACTGCCTTTTTAGGCTGCGCGTCGCACATCATGACTGACACCTCCAACTAACTCACCAAAAATGAGGGAAAGCTTACCTCACTCGAATTGAATGAAAAGACACATTGTGTTTATATACGAGAGACTTTTCTTATGTATTTGTTTGGATTACATTTGGGTTTTGAGGAATCAAAACCCAAATGCCCTTTTTTCGCCACCTGTTCTCGTTAGCAGTGTCCCTCGGGTGTAACCAATCAGCTCCCTCAACCCTTTGTGTCTTGTCCAGGTGTTTCTCATTGTCTCGTCACCTCGCTTGTATTTAGTTCCCGGGGTTCGGTCAGTCTTCGTCAGATTGTTGTGTTCCTGTCATGTTGTTTGTTTCTGTCATCTGGGTTTTTTTGGGGGGGGTTTGGTTGTTTGTTTGTTACAGTACTTTGGTTTCAAGTGGTTTTCAGGACTTTGTTTGTATATTTCAGTTATTTTTTTCAATGTACTCCTTTTTGGGGGGGGGGGTTATTTATTTATTTATTTATTTTGTGAATACATTTTGTTCAGTCCACCCTACTCCTCCTGCCTCCCTGCTTTTTGGGGTCCTCCACCTATACAATCATGCCAAACGTGACAACTTTACTCTCAAGTCAATTGTATAGAGCGCTATATATCCTCCTGACTACCAGTAGTTCAAATTTGTCCTCTGTAGAGGATATTTGTGAACCTAAATATCTCCCACCCAGTGCATCCAATCACATTAACTCGATTTTGTGCTCTAAAGAGGACATTCGGTGCTTTCCAATGATACCAAATGTGTAGGGGGTGGGGCTTTGTTACTTTGACTTCTCAATAGAAGAAAATGGCTTCCCTCGGCGCAAGCACTTTTTATGGGAAGAGCAAAAGTAATACTTTTTATCAAACACACTTTGTCTTGAAATGCTGTTGGCATTTTATTTATAAGACTCTTATGAACACGTTAAAGGGTTGTTTGAGTTGTTTTAAGTGTATTTGAGCCTAGTGTTCAAGTGTTTGAAAAATGTAGTGGAATTTCAAACTTTTCTTTTGGAGTAGTCCAATTACTTCACATAGATTGGGGAATTTCAAAATAAATGTGATTGGACAACATTTTTTTTTCCTGAATTTACTCAACTTTGGAGATGCATTGATTTTAACAAGGCCATATTGGTTGTTTGTGGAGTTTGATAAATACAAAATGACTTCTCTGACTGACTTAAATCATATTTAAAGGAAGCACATTTTCTTCATACAACAACAGCAGCCCAGTTAAATCTGCCCTCGGGTGCTTTGGTGTTATCTGTGGGATTCTATCAGCATCTTCCGCCAGGAGAACCGAAAAAGAGTGGGAATGTGCGAGGCTGAACTGCACGACAAAAACACAGAATGATAGGTGCACTATAAAAAGTTAACTGGAAGTTTAAGCTTGTAATGATAAGCCCAAAAAAAAAAATGGTTCAAGCGGCCTCTCCCGTCCCGTGTGTGTCACATTTCTGCTTGGAAACATAACAAACTACAACTCAGTGTGTCAAAGTCTTCCTGTGACACTAAATCTGCTTCTGTGGCTCCCATCCTGAATTTACCTTGCGCGTCGCAGTGACATCTTCGCCCACGTCCTCGGACTTCCTGACTGCTCTTTAAGGGGGTGGGGGGGACACTGGAGAGTCAGATTCAGATTGGAAGCAGATCTCCAATTGCAGTAAAATGAAAAAAAATGCTGCCATTTGTCATCAAAATCAAGCAAGTTAAAAAAAAAACAAATGTGGGGGGGGGGAGTCATTAAGTTGTTGCCATCGTTCACCATATGTATGTCCGTTTAACCCTTTCAGGAATTCCCGTCAATTTCAAACAACTCCCCCTGTGCCCTCGAGCAAGGCAACCCCCAACCCACCCTTTGAATGCATTGTTTTGGGCCACTTCATTCTGACACCTCCGCTCCCCACGCCTGCGCGCTTGTGTGGTCCGCTCTTTTGTGCGTGACGGTGTCCTCTGTGTCTCGGGAGATTATCATCACTACGGTTCATTCATGGACTCAAATCCTCAAGTGATGAGTCAGGACGCGATCGCACGAGCAGTTCATGAGATATTATGACGGCACATTTGATGACATCTCGCAATGCCAAAAAAAAAAAATCCGCATTTTAACCATTTCCGTGTCACTTTACCAGAGTTCGGCCACGGGGAACTTATAGCCGTGTAACCGTGTGATGGAGAAACCGTTCACCTCTTGTGTGTCGGGGAGCACGGTCGCTCGGATGAAGCACACGGGCCGCCCTTGTGTAAACGTTGCAGTCGGCGATTTATTATGAGACGTGTAGAATTTATTATTGTTTGATTGAAAGCAAAATCCTGTCGCTGATCCGCTGTAAATCTCACTCCCTCGCTCTGGCTTGCTCGGATTTCGTCATCCTTTTCTCTTTCTGTTGAAATATTCTGAAAACGTTGCGCCGATAATGAGTTGCAGTGCAAGGATGGGAAAAGAAATGTGAAGCTTCGATTTCCTTGTTTATCTTGAATTGATATAATGGAAAAAAACAACAACAACAAAAAACGTTGCTACTTTGGAGCGGCTAATCTGCCTCACAATTTTTGACGTTAAGTGTTCAAGTTTGCAATTGTTCTCTATGCTTGCGTGGGTTTTCTCCGGGTAGTCCGGTAGTCGTTTCAATATGTTCAGAATGAACTTAGTCATCCCTCTCAAGTCTCATGATTAATCGGATCAAAGCTACAGCCTCTGCGAACGCAGCCCCCGGGACTTTTGCCTCAGCTGACCGATGGCCCGAGAGATACACCGCGAAAACAACACGGAGGGCTAAAATAAATCCCAACTTGATTTCAGCCTGTTGAAACTCCGCTCGTTGCATCACATCTCTTGCCAGGCTCCGAAACGGGGGCTCTGAGGGTTTGCGCTATCGCACTTTCCCATCGTTCGGAGAGCGGCTGGAATTACCGACGCCGCTAGCCTGCTCGTCTCTCGCGGCTAATCTCATTAAGAACACAAAGCGGGATGAGCAGGGAAAAAAAAAAAAGTGCGACCAATTTCAACACACGGCGGTTGAGGTCTGTAACAACTGGAGACGAAATGAATAACACAAACTGTAAGTCATGTGTGGTGTTTTGGATTTGGTGATTGACCTACCTGCAGTCCCATTAACCCTTTCGCTAACTTTGTTTGCGATATAATGGCGGAGGGCGGACAAGGGTCCTGGTGTGACATCAAATGTGCATGTGACATCATAAACGTGGGTTATTTGGGTGCAATTTTTTCTTTTGATCGGGTTTGGGGGAAGGTGAAGTTTGCTGTCAATCACCGTGAAGAGAACAGGTTAGGACTAGAAACCTTCATTTTGAATTAGACTCGTGTAAAAAGTCATTTGTTTGGATGAATGACGGTCATTGCGGCTGTTTCCTGTTTTTGGGTCTTTGTCTATGTCTCAGTTGGAAAGAAAGTGTTTCCAGTTTGACAGTCTCACTACTACACTTCGCGAAAGAAACATTTTTATTTTGATTGGGGGTTTTTTCTTGGCTTTTGTGCGGGTGTATTTTTTTTGTGTCCGCGGAAACTTTTGTCGACGGCAACGAAAAATTCTCATGGCAACCATCGAACTGGAAATGAAGCTTATTGCGTGCGACATAGTGGTAGAATGTTTCTGTCGTGGCATCTCAGGACAATTTGGCAATGAAGAGCAAAGGGCATTGCTTGAATGTGAACACATCTCCTCTTGCACGGTTGTAATTCTGGCTTCGCAGTAAAGGGTAATGAAACCATTTTATTTCGTTGAGACCGTTAAAAAGCTTTATGCATCCAGTTAAATGACCAGCAATGCTCCTACAGTTCCAAATATATCTGCAAACGGGTGTCAATGCGCGTGTGGGTGTGTGTGTGTATTCTTGTTTTCCTGTACTTCCCGGGTCCCCAATCACCCCGTCTTCATCCAAGAGTTCCCATTGGCTCGTCCCCATTTGTGAAACCAACTAAACATATTTGATCAATTATTTGTAAGTGTAAAAGCTAATATTTCACCCTAAGGGTGTCCCGTTGCGCAAAATTGTTTTTTAAACAACGTGCGCTGCTCTCACTAAAGATGAGAGACATGTTTTTGGTATAACGTGTCATAGATGAGATTCACAGGCCCAGATTCTTGTTAAATTCAATTGTCCCGTTGCTGGGATTGAAGTGGCAGCAAAAGATGTACGGCGCAGGCCTAAACTTGCAGTCAGGACCGTGTATTGGACTATGGGAGAGGAAATTAAAATGTAGGCCAAGCGGGGTCACTTGTCATCCCAAATGTTTATTAGCAGGTGTCACACTTGCTTTATTACCTGCCTCAGCAGCAGCGGCAGCACACAGCGAGATGCATCTGTTCCAAGTTCTTTGCTCTTGGCTTGTTTATTCGCAAGGAGGCATCGACGTTGCCCCTTTTTGCCCTCGGCATTCTGCAGTTGGCCGAGTACTGAGCCTTGACGGATTTCCGCTATAATTTGTACGAAATGTAATTACTGGAGCCATGCCCCAATTAAATTGTTGCGTGACATCTATTTGACTAAATAAGGTGACTCATTTACCGGTCGTTAAAAAAAACTAACACACAAACGAAAAAAAAAAAGTGCCATGACCTTGTCTACAACTAAATGGATAACAGATGGAGTAGATGACATTCTTAAAATGCAAATAAAAGCCCCGGCTAGTAAAAGCCTTACAATTTATCACATGTTTGTGTGTGTGTGTGTTGTTAGCGTTGCCCAAATAAATAGTCTGTGTCACTCAACTCTTGTCACTTCAAAATACATTTTCAGCCAAAATTTATTTTTAGGTCTCATCCTAACGTACACGTAAAGCCATCATGACTTGATGGGCTGCTTCCCTCCACCAGATATAAAATCCAAATGAATCGCATGTCATTTTATTATTAAATAGTCAATCATTTATTGACAGAATCAGAAATAAGAGTGTTTTGAAGAGCTGCCCTGAACCGGTGGCTATTCCTAGGGGAATACAAATCATTTCTCATTTTTCAATTCGGATGTCAAATCACATGAAACAACCGTCCGCCGTTTGTGCAGGTATGTCATGTAAAAAGAAAAAAACAAAACGAAAAGCACTCACACAGGTTACATTGCGATGATTGAGCTACTTTGAGAGTTCCTGCTTGAAACGAAGCAAAAATGACACATGGGGGACTTTGTGTCCTAGAAACCCAGAAAAGGGTTCTGAAGAGGCTGCAGGACATTAGTGTAAGTATGCACTTTGTAGTTCGCACGGACACACAGGACATATTCACAAACACACACATGCACACATACTTGTGTGTGTGTGTGTTTTTTTTACAGTGCTTTGGTGTTTGTTAACAGCATTTGGCCGGTGGTTAATTGTCTCCGTTAATTTGGAAAATAAGGATTACCTGAATATCGTATCATGTTGACACTCTTTGGAGATGTTGATTTTACACTCCCTGCCTTTTGTTTGTGTGTTTTGTCGTCCGTTTGTTTATCATGCTAGTGTACCGTATTTTCCGGATTATAAATCGCAATTTTTTTGTAGTTTGGCTGGGGGTGCGATTTATACTCTGGAGCGATTTATGGGTGAAATTATTAACAGATTATTATATCATTTCACATGTTATTTTCATAATCAAACCGCAAGAGGCCACTCTCGACCAGTGTTGATAAAACCACGATGAGTCTGATGTAAGCGACATAGAAGAGGAAGCGCTGCCTCTTCTACCTCCGGAGTTGGTGGAGTTGCTTTAAAGTGACACAGAGGATGAAGATTCCATTGGATTTCGTGATTTGGAGTGACATTGATGGTTTGGTGAACTTGTTAGCATGTTCTTTATGCTAGAGTTATCTAAATAACTCTTAATATGTTACTTGAACATACCAGGCGTGTTCTCAGTTCGTCTTTTATGCGTCATGTAACGTTAGCATATTGTACACTTATTCAGCGTGTTTTTTTTTTTTTTTAATTGCCTTTCAAGATGACATGTCTGTTCTTGGGGTTGGATTTTATCACGTAAATTTCCCCCCAAAATGCGACTTATACTCCAGTGCGACTTATGTATGTTTTTTGTTCTTTATGATGCATTTTATGGCTGGTGCGACTTATACTCTGGAAAATACGGTAATTTCAAGAACATATTATGCCCTCGCCTTACTTCCACCCACCAAACACATACATAGGAGTGTTTGCGCTACGATTGGCCGCCGATCAGTCCAGAGTCTGCCGGGATAGACTCCGGCTCTCCCCCGAGCTTAACGTGGATAAGCGCTATGCAAGCTGGATAGATGGACATGCATCTCGAGTTGATTGCATATTTCATCTTAACCCTTTCGGAGACAGCGGTTACTACAGTGGACGGCTTATGATGTCATCAGGTTACAGGGTGCATGAACGGGTTCATTGTAGAGAAGGCCGGATTGATTAGCTTTCCCAATGGGATAGTTTGCATTTGAATGTAAAAATCGGAGACATCCGCACAGACGCGTGCTATAGCAGCCAAGTGTTTTCCCCTTCGCAGACCAGTGGTCCATTTCTAATAAAGATGACCTACTTCTACCACACAGTACACAACAGCGTCTTATAAGGTGTGTCAGAAACGGCAACGCTTTTAAGGTATATATTTGTTGCGTGCCACATTGTGTCGGCGATCACATAGCTTGTTGTTTTGTCTTGATTTGCTTATATTTCACGATATGTAATTCTTAGTAATTAAACAACCAGGTATAATTTGGAGGCTTTTTGTGACATTTTTGTGTTTTGGGTCAAATGTTTCGGTTTGGGTGCCGATCATACAGTATGCACGCTGGCCGTAGAACGCGTCAGCAGATGTTTATTATCTCTAAAGCAGCCAAGATGAAGCCTTAACTCCCTGTTGGTTTGTCCAAGATATTTCTTGAATGGAGAGACGGCCAAGTCGATCTTCTGTCTGTTCTATTTTGGACGTGTGTGAGCGCGGGAACAGGAAAATATGAATGCTGTCGCTTCTGGGGAAAAAAAAGGTTTATTCTTAAATTTGATATTTTGCTTTGTAAAGGGACTAATTGTATTGAAATTCCCTCAATGAACAATTTTGAATCTTAAAGGAGACAACGGTGTAACAGTTGGTAATGAACCGACTTACATCTCTTCCATTCAGCCCAGCCGACGATGGGATTTAAACTTGCAACTTCCCTCGTAAACGGTTCCGGTGGGAAACTTGCCTTATCAACTTTTTCACTTCTGTAGCTCCAAAAGCCAAGAAGATAAGAGTGAAATTTGATTATTTAATGTCCTTAAAGGATATTAGAAGCAAATGCAGGGACACACACACACACACACACACACACACACACACACATCTCATATATCCTGTGTTTATATCTCTCTTGGGTCACATGCTTTCAGTCAAATGCCTTACAGCATTTGAGATGTATCAAAACAATCCACATGCACTTCCACTGGGGAGACAAATTTGTATTCCCCTTAGTGTTGATACAAGGACAAAACACTGCCAGTATCAAGTCTCTGGACTAAAGCTAGTTAAAGTTCATCCAAAAATAGAAAACTACCAACTTGCTGTGAAAAAAGCCTCATTGAGTTTGCATTTCATCTTCATGACGTAGCGCAGACTCCCAAATAGCCAGTATGGGACATGTATGTGGAAAATAGCCTGAAGCAAGAGGGGTTGTTTTGACAACACGGTTAGCTAAAGGACGCGAAAATAACCGACCGACCGATCGACTGACCTCCCGCAGTCAATTCAACTGTTCTAAAATATCATTTGTGCTGAAATAAAGAAATATCTCCTTAATCTCAAAGTCAGGATTATGCCACATTTTAGACAACCAATATAGAGCTAATTCACTTTTCAGACTTTTCACCGGGCAACAAAAGCGGATGCAATTATCTGCTTGAGGCGTTTAGAACTTAATTGTCCTGATGAATGCGAGTTTTGAAAATATAGCGCTATTACAGTCTATTTGTTCTAATTTTAGCGAAGAGTGACGCTCTTCATTAGGGTGTATCCGGTTGATCGGGTATTATAATTGGCTAGCTAAATAAGAATGGCTCGAATTGCCTGCATCGGGGCACTTTTGTATTCATGCTTATGAAAGGTGGATAGACTATCTGTCTAGTGTTAAGGAATTTATTCCTTACTGTAATTTTTTTGGAGCCCCTCTCTGTTGTTGGATCTGTTCAAACGCATGAAATAAAGAATGTAGAATGCTGTTGAAGGTATTTCCTGCTTACTGTGATTACAATCACCTTTAGTGTCCCTTAACCCCCACATCGGGAAAATCCCCGAAGGTCGTCAAATTCCCCCGTGGAGGGACTCTTATATCAAGATTGACGCACAGCGGGAGAGGTCTGGAATTTCCCAACATGCCAAGATCGAATTGCATCGACCTTTATTTGTTTCCCGGATTTGCATGGAGGCGTAACTCCCCGCCTCTCATTCTCATATTGTCTCTATCAATTCTCATAATTGAATTTTTTCTGGGCTTCCTGACGAAATCTGAAACTCTCAGGAGCCCGAATCCATTCGTAAACTGCAGGAAAGAAAAATAAAACCTTCCAAGGTACTGTTCATTACCTCCAGCCTGTATTTGGATAACCAACATCCAAATCATCCGAAATTAACGAACACGCGGAGGAAGAGAAAGGCCGACTCTCCCCTAACGTTAGCTAGCTAGCCAGCTAGCTAGCTATCGTTAGCACTAAAGCTAGCTAACATAGTAGGTTTGTCAGAATTCATATATTTTATGTCCTTGGTCTCAACATTCCGACAAAACTTTTCAGTGGACTTAATTTTTTTTTTTTTCCAGCGGGACATATAGATTCGTAAATAAGCCTCGTTGGGGAACAAATTTGATCTTATGTGATTGGTTTTGATTTAGGAAAACAGCATTTACTGCTACAGCATGTCTGTATGAAGGTGCTTGTCGGACAAACATCTTCACTCAAACCAGCAAAGATATCCACTTATGTAATGTCTTTCACTCATTCAGTATCTTCAATGTGTCCAGACTGACTTTTCGATATGTCTGCTTCTCAAAACATCTGCCTAGGCCTTAAAGGCACAAAATGTTCACCAAGTCCAGCCAAGAATCATACCATATATGTATGTTCACTACACTGCTGACCTGGATCTCAACTCAGCCTGAATGAATTTAAACTGATAAGAAAAGCACAAGTGAAGGTTAAATGTGAATCACCCTTGAAGCTATGCATTTAAGTGAATCGAAATTGTTCCAAAGAATTAAGCGTGCTTGTCATGCTCAATGGCGGTCGACTGGTTAGCACGTCTCAGTGCGGAGCTGCGGGTTTCGATTCCAGCACCGGGATTCCTGTGTGGGTTTTCTCTGGGTACCCTGGTTTCCTCCCACATTCCAGAGACATGCATGACAAGGGTGATTCAGACGACATGCCCGGTTGGTTAATTAGATGTGATTGTGAGTATGGATGGTTGTTTGTCTGTGTGTGCCGTGCGATTGGCTGGCCAACCAGTTCAAGGTGCATTCTGCCTGCTGCTGCCCGAAGACGGCCGGGATAGGATCCAGCAAAACCGTGACCCTCGTGAGGATAAGTGGATCAGAAAATGAATGGATGGATATCATGCTCATTTATAGACAGGTGGATGGATGGATGGATATAATGTATATATTGATGGATGGATGAGTACGGATAGATGGATAGCCATAAGCCAGTTTAGAGCTTGTGCACCACAAGTACAAAATGAAAGAGATGGAATTGGAAGCGTTCGTGGAACGCAAAGAAACATGTTTACTGTGTTACCCAAAATAAATCTATCCTTTGCGTGATTTAGTGAAAGACAGCAACCACATAAATACCATCATTTGTGTGACTTCACCTGCCACACGTACTTGGAATCGAGACGCAGAGGTTGAAATATTGTTTTGAAAATAGCACACCAGAAAAAAAAAACTGCTGTCAAAGTGCCTCGCACCAACTGTCACAGTGAGCTGATGTGCCCCAGATGCATGGAGATGCAAAGCTTGGAGTCAAAAGTCATATTGCATGACTCCTTCTTGTGTCTGGCTCTAAGTTGGATCGATCATTTGGAAGCTCCAAAATTGTATTGCTGAATAAACACTGCAATAATTGTCCGCTTGATTCAACTGGCATCAATGTGTTAATACCTTTGGACTGTCCAGCAGGAACCCTGAAGAAAATATGATGCACACAAACCTAATATCAATGCTAATATTCCACACCCTGCTATAATGTTTCTAGTTTATTTTATTTTTTTCGTCCTAAATATGTGTTGTCTGTCCAGTACTTTGGCACCACCGGGGTACAGTCACTGCCATGTTTTATTTATGAGCGCTGTTCTTGTCAAATGAGCTCATCAATGAATATTTTATAGACCTAAATTCTGCAACTGATATGCGCTAAATTGCCTTTTTGCATGAGGTACGATGCCGATTTCCTACGTTTAACCCTTTCGGGGACGGCGGTCGCTGCAGTGGACAGCTTATCATGTTAACGGGTTACAGGGTTCATGAAAGGGTTCAAACATCCCATGACACAAGACGCTTGTTGAGATTTGTGTCAAAGAGACCGCTGGCCTCACACGTATTGCTTGTTTTTCTGTACTCAAACTCCCATTACCATGAAATTTGCTCGCAAAACTAGTAGGGCGTCATATCGTCGAACACTAAATCCTCCAAAGCGTGTGCTGCTGGAGGTCTCAACTTGTTGAGAGGAGGACAAAGACGGGGGCTTTGTTTGGACAGCAAACACGCTCCTTGTCCAGAAAACACACACACACAAAAAAGAAAGAGGAGCCCAAGTTGAAGAACATTTCTGTTTTTCTTTTCCTCGCAAGGGCTGGCCACGCCCCCTCATTGTCAGGAGTGTGCATGCTGTCAATCATCACCTGGATGTAAACTTGTGTTGTAAAAGAGAGGAAATGCAGTGTGTACTGCGTGCTCATTATTTTAATGATAAAATGAAATGTTTTATGTCTGTCTTCTTCAGATTGTCCTTCTTGCCAAATCGAAGTTACTGTGACAACAAAAGAACCATTCTGGCCAACGAGCAGGAGTCCCAGGACTCCCTTGGACCTCTATGAGGAAGACACTTCTCCAATAGGAAGCATGCCCAGGTGCCAAGTGTCCTCTGCGACGTCAACTGCTGTCAACTCATCTAATCTTACTACACTGGTGCTTGATGTCATCTTACCTGGATATTTAATGAGCTCACATACGCTGGTGGACATTCGAAAATGTCTGGATGGGATGTAAAGATTGCAAGGTGCTTCATTGTTTGTTTTTTTAACATGGGTTTCAGAGTTAAGAGCCAAATGTGGGCCCAATTGTGTTAAAGCTCAGCTTTAATTATTCTTTATTTGCCATCCTTTGATAAACAAAGCTCTTCGTTAGAAGTATGGAAGCATTTCCCCCTTTTTTGCCATCTCACTTGGGTAAAAAAAAAACCCCATCAAAACGTACAACATGTATTGGCCTGGATTAATTCCTGCAAGAGTACAAACATGTTGTAATTTTTCTGAATCCAGTAAATCAGCTCGGTATTCGACGAGAGGTCATTTTCCAGTGTTTTTTTTATCAATATGTTGTTGTGTATTTATGATGAGATCGTGTTTATTTGTTGTCCTTCAGGAAAAGTCACCGCCGGCAAAAGGAAATACACTGTATCCTGCACAATAAATGTATTGAACATACTAAAGAGACATTTTCATGCACACGAGCAAACAAAGTAGTTTGGATACAGATTTTTTTGTCTTCTTGGCTGCGCATGACAATCGAAACAAAATGTGCAAATTTTGTTGCAATTACATTTTGGCTACATGCTAAGAAGAAAACGTTTTCATCAAATATGAGGAAAAAGAAACATTCTATGTCGACAGAATTCACTGTACAGTATTACCAAAACACAGACTTTCTGTCACTTGCCATTTAAGACGTGCAATGTCGTATTTTGACCGCAAGAGGGCAGATCGCTCCTTCAAGGCAAAAAAAGAAAAGGCAAACCTGCACAATCTAGAGAGATCTTTGCAAATGTAAAAACAAGTTTTTTTTTAATGTAATGCCTTTACAAAGATGACGATGTCATTGAGGTGTTGATGTAAAAATCTTTTTAATATTGAGGTTGTAGTTCAAACGACGTCATAATGAAAGCTGTTTCTAATAATATAACCGCCCCCCTCTTGTGTAGCTAAATGATAGTATGGGATAAAAACGTTTAGATATACATTTATTTCCATGTTTTGTTGTTTATTTGTATGTTTGCTGCATACGTAAAAGGATTTTAGCCAGCTTTCAGGTGGAGTGAAGAAAAGTGTTGACGTCCATCGTGAGAGTGGGACACAGCCTTATCGCTTTTGTTTACATTTTCTTTTACTTGTTCGTGCAGAATGCGCAAATATTACTGTTGGAATTCAGGCGTATGGAGGCCATTTTGTCATCTTTCGATGGGCATCCTTTTAATATTGCTTTGACTGGACCGCGTTCTGTTTTGATTTGTGACTTTGCAAATGTTCGTCTTCCTCTCTTCTTATGTCTCATTGTACCTTTCCCTGTATGAAAGAAACAAGAACGAAAGTGCAGGAAAAATGTCTTTCGGCATTGTTGAACATTGTGTCATTTTTTCTACGTTTTTTTTCTGTGGTGGAGGTTGAAATAAATGAACGATTTCTAGAATATTGTGGTAAATCGACTTTTTTTTTCCACAACCTCCGACATCCATTTCTGCGCGGTTTCGTATGTTCGTCTTTTCTGTGCTTTAGGCCTCACTCCTCTCTTTGAATCAACATTCACACGAAGTAAAATGTCTTTTCAGAGGACCGTGCGGTTATGTGTGGGCCGGAGACACATTTTTAAAATGGTTTAACAGCGCTCCCACACAAAAGGCGACGTCGTCACGAGGAGCCTTTTCAATGATAGCAAACACTTAGAATCAACAATCAGCCACTGGCACTGAGCCTGCCATTAACCAATCAGCGGAGGAATTTGTTCTTTTTGTCAAACCTCTCGAAACGCTCCCGCTGTTGAAAAGAAATGACATCAAGATTTGACTTTTGTGCCAACATCACTGATGTTGCTGAACGTGTATCCTCTCCATGCCACTCTCTGTGTGTGTGCGTGTGAGGAATGACTCATTGCCAGTTTCTCATAATCAGTTTTCTCCGAAAAGAGGTGTCTGTGGAAGGCAATTTGCTGTAGGATTTAGATTGTTTTGTGAATAAAGGCCCAGGGATTTCCTGACTTATCTGCTTTCATGTGGAGCTCAGAGGTCCCACTCACCATCAAAAGCCGTAACACTCAATGAAGGAAAAGTGCCGTGCGAGAGGTCAGTCATACGTTTGGATTGCCTCTTAAAAGAGATTAAAGTACAACGTAACACGACTAGTCATTGAATCTGATTATGTTCATTTATTTTTGCCTCGGATATTGAAAAAACAGCAAAATCAACTTTAATGTCTGAGTTGCTATATACATTCCAACCACTAGATGGCAATGTACGACAATCAGTTATTTTTGTTCCCCCCACTAAGGAAAGCAAAATTGCGTTGGATGATTTCGATTGAGTGGTTTCACATACCGTTTGGGGTTGAGCGAATTACAAGTGATTGACCCCCCCCCCAAAAAAAAGGTTTATAATTGCCTATAGATGCTACAATATGGTGACAAAGCATACATTTTTGTAAACTCCTAAACTTCAAAATAGAGTCCAATTAGTTTTTGCTGGGGTGCGTTCCTATCCGAGCGGGGTGATTCATAAGTACTTGCTCCAATTCTAAAAAGGCTTCTAAAAAGTTCCTTCGAGAAATCTTTAACTCATTCAGTACCAGCCAATTCTAGACCCCTTTTTTTTTAACCCTAAGTCTTGGAAAAATTGGAAAAAAAAGTATCTGGGGTCGAACGTGTGGAGTGTGAAAATACATAAATATGTCTTTGGGAGTGAATGAGTTTTAATAGACCTTAAGCCCAGGTTACTCATGACCAACCCTTACGAAAGCATGTCACTCATAATCCTTTATGGCTGAAATATTTAAAGGCAACCAGCCACGGATGCAAAGATGCTACAGAACAGAAGCCAAAGTATAGACCAAGACGCCATAAGATGCCAGCAGCAAAGTTGTACATTTATTCTTTTATTTCATTGCTTAGGCCTGAGGACAAAAAGCAGCAAATGTGTGTGTGTGTGGGGGTAGTGAATAACAGAAAAAAGAATAGCTTGTGAATTAATGTAAATTTCCGGTAGCTCGCTTTATTTTCCTTCTTTGCTGATTGGTGCCGTTTCTCCCTATTTGCATTGTTTGTTCTTTCTGCGGAGTCAGCAGAATGCCCTTTTGACCTTCTGCTGGTAATTCACTTCTCAAGATGATTAAAGTGAGCCTCCGCCACCCATCCCGCATCAGATGACAGCCGTTTTCTTTGTGAGCATGACTTTACCTTTGTCGCAGTTAATACGGAAACACAAATGTGCTTCCGAGGCTGTTAATAAGTAGAAGATCGTCTTTGGGTGTTGTAAGAGTTGAAGAGGTTAACTGCTGGAACTTTTGGCTTCATTGGGGCAGAACTGTGGGATTTGAGCGGACCTTAAAACATGTCAAGCAGAGTTGCAGTAAACTCATTTCTCTTTGAAAATCCAATATTTGAACTAGGATTTGCTTTCTTCTACTTTAGTCGAGAATGTGTTACACATGTGGATGTTTCCCCCATGAGGAGAATGCCTCAGATAGCTCAAGAATTATATCAGGGAAACGCCTGACTGGCATACCTGAATGTCGTTAATGTTATTGAGATCATGGTTGAACTGTGATGCTTCCGGGCCACAGTTTCACGAAACATGTTCCAGGTACCTTTGCGTGTGTGGGACGGTTTTGTCCAACCACCCCAACGAGCAAGAGTTATGTAGAGTACACTTTAAACCCTGATTTCTTTGTCTTGTTATTTGCGAGGGTGGCTTTGCAAGTACGCTTTTCATGATGCCAGGGCAGTGCTGGCGGTGGCTGCGCCAAATCAAAAGTGCTACAGAAAAAAATTTCTTTCAAAGACATCAACAAATGTCGGCTGAGCAGATGTTGCCATGGCAACCACCATCCACCGCACTCCCGCCTCATCTTCTCTCCCCACCCCCTTTCGCTCTGCTCCAGACGGCATATGGGACCGAGGTCGGATATGGGGAGGGGGGAGGGGCATGACTGAGTGACGGCTCCCATCATGCTTTGCGGTCGGAAGCAGGAAGAAGCTTGAATGAGATGAAAAGATGTTGGATGGAATAACGGCGCGGGAGGAGACAGGATGTCCTCCACGTGCCGTCCAAGGCGCACCCCCTCTCAGGGTGAGTCTTCCCTCTCGTGACTTCCGAACATCACATCGGGCTGGTGCACTTGGCGGGCGCGAGGATTGAAAGAGACGATGATGATGATTCACAATTCCCAACTCCAAAAAATGCTTCTCCCAAGAGTATTTTGGATGCTGGGCATGTGCTCCTAATGAACAGGCTGGTCACGGTGCATCAAGATTTCAGAAGGATCATCACTTTACACTCTCCTTTCTCTTTGCAAATGTAACTGATATTATTAATTGTGTGTAAACGAATACTATTCTTGATTAAATTTGATTAGTTTGTTCACCGGTTGACTGGTTGTACCGAAGGTCAAACTCGTTAGCGTGCATGTAGTCATTGTGTCTGAGTGAGCTGCAAACACGCTTGACAGGCTGAAATAAATATTGCACTTCAGTCAAAAATTGATTCGTAAAACCTCCTACACAAATGTTATGCATCATGCAAATGAGGACAAGCCCCACCCACTGCAAGTGACCAAGCCAGTAGAAAATGTTTGCTCAAAGGGCTGCTCTTAGTTCATTCACTCAGTAAACACAGAAGACTTTGCTGTCACATCAGACTTTGTGTTGCGGTTCGACTTCTCCAGGTGAGTACAAGTGCGAAGGGGCAATTTCAATGTTTCAATGTTAGTAATGGTTTATAAATGTGTTATTAACATGGCATAAAGCATCGTTAGAAAGAAACAGTACGGGGTACCTCCTGCTTGCTAAAATAAATAAGCCCTGGTTCAGCTTTACTGCTTTGGCAGTTTGCTAGATAAAGTATCAGTTCATTATGAAAAAAACAGGATTTGTTTCGCACGTTGCAACAAGGCTTCCGTTTGCCATCCACAAACAGTAAGATTTGATGAAAATCCTTTCGGGTCCGCAAGGCGTATCCACTTGCCAAAACATATTGCCCAGAACTGTTGTACATTGTCCCGTACAATTGTTGATTAATTATTTACCGACACTTTGACAGTGTAGTTATTCAAACAATTGATTGCAAAAGGTTTGCAGGGGAAACGTATCCGAAATTGCTACCTCATTTATTTATACATGACAATAAGTTCTGCCCCCAAAGTTGTTAGCCCCACTCGGGTCCTTCACATCACATGATGACGAGCAGGACTAATTGCTTTGAGGGGAACAGAGTTCGGCCATTGTTTCCGTCCTTGACGTGGTGATCAATCTTACCGCTGCTTCCAAAATATTATCCATCAGGGGGCCTCTTCCCATCCTCAGCCATTGATCCAGTTCTTCTCCAATGAGTAAGAAAGCCCAAGTTGAGCCAGAAGCTGCCATTTATTGAGTCGTGTCTCTTTAGGATCTGTGCCAGAACTTTTCAACCTTGCTTGTGTCAAATCACAGAGCGAAATAGTCACAAACTTTTTCCTATCACGTCTTGAGATAGACAATCAACCTGTAAAAAAAAAAAAAAAGGCTTTCACGTGATTGTCACGTCACATCTCTGCTGCCTCAGCATTCATGAGTGCTCAGAGCAACTGAGAAGCGGACATGTTAGAAGTTTATTACTGACTACTTCAGTGGCTTAACAGTCCTTAAGAGCTATACAACACGTTGCGTAGCACTCTTGTGCTCGGTAAGATAAAGGATGACAATTGCTGCTCCTGAAAGCAACAAACTTTTAAATTAGATTGTTATTACTCAGGGTCACTCAAGTCCCAAGATATGATATGACATAATATATTGCATCCATAAATTATATTCCAATCTGGGCAGACAAGAAAGTGGGACCTTTGTACTACTTGACTCGGCCTGCTTGTTTTAGCTTTGAAGATGGACAAATCGCAAAAAGATTGATTCTGTGGTTGATGTTGGTCCTGCTTACTGTGGTCACATTCGATTTAATCTCTAACACCCCCTTTAAAAATGCAATGTCCCTTATGTTACTAAACACACGGACACAAAATAATGAAGGCAGTGCATTGTTGTAAGCATAATCATTGCTTGAGAAGAAAGTCTTTAACCCTTTCAGGGACAGCGGTTACTATAGTGGACAGTTTAATCATGTTATCATGTTACAGGGTGCATGTAAGGGTTAATATAGGTTTAGTTATAATCAGTTGCTGAAATCAATTCAATACTGGTGGAAACTCCGATCAGCAGCAGTCTGGATAAGGATGAAAACAACAACAACAACAAAATTCAAGTGAATTTTAATCATTATAAATGTATTTAGAGTACAACTATACATTTTTTTTAATGACATGGTTTCTCGACCTTAGCAGGTCGACCTCACAGTGCAGAGGTCGTGGGTTCGATCCCGGGTGCAGCCTTCCTGTGTGAAATTTGCACGTTCTCCCTGGGCCTGTGTGGGTTTTCTCCGGGTACTCCCGTTTCCTCCCACATTCCAAAAACATGCATGACAGACTGATTGAACACTCTAAGTTGTCCCTCGGTGTGAGTTGTTCGTCTCTGTGTGCCCTGCAATTGGCTGGCAAACCGGTTTAGGGTGTTCCCCGCCTACTGCCCGAAGACGGCTGGGATAGGCTCCACGACCCTTGTGGATGGATGGATGGATTTCTCTTTGTCTTGCATTTTCACCTTTAGCGGGCAGGTCTGGAACCTATCTTCGGAATAAATGGAGATTCACTCAGGTTATCTGAGGGATACATTTTTTAAATATTGCGTCATGAGTGAGTAACGTGATTATATTAGTATACACTAGCATAACATGAGTAATGTGATTATATTATTATCTACTAGCATAACATCTGATATACACTCTCTATGTGCCTTTCGTCCCTGGTTCGTTTTTCACGATGATCTGCAAGGAGCACAGCTGACTACGCCGCCATTAGGCCCTCTGCCCTTCTCTTCATCTGCCACACACGCTCCCCATCTGAGGCCATGGAGGAGGTCAATCTGCGCAAAGAAAGCATAACAGCCCATCCGCCATCTTTGCTGGAGCGGAAGGCTCGCCATGCGCAACCCACACTTTGGGTCCTCAAATCCAAGCTGCAGCGGAGTCTGAGCTGCTCCATGCCCCGAGTACGCTCCACCTTGTCCGGCTTCTTCCCCGTTGTGCACTGGCTGCCCAAGTACAAACTGCGAGAGTACGTGTGGGGGGACGCCATGTCCGGCTTGATCGTGGGAATCATTTTGGTACCGCAGGCCATTGCCTACTGCCTGCTGGCTGGAGTCGAGCCCATCTATGGATTGTACACATCATTTTATGCCAATATCATTTACTTCCTCATGGGGACATCCAGACATGTTTCCGTTGGAATCTTTAGCCTGATGAGTCTCATGGTTGGACAGGTGAGCTGCAGCAACACAGGTGTCGCAAAAAGATGTATTTGAAACCAAAACAAGCTACAAGTTCACTTCTCAAATTAGGCCAGGCGTTCAACCTGGTCTCGTTTTGGCACGTATTACTGTAGTAACAGCCTTTGCTTTTCTGCAGGTGGTCGACAGAGAAGTGTTCCTAGCTGGTTTTGACCTAAACGAAGAATTCTCCGGTCCTCCGGAGTTCAACGGTTCATTCAGCATCAACCTCACAAGCAGTCAAACTCGGAGTGTGGAAATAATGGGTGTGCAGTGTGGGAAGGAGTGTTACGCTATTAGCATCGCTGCTGCTCTTACATTCCTGGCTGGTATCTACCAGGTAAAGAAACAACCTCCGTGTTCCCCTACCCGAAACATGTCACAGACTGTAACATTGCTTAGACGCCAGTTCACGCATGACTCGATTGAAGATAAGGAGAAACTGAATGGACAGATGAGAGAATGTCGTGTCAAGATTGTAATAGAACAGATCATGATGCAGTCTTTCCGACCGAGTACATAGGGCAGTCTTTGATTTATGAATATGAAGTCTGACAAGCGCCTCCACAGGTCATGATGGCTGTGTTTCGGCTGGGCTTCGTCTCAGTCTACCTTTCGGCTCCCATGTTGGATGGTTTTGCCACAGGAGCCTCGTTTACTATCCTGACCGTCCAAGCCAAATACCTCTTGGGTCTGAAGATTCCTCGCCATCAGGGCTATGGCACTGTTGTTGTAACCTGGATCAACATCTTCGCCAACATTCACAAGACCAACGTATGTGACCTTATCACCAGTGCCATCTGCATCACCGTCTTAGGTAAATACGGACCAGAACTCTTTGGATTGTGCGCACATATAGATAAGGTGGTCATTACATTTTGGGGCCTGGGTGTTTTGGGGGTTCTGTAGTGGCAGGGAAAGAGATCCAGGAACGCTACAAAGATCGTTTAAAGATCCCACTGCCGACTGAACTGGTGGTGGTTGCCGGAGCGACGCTGGCCAGTCATTTTGGGAATCTCAACCATCATTACGGCACAAGTGTTTCAGGTCACATCCCCACTGGCTTCATCCCTCCTCAAGTGCCCAGCTTTAGTCTGATGCCAAGAGTAGCACTGGATGCCATTCCTCTGTCTGTTATCAGGTGATTTTTTTTTAAAAAAAGGTTCATGCTGTTTTAGTCAAGTAGAAACAGACAATGACAGACAGAAATTTGTCCTAATGTAATCCCGATGAATGGATTTTGACTCGTGATTTGTAAAGAGAAATGTTTTATCTCCTAGCTTTGCCTTCACCGTGTCACTGTCCGAGATGTTCGCCAAGAAAAATGGCTACACGGTTCGACCCAACCAAGAGATGTTTGCCATCGGCTGCTGCAACATCATCCCCTCCTTCTTCCATTGCTTCACCACCAGCGCGGCTTTGGCAAAAACGATGGTGAAGGACTCAACGGGCTGTCAGACGCAGGTGACGTCCAAACCGAAGAAATGCACAGCAGAACAACACGGTTTTCTCGGAATGTAGAAATGGAAATCCTGAGTGTGTTTCCATCAGGTGTCAAGTCTGATCAGCGCCTTGGTCATCCTACTCGTCCTGCTCTTCTTCGCGCCTTTTTTCCACGCTCTCCAGAAGTGCGTCCTGGCCTGCATCATCATTGTCAGCCTTCGCGGGGCACTCAGGAAGTTCAAGGACGTCCCCGCTAAGTGGCGAGCCAGCCGGAACGATGCCACGGTTTGGCTGATTACCATGTCGGCCACGGCTCTGATCAGCGTCGAGCTGGGACTCCTTGTTGGCATCACCTTCTCTTTGATCTGCATCATCTATAAAACCCAAAACCCTAGGGTGAGTGACAGCAATAGAACTGAATCGTACAACATTCCTCTCCAGTAAGGATAATTGGTGAAATTGTAAACGCAGATGTTTCGGATACCTTAAAAATCGTAGGTCAGATGTGCTTCATTGTCCTACTGAAATTTCTGTAAAGGGTCTTATGATATACTGTGCGTTGAGGTACAGAAGTTCCTTATTGTACCTTAAGGGGTACAATGGCTTGTCACTTGTGAGGTAACTACATGTGTATACTGTTTTGTACCTAACATAACTTGGGAAAATACTGTAGTTGGATCTACACTTTATAAACGTAAACGGGACACAAACATCTGCAGTTCACTGCAGTATCAAATTTCATTTTGCCAACAGTACGTGCAAAGAAATGGACTCAGACTAGCCATTCTTGACAATCTTGACAATCTTACAGATCGGAGGAAACGGTAAACAGTAAAAGACAATTTTATTTTTTGAGCTAATCCAACATCTCACATCAGGTCTCTCTCCTGGGCCGAGCCGGCGACTCTGATCTTTATGAGGATATGGAGGAATACCAAAACCTCGTCGCGCCAAGCCGAGTGCGAGTCTTCCGCTTCCAGGCTCCTCTCTACTACGCCAACAAGGACACCTTCCTAAAAGCCCTCTACAAAGCTGTCGGGGTGACACCTTTCTTGGAGATGACCAGCCGGAGAAAGGCAGAGAAAAAGGCCAAAAAGATGTCCGTGACCCAAGCCCAGGCCAACGGGGACGCCAACAACGGAGACGTCGTCGTGGCACTCGTTCAAAGACAACTGGACTTCCACACCATCATTTTGGACTGTTCTGCCATCCCATTCCTAGACTCCACCGGCCTGGTTGCCTTTCAGGGGCTGCTCAAGGAGTTTGCGGAGATTGGTGTGAGAGTGGTCCTCGCCTGCTGTAACGCCTCCCTCATAGATACCTTGCAAAAGGGACAGTTATTTGGGAAGGGTGACAAAGACATGAGCAAAATGCTGTTCCACACAGTTCACCATGCTATCCTGTACGTAAACATCCAGCAGCCCGACAAGAGCTCAGAAGACTCTGTTCTGTAGAACTTAATGTGTAAAAGTTCTCCAGGTCTTGCATGAGTTTTCTTCTGGTATTCCGGTTTACTCCCACATTCCAGAAAACATACATGTCAGGTTCATTGAGGACACAAAATGTTCTTGCATGGTTGTTTGTCTAAATGTGCCCCGCAGTTGACTGGCAACCAGTCCTGGGCGTACCTCACCTCCAACGTAGCGTTGCATTACGCAATGTTCGCGTCCACACAACTCTGTCTCAATCTGTGTGAGACGGACCAAGAGCAAAACAAACCTGTTGGCTAATCATTCATCGACATTTTAATTTGATCACCTTGTTGCCTTAAGTTCCACTTTTCGGATGGAGCACTTTGCTAAAACACTTTTTGAGCCTTTTTGACCGCCGCCCTTCTCACTTGTGAAGTGAGACGAACAAGGCACATTATAAATGCATAATATCAGATCGGAGATGGATAGATTTGTGGTGGTACAGGATGAAATATTTATTGTTCAGACAATTTTATTGTAATTATTGTTCAAACATCATGTACAAAGCTGTAAGAGAAAGTAAAACACAATTGAGATCAAAACAAAACTAACCCGTCGGCACCATCAAGCAAAGACCTGATTGTCTTTTCCTGAAGTGCCGCTTTTACCACGGAGCACTTTGCCAATACACTTTTTGACCTTTTCGGGCCACCACAGCTCACATGCTCAGTGGAGCCGAAATGTGAGCAAAACAAATCCGATTTTTCATCGATGTGATGTCGTATAAAATGATTCCGTGGACTGATGCAAATACGTTATGGTTGTCACATTGCGCAACTGTCTGTCCATTCGCATACAGGTCTTAAGGCAGTGAGACACTGTTGAGGAGCCTGTGATAAAAGAAAAGTTTTTTTTTTTTTTTACAAGTATGACTTTTATTGTTATAATAATACAATCATATTTCTTTTTGGCTATGAAATTTTGCAACTTGGGCGGCCAACCCCGTCACCCACCCCATGCTACACCACTGACCCAAAGCATATACCGTATATATACAGTATATACCAGATACCTCGTCCTGCATATACCCTAATAAAGTCCGACAGATTCATGCATTGGTTCATTGAAAAACAAAGGAAATTTTAAACACACACACACACACACACACACACACACATATGGAGTGTACTATCTAACGCCACTGTGTTCTGTCAGTGTACATAAAGTCATTGCTCATGTTCATGTTTTTCATTTTATCATATCTGTTAAATGTCTCGCTAAGATTTATTCATTTCCTGAGTTTGGAAATGCCCCGCTAGCCTTCCTCAGAGGAAGAACAACAGTAGCCATTAAAATGGGACGTTGTTTAAATTATGCAACAGCCATCGTTCCAATTTGAGATGAACTGCTGCTTTTGATGGCCTCATTTATTGGCTGATATGTAAAACAATCGAACGCGTGCCTCAAACCTCTCATCTTTCTTCACGATGATATGAACACCGGAAACCTGATCAATTTCAACTCAATAAAGATATTTCTTGTCGATAGGTGACTGAGGTTTAGTTTTCTTCATCCTCCACGATGCATCCGAATACCCAGCCGGATCAAAATGGCAGCATTTACACTCAAAGCAAATACTTAGTTGATTATTTGGACCTTTGCTCGACGTGTCATTAATCACACTAATCCAGGTGGCCAAAGTCTACACTTAATGATTTAACCAACCAAAGCCAATTATTACCCGGGACGTCAAAATCATTTCTTAGACGGTTTAAACTCTCAACTGTGTTCCCCTCAAAACCTTTGACTTGTACTGTCACCACTTTTTCTAATAGCCGCAATTCTCTTCTATTTGTCACTTGTTTTTGTTTTGATTTTTAAATGTGCCTTGTTAAAATGTGAAACTGTCTCGAACATTTATTTCATTTTATTGTCAAATGTTTTTTTTCTATGCATTTCTAAAACCATTAAAAGTCGTATGGCTGTCTTTTGAGTATTCCTTTTTGCAATCGTGTTGGACATTCGCGTGTGAGCATGTTTAATACTTGAAATAAACTATGAGTAAGATACCTTGATGGTATCTGATTAAGATCATGAAGTATATATATAAAATGATTATTTGACCCCGGTTATTACTTTTGGGGGTAAAACTAAGGTCATTGCATTTTTTGACATATTTTTTAAGTTGACGATACATCTACTCGTTTTATTTCATCAAGTCGTTGCACAAACTAAAAAATCTCACGTTTGTCTCGTCTACTTAAAAAAAATGTATCCGGATACAGGTGATTTTATTTTGTGCAGCCACTTGACGAAATAAAATTCAACACACCGCTTTGTCTTGATTTTTCATTACATGGCCAAATGCCATCGAGAGTATCATGTTAGGTCAGTCTATTTTAATGCCTCTGGAAAAAAAAAATTGTCGACCGGGGTAGGGTTGGGGGGTACTCATCTAGGAGTGTGATCTGCAGACAGAATTGTTCCAAACTAACTTTATATAGCCATCGATCACAGCGCGATGCCCCATCAACATGGTCCTTCATCCACGATTAAGTGGTTGGGGTGGATGCTCCCCCACTTGGACCTGCATCCTCAACACGTGCCTGCTTTGAAACACTCACTTGAAACCTTAACCTGAGTTTGAAACTCTAAACATAGTTTAAAATCTCTCGTTTGAAAACCTAACGCTGTTTCATACACTTCTTATACACATAATACTCGATAAAAACCCTGCAAGTGAAACTCTTAACCATTGTTTAAAGGCCGACTTTGAAACCATAACATTGTTTACTGCTGAGCTCCAACTGTTGCTTCCTGATTGGCTGCCCTCTTCCCCGACTCAACCCACCAGTCAATGCCACGCTTGAGTGTCCTGATTGGTAATTGGTTTTCAGGAGTGTCACAAGCTGCAGTGATTGACCAGCATTGTAAAATAGGATTGTGTTGCCTTTCGGAGTGGCCGTCTGTGTCACGTTGTATTTTTGTGCTGCTGTCTTTTGTTTGTACTGCATTGTGTTACGTGTCCTTCGCCCTAGCTATCACAAAGTGTATCGTGACCTTTGGCACTCCCTGTACATAAATATATTTCCGATGTCCTGAGTCATCTGGTTGGATAAATTCAGCGTTATCCAAAAAGATGAGTACACCAAGTCACATTCACAGTAACAGAGTGTGATGTGTCAGATCCTCCACTTTTTCCATGACGCCGTTTCACAATACGATTACTTCTGACAAACTCTTGACAGTGGCCTCTTGCTCAACATCAGTATAAGTGTAAGCGTGTAACCGAATCTCATGTAATTATTTTTGCAAAGTTACATTTTTACATTTCGTGTAGTTTTGAAGTTTTTACTCGATTCTCAATTGAGCGCATCGACGAGCGCCCTCTGCTGTTCAAATCAGGAAGAACAAGCCCTTTTTTTTTTAGCTTGGAATGTTCTTCGGCCGAAAAACACTGACACCAATATTTTTGTAGTCATTCAAAATGATTTTTTTCTTTTTCACGCGGCCCTGACCTTATTTAATACATCTTAAAAGTCAGTTACAGTGCTTCATGATACAAATCAGCATTGATTCTCAGAATAAAGATTCAAACAAATAATGAGACTGTTGCTGCATTGCCGTGCAAAAACCAAATCAGTGCATGCACCGCATACGTTAGTTCTGGTGGAAGGCAAATGAAGTACTTGCAAAATATGGACAATAAACACTATTGAGACTACCAGGATCACTACACATTGCACCGATTCACACATGACATCATCTATAATAGTCACATAATGCTAGCTTGCCTGTTTTTATCCTGTAAAACGCGTGACATAAAAAAAAAAAAGCACCAGCCAATCACCCAAATAACCAGAAACATGCAATCACTCCTCCATAAGAACAGGAAAAAAAAAGGAATACCATGCATATACAGTAGTTTGGTTTTACAGTGGGGGGAAGATTTGATCTGCTGTGGAATCTGGATGTTTGAATCCTTGAATATAGCAAACATTTTTGGGAGCTGAGCACTAACTCACATTTTGTTGGGGATCAACTACTACTAATCTTTTACTGATTGTGGGTTCTTCAGTCCTAATGACAGTCGTAAAAATAGTGTTCTTTTTTTTGTAAATTCAGCAGTGCAACAAACTGGCCACTATTTCATTTAGTCAAGTAAATCCTCTTAGGAGAAGCGTGCAATTGTAGTGCATTGTTAGCGGTAAACATTTCATATTAGAGAAGTACTCTGAGGTAAGGGAATAGAAATCCGGATGAAGATGATTTGTTTGTTGGATTTATCAGGCACCTCAAAGCCATGCTTGTGACGACAGCAATGCGGTTGTATGAAATTGAGATGCTTGAAATGGCATCAGGTACATCCATCGCACTGTCAAGTTCCCTGCTTTTCAACACAAATTGTGTCATGCTTAATAAATAACACGTTAATATTTCCAGCAAAGCAAAAACTCCCCTCCACTCCGTACTTCTCAACACTTCAAGCAGCGATATGCACCGTGTCAATCACAGTGACACTTTGTTCAATAAAAGCTCCCGGCCCATGACACCCGCTCTAACCCGCCCCAAGAATCCCATGTGCAAATGGATATATTTCCTTCTCCACCAAGCATCAAATAATTGTCAAGATTTTTTTTTTTTACGCAAAAAAATAATCATGTTTCTATACAGTCTAAGTAGAAATTTCATGCACTGACACCCGGCCGGTAAGTACATGCAATTGCAGTCATCTTCGACCGACCTACTGACCCATATCTTGGCTCTGGTGGACCATGTTTGTTAGTAAATTTTGACCAAATCCAAAGAATTTCAACATTAAAAAAAGAGCAACTGGTCATCTGACGACACCCAAGTGCATCCTTGCGTTGTTTGATTGTTGTCATTGTGTCCTTGGTGGGCAAGGCTGGCTATGCCGGAACTGCATAATGTCCACTGCGGTTTGATGCCACCAGTAAAGCATGGCAACCACCAGAACGTGCCAGACCTGATGACTGGCACCGACGTAGTTCACGTGGCCTGAGAGACAGAAGCACAAAGACGATAAATACTTTGGATATTAATTGCTTTCAGTGTTGCGTAAAAAAAAAAAAAATGTTCATACTCCACTTGTAGAAGGGCTGAACGTTTTTAAAAACAATTTTGAATGAATGAATATGGCAGCCAGTTGATTAATCTTTTTCCATTTTTGTCACTTCCGGTGTTCATGTTTCATGAAACAATGAGAAATAAACATTTGGATGACACTTATCGAGACACTCTAAAAATAAATGAACATTAGGCGTACTGTAGGTGTGTTTTTAACAAATAAAGCCTACCAAATGACCGTAATGACAGCGAGGTTGTTGTTGTTTTTTCCCGCTGAATTTCTTTTACATTCATAAATGCAATAACATGTTCACGTGAGGTGCAAGTATTATATTTATCCACATGGGGTCGCTATCCTCACGTTGTACGGTCAAATCAGCGATTTTTTTCCCCATTTTTTTAGCAGCAGCGAAAATGGATGGATGGACTTGAAAATGGAGTGGCCCCGCCTGATGAGTGAAGGGGGCGGTGGCCAACGACAGTTTGTATTCTTTCAAAAATGCTCCGTCTTAGTTTTGTTTTTATTAGTTGGAATTTTTTTTTCTCCGTGGTGTGTTTGTTGAGTGCAAAAAATGTCACTTGTATCAATTATTACAAAAGTACTCTGTAATGAACTTCACGAATGAATGTTTGACCATCCTTCTTCCACATACAGACATACCAAAATAAATGCATGACGCATGAACCCCGAAAGCTCATGTATGGCATAAATTGACAAATACAAAACCCACGGGCATGTTCGCGGTAATTCTAGTTAGTTGTATTAGTTTAAGATGTCGTTTGTTAGTTTTTATTTCATTATGCTACTGTGGTATACATTTCATTTTGCTTGTTAAGTGTGAGATGATCTTTAACTTTGGACCTTCGGAATACTACCACGATATGGATTTTTGGTTGAAACGGTGACTTCAACAAATGTCCCCTTGCTTCATGCATGGGCTGGTGAGAGGGTGGCGCTTGACGGGGGACAAAGGTGAGATTGAACCAGACTCACCAGGGAAGCAACGCTCAGGCATCTTGGTAATGTAGAACACGAAGGCAGCTGCGCCGATGAGGTACATGACAATCAGGCGAGGCAGGAACATCTGCAAAAATGACAAAATATGTAGCGGAGGGAAAGTAATGTTGCATTGGAGAAAATTCATATGTTAAACTTTTGATCTGGTTGACAAGCTAGAATACCGTATTTTCCGCACTATAAGGCGCACCTAAGGGCATTCCATTTTGTCAAAAGCCGACCGTGCGCCTTATAATCCGATGTGCCTTATACATGTATATGGATCAGCAATTGATTTCTTGGATGTAGTATTTTAAATGTTCTGTAAAGTGCTTTGTTAAGCTGCAGCAGTTGTGAAGGTTCTATCTGAATAAAGCTGTATTGTATTGTTTTGTATTGTATTCCTTTTAGCGTAGCTCCATCTACTGGATGCATAACATAACAACAGCCACTATTGCAGCTTTTATTCTATGCGCCTTATAATACGATGCGCCCTATATCTAAAAACAGTTTAAATATAGGCCATTCAAAATAGGCCTTATACTCCAATACACCTTATAGGGCGGAAAATACGGTAATTATTTGAAACAGCACAGAAGGTGAGAGGCGGTATTGTGTTTGCACAAAACCTCATTTTTTTTAATCATTGCCAGACATATGAAGATGGTATATTGTCATCACAGGTACAAAACAGGCACTCGGCACTTAAACGTGCTACATACAGGAAGTAGTTTTGAGGACAAGCAGTGATGTAGAGTTTTTGGAGGAGGAAGCTTTCCTCACCCGAACAATGTCGCAGGTGAGCCCGCCATTGAGCAACACCCAGTGGATCGTTGGAACCACACCCATAACGGCCACGCCGAAGAAGGTGGACACCCTTATGCAACGCCATTCGGCGCTCATGTACCGCGGATGGAACTGAGCGCCGAAAACTAACAGAATCATGGTCAGCACCGTCAGCGAATAGACCTGCCGCCAAAACTGATGAAACAAGACAAGAACAACTGATGAGAGAATGCAAATGTGATTCGGGTGGGATGAAACGCAAAAGGGGGGCACATACGGCGTTGCAATAGAACGAATAAAAGATGCCGGGCACGTAACAGCCGAGGATGCCGACGGAAATGCCGGCGTAGTCCAACGCCAGCCAACGGCGACTCGTCTTCTCCGATCGATGGCACAAAAACAGATGGTAGCCCACAGAACACAACATGCACACCTGGAAGCAACACGAACACAAAATGTTGACGAGGAATGTGGTCATGTTACCGTCCCGTATTGCAGTGAGTTATACAACAACGTTAAAACTATGTTTTAGCCAATCAGAGCCCGAGAAAGAAAAATCCCACAAAAGCACTTACGAGTACATGTGCCTTATTTTATATACATGTGGACTTTTTACTGCATCATTGTATTTATTAGACTTTATGCAGATCCAATTAACTGGATTGGATTGGCGAATGATTTGCATTTTGATGCGAAATCAATGATCGGTTGTGACGTTATAAACATTCAATACACGGAATTATAAGTGTTTTATTTTTTTCACTATGCATTTCAATGGTCATCAATTCGAAGCAAATTGTGTTTATTTGTGCGCTGGAACAGTGGCGGATGACTATAAACTAAATATACGAGTTGTTTAATTAAATTTGTCCATCTTCTGATTGGATCGCTGATTATTATTTATTTTCTTGCGATGGGCTCCAAAATCCTGATCGTGTGATGGAAGTGCGTAAACCACTCCACAATTTGAGAAGCCCTGATTTCGACAACGGCAACCCAACCGGTTGAGGCAGACAGCGCCCCACCCTACCCCCCCATTGAGTCCCAAGTCTGTTTTTAGTTTCTTCCTAAGGAGGAGTTTTTTTTATTTCTCGCCTCTGTTGCTTAATGCTTGCTGATGGGAGTTGGTGAACTTGGTTTCTTCATTTGTCAGGGGAGCGGTTCTCCAACTGCTCTATATGCAACTGCCTTCAGATACCTTCAGTGTACAGCCAAAGCAGAAGAGCATACGTAATGTTGAGGGCATCGGGTGTACACAAAACTAGGTCCACATTGAGCTGCGCGTGTGTTGGAACTACAAAACCACGCCTATCTCAGGTATTCAAACAGGTTTCAGACCTGATTGGGAGGAGTGAACTCAATTAACTTGTTTGCGGAAACCCGAATGACCTGAATTATACAGACTGTTTCACGGCACGGTGGACTCAAAAGAGAAATGCAGTACTTTGCCGTGCTTGAAGAAACAGTTTTTCCATTGTCGTGGGTGTGTCATCATCCCTCTTCACACATAAGAGGTGGGTCTCAGACACCACCGCTCAGGCTCAGGTTTAAACACCGTCGGGAATGTTCACTGACTTGACCGTGAGACATAAACGTAAAACAAAGCATGTCCACATGTTACCTGGAAGCAAAACAGTCCGATGGCGTAGATGACATAGTCTTCTCTGCTGGCTCCAGAAGCTGGCAAAACCTTCACGCCGTCGTTGACGGCCAGAGAGAGGAAGAGAAGGAAGCCCAACAGGTGGCTCCAGATGTTCACAGTCTCATTGGACAGAACGAAAATACTTGAGGAGGAACAACAAATAGAGCAGATGTTTTTTTTTCGAGGGGGGAGGCGTCGACATTACATAGTGTTCATTATCAGACTCACCTCCTCAAGCAGAGTTTGGAAGGCAGGTGGGCTCTGTAGCCGTCTGTGATGTAGGGGTTCTCTCTGAGATACATGGGAAGTTGTTCAAAAGTGTACAGTTTTATCTTCTGCGGGATGCGCATCGGCCATTCTGGGTAATTGCCCAGCTCCACGTAATGGGTCGTCTGCAGCATCTTGATCATGGCTTCTTCCACTTCGAATAAAAGCAAGTTGGGTTGGGTGGGACAGGAATGGAAACCTGACAGGAGAAAAGACACACACACAATACTTACAATATGTACATTCTGGTCACAGCTTTCAAGAAGGAACAAACAAATTGAGATGCATTAATGCCAGGATGGATGTGTTGGATGGAAAGGCTGTACAGTACTGTACTAAGCGACAGTTTACATTTGATTAGATTAGATACAAAGGAAATAAAAACCCTAGTTCAAATGCCAGATGTGATGAAAAAAAAAAGACCAAGATCAGTAATTTCAACAGTCCCAAAGCGCAGACCTGCAACTGTTGTGCGTGCCTCTTAGGAACACCAAATAAAGTTCGGATGTTCTTGCAGGCTTTTCTAGATTTAGATTTATTTTTTTCTCTTAAAGGTCTGTAGGTCTTGTGTTAACACTGACTGCTAATTGAAACTGTTCATAATTCTGATCTAATGTGGGACGTTCCACCTGGAAAAAAAAAATTGTCCCACGGCACAATGCTGCTATCACCACGCTTCATTGTAGGTATGGTGTTCAAACATACGAAAACTAAACCATGATTTAAACATTTTGCAAAAACACACTTGACTTTGACATACCACATGCATGTGGGGAAACTGTAATGGACCACTGAATCCAAGTTTGAATTTTTGGAATCGCTGCAGGTGTATACTTACTCCCATTATATAGAAATGTGAATGTGAGTGGTTAATGGTAAACACAGCCACATCCCCAGTTATGAGATGGGTGCACTGTGCACAATTTCTCAGTTGTGTAATTTCACTTGCCCTCTCAAGGACTTTATTTCAACTGAGTTGTACAAATTATAGATCATATTAATTGTGGAACACGTTTTAAAATGATCTTGGTCTCGTTTTTTTTTAAAACACCAAATCTGGCAATCTCTTAGTGGTATATGTGCTTTGCATATCCACGGTAGGTTTGGATGGATTGATGGATGGATGGATGGATGAATAGATAAATCAAAATGCACAACTCGCTCCCAAGCTAAACCGAGTTAATTCATCAACCATCAGTATGATATCCTTTGCGTGACATCCTGTATTTTACAATCGTGGCCACTGCGGACACTGCCAACACAAAACAAAACGCGGACGGTTGAAGAATGACACCTTGACTGACGTACATACCCCTTCGACCTACAGTTATATGCCAAACGCGTACGAGTAAATAGAAAACATACACGCTTAAATCAAGGTGGTTATCTCAAAGGTAACATTGACAGGCATTATTTAGGGCAGCTAAATTTGATTGAAAACAAACTGACCAGTGACCGCTAGTCCCCGTGCCACAATCGTTGATCTCTCGACTCATCCATGATCTCGCCCGATGTGTCACAACGCCCACGTTCCTCCTTTCAAATAATTCAGAATTGCTCAGTAACACGCATCAGGTAACGTCAGCAACTAATACAAAGCCTATTTTCTTTTTGTATTCATAGTAAACAATGACACAGCGCTCTTCCGCCGCCCAGTGGTCAAGTTGGAATATTTCACCCGCAGTCCATTCATTACATTATAGGTACAAAAAAACACCGATCGTGACGTAATAGAAAGGAAAACGTCACCACCATGGCTGTGGTTTCATTTCAAATACTTCACATTTTTAGAATTGTATTATTATAATAATTCGCTTTCCAAGTTCACTGATTTCTTGTAGAGCATAGTCTGCATCTAAATTTACAAATTATCTTGAGTAGACCTCAAATTAAAGTTTTGTCATTGTTTTTGTTTGTTTTCTGTGTGTTGATTATTTATTGTATTACATTGACGTTTGTACACTTTGTTATCCAACAATCATAAATGTTTGATTATAAGTGTCAATTTGAAAAAATGGATGTGGTTTCAACATTTGCCAGTTGATTTAAAACCAAATCTGAATAAACAACACCACACCCTCCCCTGGTCGCGGTTTATTTATTTATTTTTTAAAGAAAACGCCAGTTTAATGACAAATTCAAAAACAATATCCTTCGTTTGTCTTTTGTGACTTCAGAGGCTGAGAGTAACAATGTTTGGTTGGACTGTAATTGCTGTGTTCACCACATTAGTGAAAATCACTTTTATTGTTCTTTTTACATCTGAAGTCAATTACCAAGGGCTCACATCCCTTTAAACCTCGCAAAATTAACACTACAAAAAAATATTTCAATGGTTGGTTGCTCTATCAAGGATGGAATTGCATTTGTAGTAGGCGTGTGACATCATTAGTTGCTTTTGGACAGAACGCATTATGAAATATGATGAATCAAGGTTAATGATTGAACTCAAAGAAAAGAACCAAATTAAATTGGTCAAGCTTTTTCTCACTATTTATTTGATTAAATCCGGTGTAACTAACAATACGTAGCATAGTTTCATGGAACCATTTGACCAGAAAATTCAAGTAAAAATGCCCTTTATATTTCATTTGTTTTACAAAAATGAGGGTCTATTCCTGTAAACAATGTTCAGCTGTTCGGTGGTTATGCAAACCAAATTAGGCCTTTTGTGCACGTGTTCCACATGCAAGTTGGATGAACATCCAAGAAGATTGTGGAGTACTGTATGTAATGTGGACTGTTGGCCTGCACCGTCATGGTAACACCCACAAACAAAAGAGGGATCGTGCAAAGCAAAAACAGACGTCTCCAAGGGGCCCCGGCACCAGGCAAAGATTCAATTTCCTGACAAAATGACATTGGTATGTATTTTTTTCACATGCCATGACTTCACACTCTCTGAATGCTGAGATGTAAAGAGACACCCTCATCATTTATGATGCATTATAAAAACATCATCATTCGGATTTTTTAAATGGGGCATTTCTCTTGTCGTTTTTTCGGGAATTTTTCTTTTAACCGGAATTCATCATGAAGAAGGACCAAATGGAGTCGACGCATCCCGGGAGATAAAGACTGATTAATGAGTTCTTTCTCAATAAATCAATACTCTCTTGGCCTTTTGTTCGCCTTCTGCAATTCATTTGCAAGAACTTTATGCATGTGTTTGTCTTGGAGACATTGTGCTGTGCGGTTTTGTGTTGGGACATCAAGAACAGCTACATTCACTTTCCACCGAGATGATAAGATGCCATCCATAGTACAGCTTGCATGTTTATATTACAAATATAACTGTATTAATGCATGATAAATGTAGTATCCGCCCGGACAAGTCTTCTGCCATGCTTTACATATTTCCAGTCCCAGTCATGGACTATTTATGCCACTAATAGTGCCAACTGTTTTGGCTTTGACAGATGCAGGAAATACTGGATGATGATGTTGCTTTCAAAATAAAAGTAGGGTAAAGTTCCCCACTGTAATATTTACAATTTTGTTTTAATTTTAAAAATGGTTAATATTCCTTAATTGTTTCAACGATGCAAATATAATCCCCCATTTGCATATAAGAACAGTTTCAGTACCAACTTGTCCTCATAATATTGCATTTAAATCAGTTACATGTCATGATATGGAATTATTTTATCAAAGCAGTAGTAACAGTTGGACATACCGAGATGGACATAATTAATTTGATAGTTTTGTTTCTACCTTTCACAGTGTAGTGGTGCAATATGTATAGAATTGATGTTCAATGCAGATTTTGGGTGAGTAAGTAAAATCAAAACAAGACCAAAATAAATAAATAAAAATTACTTGTCACACAATTAAATTGCATTTTATTTTTGAATCACTTTTCAGAGAGAGGACATATAGAATACATAAAATGCAGGAACAAAACACATTTCATAGGTAAAACAAGGAGGAAAAAAATCAAATGAGTCTCGTCTTACTGGTGTACCTAATGTTATGACCAGGGGCACGGTTATTAATAAAGCACAAATGAAATGCTTGTTTTATTGTTTTTAAAAACAAGACGTGATGTAGTAACGTAACCGAGCAGTGATTTAACTTTGAAATGCACACTGGGTGGTGCTGTTCGGGTGTGACCACACGCTTCGGACGAACAGCGATGATAATCTTCGATGTGTATGTACAGTATGTGAGTTGCAAGATGTGAGGCACCTGAACGCACCGCGCGAGATCATGAAGCCCACCATGAAGAGGAACCAAAACAGCTCATCGTGGTTCTGGGAGTAAAACACTCCGATGTGTGTGGATTATGGGTCGTTTATGGATTTGTTGTACAATCCTCCTTTTGACGGATTTTCGGGTCATCTCGGCGTTGACGGACGGCGGCGAAGAGTCCTGCAATGGTGCATTCGATGTTTATTTTGTGTTGGACAGGTGAGACGTATGAACTGCTGCACAGTGGACATTCTTATGTGCGCTCAGACTGGTCGTTGTCCTTGTATGGTTGTGTTTAGTTTGCGTGTTCCCACTTCCCACTTGACCTTAGCGTAGCCTTCACCCTTAACTTGAACTTTACTTGTGGAAGCAGCGACTCAAACGTTACTTTTTGTTTGCCGTTAATATATAAAGTTTGCTAGTGCAATGGTGCACGTGTTTGAAATGTAATAATATAGTCCTCCAAAAAAATATCCTTCAGTACATTGTTTTAAGTATTATTCACAGTATTTGAGAGTAATTATTTGGTTTATTGATTGATTCATTCCAGCATACTGTATATCACTGGTGTCAAACACAAGGCCCGGGGGCCAGATCTGGCCCGCCACATCATTTTATGTGGCCCGCGAAAGCAAATCAACCAGGTCAACTTTCACGACGCATGCCAAAATCTGTACCAAATTTCAAATCGTCATATGTAGTAAATAATCACGCTGAGCTATTGCAAGCATTTTCTTGTTTTTAAATTTTTACAGAAACTTGAACAAGAGTGCAACAAACTACTCTCCTGTCTGGACTTTTGATTTCAAAAATAGTTAGCTATTAATTGTGTACTGTATATTTAATAATATGAGATGGTGATTAAACATTTATACAGTTTCACAGTCATAATGGCCCTCCAAGGGAAATTGTGACTACAATGTGGCCCGCGACAAAAATGAGTTTGGCACCCCTGCTGTATATCCAAACTTTTTTCTTTTGTCATCCTTAATTGTAATGCTTCGTTTTGATTGACACGGTGGACAAACTCATTTCAAGACATTATTGGTGTGGTTTCTAGCGGTCAAAAACTGAACTGCATCTGCAACTTGGATCCCTTATTTTGATGACAGAACAACATTCAGGATGCGTGATTTCTTTTAAAAAGGCACCTTGTGGCGTTTCTGTGTGCGCCGATCATGTTTGCAGGTCAGGCAGTGTGTCAGGACACTGGCATGAGATCTTTGGATTTGTGGAGCAGCTCACCAAGAAGTTTGTCAGGTGGGTGAGGGGACTTGTTATTACCAAAGTCCTCTTGCACGTACAGTACAGAAACGTTTTCAAAGCAAAACCAGAGAGGGCTTTTATTATAGGTTGTTAAAGTATAACACAAATGGGAGTGCAAAAAGTAGGCCAAACCTATTTGGGGAAGCTGACATCTTAGGCTCCAAACCCCTTCTGGTTAATGGTGTTGTGTGTGTGTATGTGTGTGTGTGATACCAAATATAAACTCATAACACTCTGCCAGATGTAGAGGTGGTGTTGACTTTGGTAGACAGTCAGGACAGACAGTGGGAGTGCTACTGGCACAGCTGGCGCCCTCTTACAATGGTGAGTTTAAATTTAGGGATGGTCAAAGTTTTGGTACAAAATGGGGTGGGTTCGAAAAGTTTCCGAAGTTATACAGGATGTTGCAGTGTGCCGTGTGGGAAGTTTTGTCCATTCATCCCGGAGAACATTTGTGGACCTGAGAGATGGTACTCATCAATCCGCCAAATTTAAGCCCGCCTTTTTGCGTTGTGATTTACATACACAAGCACAGGTCATATACCGAAAGAAAAGTTCTTCTTCGCAAAGTCTCGAAAGATGCTCCAGCTGTTTCAAAATGTGTAGCTAATGCCACTCTAGTACAGTATTGCATCTTATTGGGTTGTGCATGTTGAACCTGTATGCTTCACATAGCCTCTCAATGCCCTCCAGCATCCTCAAGTGCTGACATAAACTCATGACATGAACTCAATGTTGTTGTTGTTGTTTGTTTGTTTTTCTAAATGAATGATTTTCTACTGCATGCATATGTTTCAGTCCCAGGATGAGAGTGTCCTACATTGTCTTTTCAGCCCAAGCAGTTGTAATCCTGCCATTAACCGGAGACAGGTAGTTCCTCCTCCTCGTTTTCCAAACACAGATAACCAGATCACACAGAAACTGACCTCATTTCAGTGCTGTGTACATTTTAACCTGTGCTGTCCACGACCTGGTTTCTGGATTCCCAGGTCCAAGATAGACGAGGGTTTGACTAAACTGAGCCAAATCAACCCCGCTGGTGAAACATACATGCACGAAGGCTTGAAAGCAGTACGTATATACCGTCGTTCATTTTAGTGAGGAAGCAGACCTCTGAGAAATGACGTGGAATTGGTTCTGTTCAAAGCAAAAAAAAAATAAATAAATAAATATAATAATAATAATAATAATACTGGAAGACTCCATGGGGAACAGACCTTCCAAAAGACCAACCATGTTCATCTAACTTTGTTGGAAAAAAACAAACCCTCCACTCTTGCAGCTCCAAGTGATCCCAAAGCAAGTTGATTGAGACAGCGAAAAAGTGGAAAAGAATTTGTGTACAAATTGCACACGTGTGTATTCCTTGACTATCGACTTGTGAATACAACGCCCATGATGGATAACGGTGCATCATCCATTAAAAGACAACAAATGAATGAGTCAGTGTCATTGCGCAACGTCGGTGCACGTGCAGTTACTTACGTTTGGCTTGCGCTCGGCAGGTGTCGGAGCAGATGAAGGCACAAACGTCGCCGTCTCGCAGCATCATCATTGTTCTGACCGACGGCAAACTGGAGGTTTACCCCTTTGAGCTGAGTGTGCAGGAGGTGACACACACACAAACACACACACACACGTTTACTTGGCTTAAACTAAACAGTAGTGTACACTCTGTTTCTATGTTGCCTAACATGCATTCAGACCTTTACAGGTGAACGTAATGTAAACGTTTTGAATGCACATGTCCAACTGTTGAATGCTTCATTACTTTTTGCACCTCCCTTAAAACGTGCCTGGAGTTGAGTGGCATTCGTCATCTGGTTTCGCAGGGCATTGCATTGTTCATAATGTAGTGGTGATCAGCATGGGTTGTGGCCAAAGGATGTCCATTTCTTTCTGTGACTCTTCCAGTCTCTCGGTATCTCTGTTGCAACCTGCTGACGACACTCTAAGCTCAGGGACCACTTGCGTCCGAGAACATCCTGTTTGAAGCATCTCAATGGCAAAGTACCGTATTTTCACGACCATTCGGCGCACCGTGTTGTTGGGCACGCCCACCCTTCACTCATTGGCAGACTTCCGCATGCCTGACGTCACTTACGCCCGCCTTTTCTCTATATAAACAGCGTGTCGGCCAGAAGCGCGCTCAGTCAGGCTTTGGAACTCGGCTCATACACTAGACTTTTAATGGCGCCTTATGGTCGTGAAAATACGGTACTGTTGATGCGTCTTTGTCTCATGATGTCAGAATGTGAACATTTATTGGTCGATTCAAAGAACATAAGCCTGTTGTGAATTTTGCCATTAAGATCCTTGTTCGAGAACAGCAACTTGTGCAAAAAGTACCAAAACATTTAACAGTCTGACATGTGCATTCAAAAGCTTTGAGAAGGTCACATTACCTGTAAAGGTTTGAATGCATTTTAGTCTCATCCTGAAATTTCACCTGAAAACCAAAAATATCCCTAAATTTGTGTACCCTGTATATTAATTTTTACTATTTCAATTCATTTAAGTCAAAGCATATATTATTAGTCTTTGTGTCCCCTTCTGGTCTTCGACTTGATCTGACTCGCCGCTCGTGTTGCCTCCAGGCTGACAAAGCTCGAGGTTTTGGAGCCCGAGTGTACTGTGTCGGGGTCATGGACTTTGACCACAAGCAGGTAGGAACTTCACGATCTTTTCACTCGGCCACACGGAGGGGTTTATTTGTCTCCCGGCGTGTGTCTGTGTGCGTTTGTGTTTTTGGACTTGTCAGTTGAGGTCCCACTTCAAGAAGAATAAAGAACAACGCAAAAGGCTTTGAAGCTCAAGGGTGACGGGAGTTTTGTGAAAACATTGTAACGGAACATGTTTTGACTCAGATACTTGGACATCTCCCTGTGCGTTTGATTGTACGCATGCCAATGGATACATAGATGAAAGGCTCAAGTTTAATAATACTTTGTCCAAAAGGTCAATGGCGCGCTTCACATGTCAAAGCAAATGACGGTGATTTTTAATCCGAAACGCACACACACACACACACACACACACACACACACACACACACAGACAAATGTCCCACATTGGTGACCATAACGGACTAACTTACTGGCCTAATGCTAACACGCAGCTAACAAAATGCTAATGCTAACAAAATGCTAATACCAATGTTACCAGAAGTGATGTTGATGTCTTGGTTGTTTTTAATCCTTGTCGGAATTTGAACACAAAAAGTGAAGGAATACATCTTGACAGACTCGCAGGCATATATTCTTTATCCTCTGCGGGAAATCGCAAATAATATTGCAGCATACTAAATCGAGAAAAACTTATTTTAGTGTGATCAGAATCAGAATCAGAATCAGAATTTTAGACATACTTTAGGTGATGTATGTCTGTATTACTCTACCCCCTGGTGGCCAGGTTGTGCACACCGGAAGGAGCGCAATGTCAATGGGCGGTGAAGCATGAAATCCTGATCACAAGCTGCACAAGCCTATTTCCTGATTTTCCATTTGATTTATTTTTATTTTTATTTTTTCATGATTACAGTCTAAGAAGTGTTTTTCATACAAATACAGTGTTCACTGACTTTATAACTGTCTGCTGCATGGCCTTATGATGAATGACGTCTCTCCGTAGTTAACATGTTCACCTCGGAGTGATGACCCAGAGTGCTTTGTGGTTTTGGAGGAGGAAGTCATTAGAGAGTGCTCTAATTAAATAAAGCCAGATGAGCTTCCTGCCGAGCAGGAGATGAAAGCTTCTCATGTCATTTTCCTCCTCAAACGCCGCTGGAGATAACAAGGCAGCCACTGAATGATTGCCCAAACGTAAACAAGCATATGTTCATACATTCTGCGTTAACAAGCTAAGGTTGTCGATCGTTTGTCTTGGTTCTGCAGCTTGCCGAAATAGCAGACGGCGCCCAGCAAGTCTTCCCGGTGTTGTCGGGCTTTCACGCGCTCAAAGATGTCGTCAGCTCGGTGAGCTTTGATCACAAGGCCGTGCGAACCATTCTTGAGCAGGGCAGCGAGACCACGTGTTAACTCTTGACCCTTTTTTGACTTCTCCATTCAGATCCTAAAGCAATCCTGCTCAGAAATCTTCACGATAGAACCCTCAAGTGTTTGCGTCAATGGTATGTGAAGTAAACGCCATACGTGTGCGGCGATGCCTTATAGTAACATCACGACGACGATAGTATGGGCGTTTTTCTGCAGAATCTTTCAGCGTGGTGCTGAGAGGAACTGGCTTCAGTGGATCCAAGAGGACAGACAACGTTCTCTGCTTCCTCACAGTCGGTCAGGACACATACAGTGAGTTAAATGTGTTTTAAATGAGACCTCAATTAACCCCGTCATGCACCCTGTAACCTGATAACATGATCAGCTGTCCACTGTAGTAACGGTGCAACGCTGTCCCTGAAAGGGTTAAGCAGTGCCCCGGTTTCTTGATAAAAAGTCTCGAACAATTACCGTATTTTCCGGAGTATAAGTCGCATTTTTTTTCATAGTTTGGCCGAGGGTGCGACTTATACTCTGGAGCGATTTATGTGTGAAATGGTTAGCACATCGTACACATCACATGTTATTTTCACATTAAACCACAAGAGGGTGCTCTCGGCCTGTGTTGATACTTTCCACGTTGGCGGTAACTGCGAAAAACAATTGACGATGACTCTGACGTAAGCGACGTAGAAGAGTAAGCGCTGCATCTTCTACCTCCGGAGTTGGTGCAGTTGGTTAGCATGTTCTTTGTGCTATAGTTGTCGAAATAACTCTTAATATGTTACGTGAACATACCAGGCACATTCACACTTTGTTGTTTAAGCGGCATGTAACGTTAGCATATCGTACACTTATTCAGCCTGTTGTTCTCTTGTTTTATTTTGATTTTTAATTGCCTTTCAAGATAACGTGTATGTTTTTGGTGTTGGATTTTATCAAATACATTTGCCCGCAAAAAATGTGACTTACACTCCAGTGCGACTTATATATGTTTTTTTTCCTTCTTAATTATACATTTTTTGGCTGGTGCGATTTATAATCCGGAGCGACGTATGATCCGAAAAATACGGTGCAGCACACTTCTAGTGGTCACGCTTGTTTTGGGGGGGTCGGTGCTGTCTCATGCACATGAGCATGTCTATTTGTTACCATGACGACTGGTGGCAGAGCTCTGGCATGTGTCAAAGCATGTCTAGTCTTTTGTTTCCAATTTAAGGTTCTTTCATATGATTTGCGCGGCATTCATCTCAAGGTTGGGCGCAGACAGGATGCAGGCCTGGTTCAAGCTTGTCAAATTTGTTGATGGTTGCTAAAGAAAGTAGCATATGATGTCTTTTGCTCTTTGAAAGTATCGTCACATCTCAGCGATCTAAAATTGTCAGGCCTCCCTGTGTGGAGTTTGCATGTTCTCCCAGTGCATTGGTGGGTTTTCTCCGGATACTCAGGTTTCATCCCACATTCCAAAAACATTTATGGTAGGTTAATTTATCACTCTAAATTGTCCTTAGGTGTGATTGTGAGTGCGAATGGTTGGTCTATGTGTGCCCTGCAATTGGCGAGCAACCACTTAGTCAGCTGGGATAGGCTCCACCATGCCCGTGAGGATAAGTGGATCAGATAATGGATGGATTTTAGGCCACTCCTGAAGTAAACAAAGCAACAATTTGATGTATACAGCACTACAGAGTTGTTCTTTCGCAAATGGACTTGTAGTTGTACTCCATCGGGTCGGCATGTTGTTGACCCGATTTAAAAAGCTGATGTGCCTCTCACCTCCTCATGTTAATTCAAACACAAGCCAGATCAGGGTTTATTGTTACTGACTGTTGAGATTAATGTTCAGCTTGTTGCAAACATTGCTTTTAACTGTTGAGCATTCTGGTTCTCAAGCAGCCTCCTGAAATGCAGCTACGCCATCATCATCTATTAAATGATGCAAAGTCCAGGGCTGTGTGCTGCGAAGGACAGTCAAACAGTAGCTGCCTTTTTAAACGACGTAGCCCGAGAACAGAGGAGGCATTATGAGACTGGCGGGAATGAGGGAGGGAGGATGAGACTCTATTATAAGATACATGGTGGATTAGTTCATGAAAAGAGGGCACGGCACCACATGACTGGATCGTGCTTCTCTCCTTCTTGTTTAGTTCATTTTATGATCCCAACAATCATGCAAAATCGAAACACCTCACAGAATCGAAAATAATGGCCAGTCAAGCATGGAAAGTGACATTTTCTTGCTTGTTTCTTCATAGGCCAAAAGGCAACGCTAGTGAGAGATGGTCATCTGCTGTGTCCCGCTCCAGTGCTCCATGAGGTCGGACAGTAAGTGCCACATGCAGACGCACGGTCAGAAAATGGCGGCAAATAAAAATAAACCTATAAGAGGAAAATACAGCGAGCATCTAGCATGTACACAACCTTGAATCCATGTTACATAGATGACTCTATCTGTAGCTAATTTAGGAGGATAGATTATTGCACCTAAAAAGTCTATGAATACACAAATTTGTCAAAACTGAACCACAGCACGTAAGGGTTCATTGTACCATTAGAATCCAATTCTTGCCTCTTTATTGTCTTTATAAAACCGTATTTATATGTATTTATAAAACCGTCATTTTATTTATTTATTGATTTTATTCTATTTTATTCTTTTTTTATTTATAAAGTGCACTAAGGAGTAGCACCCAAATTTCGTTGTATGCTATACAATGACAATAAAGGCGATTCTGATTCTGAGTCTGATAATATTAAGAGACATACTGGGGGTTTTTTCCTCACAATTTACCAGAACAGTCTCATGCAAGTGAAGCAGGCACTCAGGAAGCCCAACTATTTTTATACAAACAATAAAAAACAATTTATTTATTTTTTTTTTTTAAATTGTGAGTTTGAATCCTCACTCAGACCTTTCTATGTGAAATTTGCATGTTCTCCACATGCCATCCGGGTTTTCCTCGGGTACTCCAGTTTCCCACATTGCAAAAAAAATTTAATAAATACACGGCAGGTTAATGGAACACTCTAAATTGTCCCTCGGTGTGACTGTAAGTGTGAATCGTTTGTCTATGTGTGCCCTGTGATTGGCTGACAACCAGTTCAGGGTGTCCCCCGCCTACTGCCCGAAGACAGCTGGGATAGGCTCCGGCACGCCGTGAGGATAAGCGGCTCAGATAATGGATGGTGGTTGGATGCGTGGATGATGTTCCCGTTGGGCGAAAACAAATGTAATAAAGTTGTTTCGCCGACAGGAAACAAAGAGAAATTACAAGTAATGACTGAAGAAGTTCTCCAGAAATTATAGTCATTCTTTGGACATAATCACACGCCTTTCCTCCTCATCTAGCCAAGAGTGAATCTGGAGCGCTGGCTCTTTTTATGACATCACCTCATCCGTATTTATGACACAAGTTCAGACGCAAATGGTCAAAAGATGCCTTTTGTTTGAATACTTGGGGACATTTTTACAGTATTGAAGCTAAAACGACCTGCAAATCATTTTGATTACAGTTCACGCATAGACTCGCAATGACTGGAACTTGTTCAGCGCATTCGGGACATGGCTAAGACCAGAATGACTTGGTTGCAGTGAAAAAAAAAAAATCTATAATTGAACTCAAGTAGACAGTCCTCAACATTTCCCTCTGATGTGCAAGAGGTACTGTCCTCTTTACACCCCACATTGAAAAGGAACTATTCACGCAAAAAGGGAAAATACATCCTCTAGCCGCAAGTCAACAATTAAAGTGGCGCACGTGTTTATTGTGTGTAACGTTTTTGCAGAGCCGTTGAGGTGCTGATCAGTTTCAACGACGGGCAGTCGTACATTTCTGCTCCCATCACCATCAACGCCACAAACTGTGTGAGTATCTGTCTTACATCACATACGAAGAAAACTGACAAATGGGCGTGGATCTGCAGTTAGTGCCGTTACTCATCATGTAACACTCAAAAACAAAATAAAACTTTCTCAACCTATAGTCAAGTATGTTAGACTTGGCTTTCTTTATTACTGTAATCATAATAATATTTGGGGGGGGTCTATGTGTCACAGTCAAATGGGATCTGGGTGTTGTGGCTGCTCTTGGCTCTTTTGCTGTTGCTGGTTTTTGGCCTCCTTTGGTGGTTCTGGCCTCTGTTTTGCACTGTGGTGAGTGCGTACGCATATTTGGAAGCACAAACCGTGAACTCCCAAGAAACACGTTGGGAAGTCACTGTCGGTTTTCCTCACTGCAGGTGATTCGAGACCCACCGCCGTCTCGCCCTCCTCCTCCTCCTCCCCCGCCTGTACTCGTGAGTAGAACACGGGGAAGAAAAGAATAGAATAAAATTGATAATCACTTGGTACCAGTCGACGAACTGTGCGTCATTGATTATTACTGAGTCATTCATAATTACAGTTCAGGGCTTTTGGGGCTGACATGGCTCTTGCAATGAAGGAAACAGAGCAACATTGGCCTCTATCGATTATTATTGGTACTGCAACTGCATGCTCATTGGCAGTCCACCAGTGAATCCAATTTTCATGAAAAAAAAACTTTTAAAGAGAGAGAAACAGTTTAGAATGGGAAGAAGAATGGCCAAATACCTGTACAGAAATTCAATATAACTCTCATCTTGGCTAGTCAGAAATGCTATTTAAATACTTGTAGAAGCAATTTCCGATGATAGAATATAGATGTATCTCAATAAATGAGAATAATGTAGAAAATCAAATTCACTTCAGTCACTCAAGTGATACTCATATTCTGTATTGTATACTGTAGAAATGTCCATTCACCACACATGTTGAAACATTACAACTTCTTATAATTTCGTAGAAATGATGTATAATCTGAAAACACGGACACATTGTGTAAGAAACGATTGAAATCCAAATGATGTCGAAAAAGTGTAAAAATAGGGTTCTGAAAGTATTCGATGGGTGTGTGATATGAATTTGACTCCGAAATGAGATACTGAAATATGTGAATGAATGAATTGAGATGCACTCCTATACTAAAAGGGAATTGTTAAAGTATAATAAAAATGTGCTGTGAGAATGTCGTCTTTGATGTTTTTGTGTCCTTTCAACTGCTCTTATTGTCTAGGAGCAAGAGGAAGACTTGTTCCCCAAACACAAGTGGCCCACAGTGGATGCGTCATACTATGGGGGTAGAGGCCCTGGTGGAATCAAACGCATGGAGGTGATTTTAAATCTGTTTGAAATATGAATAACAAAGAGCATTAGCCATTCCCCTTCTGTCATGTTTTGTCAAATGAGCTTTTCCTGATATTATTGGCCTTTGAGCAGAAACCTGAAGGATTTGTGTTTAACGCTGACTGCTATTTCGAACTGTTCTATGATTCCCTCCAGCTAGTCCAGGGGTAGGGCACTCCAGTTCCTCGAGGGTCATATCCTGCCTGTTTTAGATCCCACCCTACTCCGACACAGCTGACTCGAATCATCAGCTCATCAGCAAGCCCTGTCGAGGCCTGAAACAATCATGAACAGTTGAATCAGGTGTGTTGGGAGTAGGGAGGGATCTAAAACAAGCAGGATATGGCTCTCGAGGAACCGGAGTTCCCTACCCCTGATGCTAGTCTAAGGCCCTAGGTCCAGAAAAGCAGGCCCAGATCCTGATCCCGTCACCATCACGCTTTTCTGATGATGAACTTAAACATACCTTTTGGAATTATGGCGAAAAAGTTTCATTTTGGTTTAATTGGACCATAACATCTTCAGATCGAACTTGGGCCTTAGACAAGGTAGGGAAGTATGAACAGTTCCATATTGCAGTCAGTGTCGGCAAAAAAAAAAAAAAAACCTCAATCACCGCATATCATTATTTGGGATTAATCAGAGGCACTTTAAATGGTGTAACGTTTTCACATATTATTGGTGAATGCTGAACACAAACATTCCAGGCATAAGGGGGTGTACGCACTTGTGCAAAAAACGTTATTTCAGCTGTTTATTTTTCCTTACCATCTTAAAGAGTGTTGTCAGTTGAGTTGTACAGGTCATTCATTCGTGGTGGTAAAAGGATTGAAACGATTTATCTTATATTTTTTATGTCACAAAAAAACAGATATTTGAATCGGTGTGTGTAGACTTTATTTTTGTTTGTTTTGAAACATCCACTTAATGAACTATACCGGTATAGGTCCGCTGGGGGCAGAAAGGCTCCACAGAGGAAGGCTCAAGGCTGGAGAAAGCCAAGAACGCGGTGGTCACCATGCCAGATGAAGTGGAGGACGAAGACATCGTACCTCGACCACCGCCAAGGCTTCCGCCCGTTTACAACCCCCTGCCAGAGCCCAAATGGTACACGCCCATCAAGGTGAGCCGCGCGGTGATCGTTCCGGTACGCCTATGAAACCTTTGAATTCAAGAAGCATCCGTGTAAGTCGTGTCTTTGGTTTTTTGATGTGATGGCTCAGGGTCGTTTCGATGCGTTGTTGGCGTTGATGAGAAGGCAGTACGACAGAGTGGCAATCATGAGGCCGTCACCTCGTGATAAGGTAAGACATTTACCCAACATGTAACTCATAGTGACGGTATCAAAAAATACGTTTGGTATCACTGTAGTACATTGACTTGATTGCTCACCATGTTACACTTTATTCTATTGGTTTATTCTCTTGTTGGTGGATCTGGAGGTTTTGTTAGCTGGAAGAGGCAATCAATCAAATCATATTTAATTGCAAAGGTAGTGAATCTATATAACAAATATTTTCAGTTAAATTAACTAGTTTAAATAAATATTCCAATTTATTGAAAGCATCTTTTGCCACTGCACTGCATTCATTTGATAACATTGTTTTTAAAAATATATTTGATGTATGTTGTGTATGTTCAGCATCGATTGAACTGATGTAGCTTAGTCTATATTTTCTTTATTCTTTAGATCCATATTTTTCCAAATCTTTGAGTTTTATTTTTTTCAAACCTTTGATAAAAAAATGTTCTCCCGTATTTTACCGCATTGGTCTTTATCGTTCATAGGGCCGCTGCATCAACTTCACGAGAGTTCACTGAGACGGAAACGGAAACGAATTACAGCATTACTAGTTTAGACCAAAGACATATTATATGTATACTGTGTGACGAAAATGTAAATAATTATTAAATGTCTTTTTCTTACGTTTATCCTGATGTCATTTTTCTCCAAAACCCCGCATAACAAAAGCACCCATAATGTGCTGTAGATATTTTTTTTACTTTATTTTATTGTCTTATCACAAAGACTTCAGTACAGGTACCAAGAAACACGAAATACACAAGAAAGATTGAACAAAGCACACGAAAAGCATTTTATAAAACATTTATACCATAAAAAGAGCTCCTTTTTTTTTTACATGTAAAAAAAAAATGATACAGATGCCCCCTTGTCATGAAAAGAGACATGGAGGATGACTTGTTTCCTATTTGTGTTAAAGCTGTACTCCACACACACTTCTATCAAAGCTTAGCTGCTGTGTGCAAATTTAAACAACAACAACAAAAAAAAACACTTTACAAACCAGCACGGTGAATACTTAAGGAACATTCAGTGTTATACTCTTTTTTGATACAAAATACAAATTAATACTGTAGGAAGAGGAGCCATTAAGTCCAGTAAGAAAACACGGGTGAAGATGAAGCGCAGCGTTCAGCTTGTACGACATTGCACGACTGGTTCACCGGAACAAAGTTCAAAGTGCCACACAGGAGTTCATGTTAGAGCAATATTTCATTGTGGACATAAAAAAAATAAAAATGAAGCGCTCAACAATACAACAGGGCCGAATGTCCACTTCCTGGTCTCCATTGTGTCGCAATAAAAACAAATTGGTCCTTCAGTGGCTCCTCTGTCACCAACATACGATTGGAGTGTTGTCATAAAGTGATTGCCGAACATGACGATAGGGATAAGGCAAGTCCGCCCAACTTTTCCGACAAACTCTCTGCATTAAGTGCCTCAGAAAAAAAAAAAAACGACGAGGCCGTGAAATTACACAGAAAGTGGAATCCTTCAGCATAGGAGGGCTCAAAATCACATATACCAGTTTGCAGCTATTAGTCTGTTGAGACTAAACGATTTTAACTGAGAAAATGCAGCTTCGGCTGTTCCAGGTCTGGTCCAGGGAATGTACTGTTTAGCTTTAACGTGCTATTTAACATGTTTATTTACACCTGGCAAAGTGGAAGAGATTGTCCTCATGACCGATTCTCTCGATGCAACAGGGAGGATCTAATAGAGGGGGAAAAGGTTTAACTTTAATATAACTTTAAGCTAGTGTGTGTGTGTGTGTGTGTGTGTGTGTGTGTGTGTGTGTGTGAGGACTCACCGGAGAGATCGACGACTGTCCTTCTCCATGTTGTTCTCCGGCCCTTCGCTCTCGTAAGAGGCCAGATGCAGCTCTGCACAAACAAATCACCACAGACAACTTTCAGTCATTGTCTCATGGAGCGGAGAAAAAAAATAGCTACCGCCACACACACGTACAAACAGCACCCCAAAAAATAATGAACAAAAAGTCCTAATACTAATATACATGTCTATCTAATGAGTGAAGCACAAAAAAAAAGAAAAGAGTGACTGACCGTCTTCGGCAAAAACCGGCGTGGTGACAAAATGCTGGAGGATTCTGCGATCTCTGTCGAACGGGCATATCACTTGACGCCACACCAGGAACTCGCTCACTTGCTTCGCTAGCTCCCAAAGTTTCTGGAAACAAAGAATTTACAATGAGTGTCATGTCCTGAGTTTCAGCGCTTAGCGTTTTATTTACCACAAGGGGGCGCTATTACACTCCTGTGTATGTGACTGCGCTTATTTAACTTTCAGGCTGGATTGACATTGGGCCCAACTGATACGAGTTTTTGAGATAAATGTCGATTCTGCGATTAGGTAGAATGAAAGTCAGATTAATTGGCCAATTCATGAAAAAAGACGAAAAATAAACTCTTTTTTTTTGGTCTGTTAATATTTGCAACAATAAACATATGAATTCCAGACAGAACATATGATGTTGTCCTGTAGTTTTTAATTTTCCAACAGAAAAAATATTGAGGGGGGGGATGTTTGTATGTCATTATCTTTGTTGCAATGTCTTAACATGTAAAAAAAAATCAAATACGGCAGATTTTTGCCCATTTAAAAAAATGCTAATAGCGGCCAATTCATTAAAACAATCCTGATTTCTTGCGTTCAGGTGGAACAATTTGGGCAGCTGCCACAGGAGCGTTAATAGGAAAAAAAAAGAAACACAGAGTCGTCTATCTTTACACCGCAATCCGGCTTCTTCCAAATGTGCATAAAATCTGATGCATAATCAGACACCTGCCAGTGTGTCTGTGCGGCGCAAACACGCAGATTACATCTACCCAGTGAATGGCAACTAAATGCACCATTTTGTGACCTATACACACCCGTGTCTGCCCATACGACACAAATATACTTTAGAAAACATCCGCTTTAAACCTAAATGACAGTAAAAGCATGCACCGTTTGTAAATATGATACATCTACATTCCGGACGTGACCATCATCAGCGAAATAACTGCCGATGGCGGCCGATGGAGTAACGTGGCGCTCAGTCTCATTTGAATAAATAGGAGGGAGAGTCGGCAAACACAACGAAGGTGTCTCTCTCGAGTGGTGGGACCAACCTCAAAGTTGATGTGGCCGTTGGGCAGCCTGCTGGCACATCCTTCATTCAGGAAGTAGATGTCTTTAATGAGCAGGCTGAAGAAAGGAATCACAATCTTCTCCTGGACGCTGTGCGCGGTCTCAGACCTCTGGGTGGCGCCGCGGAGAGCGGTGCGATAGTTGCTGAAGTTGCTGGACGGGTCCATCTGGTGCTGAATGAGAAACGGACCAATGAGATATTATTAGACATTTGCTAAATAAGCACAAAGCGTTTTTTTTTTTAATGTAACAGCACAGTGGGACGGCCCGGGATGACATTTCGTGCCTGTGTGTGGGTTTTCTCACCTCGAGAATTTCAAACTTGTCGGTGTTGACTTTGCTCCAAGTCTTTTTCAGTCTGGCAACGGGACTCATGTTCATCCCAGCTGAGACACCACAAAAAAAAAAAAGAGATGAGATTTAGCACAGCGAGTCCGTTTTTTTTTTTTTTTCTGTAGAGAAACAATGCAACACAACCATATCCAATCGTATTAAAACGCCATCGGATAAAATACGAAAATCTCCTTTCACAAAAGCCGCCATTTCACGGCTCTAAATTATGAATCACGCAAAGGCGGACCAGAGGGAAAGACCTTCTGTTCAAAAGCCTTTGGCGCACGGACGGCCGTTGACACAGAGTGATTATTGCGAACTGTGTCACGCCAACGGAGGCTATTTAAAAATCCCACCCTGAGGTGGCGTTGTGCCTGCTTTTGTTTTGGCTCAGTGGAAACAAGAAATCAACCCGACAATGGATGCGGTTTGAGAGGCTAATTAGTTCGGCCGAGGGTGGGAATGTGATGACATCGTCGACGTGATCAGCACGGTGGAATCCAAAGCGAAAATGACCTTTGAGGTTCATAGCCGGTTACCATGCAGCATTCTTGTTGTTTATGTGTTTCCGTGCTTCTTGTTATAATATACAAATCTACCCCGATGTGAAAAAAAAAGTGTTTTTTTTTTTTTCCGTTGGAGAAGCCGACCATAATGCTGACATTTGGCGGAATCCTCGAACCTCCCAAATAATCACATAAGCCGCCTCATTTGTCGCAAGAATGATCGAGATGATTCCCAGAGGGTCCAAATACTCACTGATGATTGCCATGAGGGAGTTAAAGTTCCCAATGTTGTAACACTCCTGCGCCACGTCGATGAAGAACTCGATGATCCGCGCCCTCTGTTTCTTTTTCACCGGCTGCAATGTGAGACGGCAGAGTCGAACCCAAAGACTTTCCCCCAAACGCGTGAGCCTCTGTGACATCGTCACAAGTGAGCGACGAACGTACCATACAGATTTCTGTGGCCACTAGGTAACTCAGTCTGTTGAACCAGTTCACGTACGTTTCCAGGTTGCTGGTCTTGCGCTTTCGGAAGAAACCCTGAGAAAACACAGACAACATGGTCAAAAACACAAAACTGAATAAATAAATCATGGATGGATAACGCGGATTGCAATGAAAGCCTCCCCCCGGGTTGCCTTGTGGATACGTTCGTTTGAAGAAACAAGTGCACGTCCATCTACTGAGCCCTTGAGAAAGCTCTCAATCATAATATTCATATCTGTCCGTTTTCTGCGCAGATACAAGTCTTGGCTTGGCTAAGTTGAGCGTCGTGATTTTTTATTATTATTATTTTTTTTTAATCTTGCCGATGTTAATTATAAATGACAAAGACAGGCTGTCTGCCTATTTGTCACTTCCTGCTGGACAGGATCTTGAGAGCCCTCACTCCCACACAAGCGCTCCTACACAATGACATCTCTGACGTGTCCTCTGTTTCGTTTTGTTTTGGGGTTTTTTTTTACATCTCATTTGCATCTGCCTTCGCATCACCTGGCTCACACGTGGTGTTTGTGAGGGGGGAAAATCTGTTTGCTGACGGTACTTTCATGTATAAAAAAAGGGGTGTAGTTATGTAATACAACTGTATTTATATCGCGCTGCAGCTGTCACAAAACACTCCATATAATACAATAACAATAATACAACAAAAGGAAGTGAAAAGAGTAAATTATAAACAGAAGTACAGTGTTTTAGTATGAGCTCTAAAATGTACGGGGAGCCAGTGAAGGAAAGCCAGAAAATGGGGGTTCTATGCTCCCTCTTATGAGCTCCAGTTTGGAGGAAAGCAGCAGCATTTTGGACCAACTGGAGACTGGTGATGGAGGAGTGGCTAATTAAAGTGCATTGCAGTAATATAGCTGAGATATAACGAAGGCATGGATTACTGTTTCTAAGTCCTGCAGTGAAAGCAAGGGCTTTACCTGAGCCAGCTGCCTAAAATGAAAGAAGCTGGATTTCACAAATAGCACCAAAATTGCCGGTGCAGTTTCAAATCCCTGTCCAATTTAAAATTTGGCTTCAGAATTAGCATTTTTGATGGCACCTCACGAGCAATTGGGGGGTGCTGGGGGTGGACTGGCCACTCCACAACACTATTCAGGGTATGCAAGCAAAGTGCAAAGACTGTTGTCATGGTTCAGTTTGTGGCCAGCAGGTGGCACTGTAGGGCTCCGCCTGCGGCTGCACAGCTGTTGGTTGTTGTGTCATTAGTTGGTCTGTTTCAAAGGACTGCCGGCACGACCACTCGCGGTCGGGTCATTGTTGCTGTTTGTTTGTTGCTGTGTGCACGTGTCATGTTTTGGTTTTCTGTCTTCGGTTTTTGCTGCTTTGATTTCTTGTGCTTTTGTTGGACTTTATTTGAATGAGTTTTTGAATGAGTTTCTCCTGTGTATTCCTGTTGGCATTTTTGTGAAATGAGCAGCCACCCTGCTCCTCCCTGCCTCCCTCCTTTTTGGGGTCCTCCAACTACCACCTCGCAAAACATGACAACGTTGCTATTTTTCACCAGCCTAATACTACCGCATTCATTCACTTTCTGCAGTGGATATGTGACAACATATTGTATATGTATCTCATATATTGATATGTTTTCTCCGGGTTTGGATTTGAGAATGCATTTCCAATACATTTGCATGAATGGAAAGTTACTGCAAGCATCGAAAGTCCGACTCGTTTGAAACACACTGCGATTATTCCGAATGCTTTTGTGCAGTTTCTACGGCTGGGTCCCGGTTCAGCTGTCCAAGTTGTTTTGTAGCCAGAGGCAGGGCACACCCTCCATAGGTTACAGATCATTCACAATGTATTTTGCGCTCAAGTGTACAATGCAGAATGAGAATTCTAAAAAAGAGAGAAGTAAAACTTCTTGGCCTCGGTGATGCAATCCCGGGCAGGCTTACACAACAGTGGTGGCACACAGCTATAATTCAAGACTCCTCCAACATACTAACCCTTGTACCAAATGGTCTTATATAACTGGTGAGGTGCCTGACACACAATGACAGAGCACTGGTCCGCGATGGTGCTGTTTACAAGGCACCCTTCAGCTGACTCACAGCACACACTCGCACGTCAGACGCTCCCAGAGAGGGCCTCTTTCCCCATTGTGTTTGATGTACTTTCAAAAACTACGTTGGATAAAAACAAGATCAGCGATATTCACACTCGGCAGCCAGGAGGATGCTTCATGTGGTTTCTGAAGCAAATCCTCTCTACAAATTAGATGCGAAGCCATCGACCAAAAATAGAAAATAAAAACACTGAAATGAACTGCTCGCTCGATTTGATGTTGTTCATTACAAACCGAACAAACCGCAAGCAGTGACTGATTTTTAAAAACATTGCGCAACACTGCATTCATTATCTATGGATAAAATAAAATAACACTAGTGTTTGGTTGTAATGTGTCTGCTTTGTGTCGATTTGGTGCCCGCTGCCGTACTACATGATAACATTCGGTGCACACACACACAGGCTTACCTTGTGGTTCTCCAGAGGGTCCTTCAAGGCAAAGGTCTGGATAAACTCTTCGGGGCCGATAAAACTCAGCCTGTCCTGTGAAGGAAAGCCAAAACAAAATGAAAAAAAACATGAGCAACAATAATATCAGGAGCAGGATGCTGATGAAACTACATCTAGAAATATATATATATATATATATATATATATATATATATATATATATATATATATTTCTAGATGTAGTTTCATCACATCTGCTCCTGATATTATTGTTGCTCATGTTTTTTTCATTTTGTTTCATTTTGTTTATATATATATATATATATATATATATATATATATATATATATATATATATATATATATATATATATATATATATTTTTTTTTTTTTTACAGAAAATGTGAACAAAAATGATACCCCCCCTAATGTGTACAAATTACACATGCAAAGAACTCAAAAAAGTGCTTACCAGTTCAATGTGTGTCAGCTGTTGAGCGAGGATGAAAGGGTCATCACACACGCTCAGTACGTCGGTCCTTAGCGCCGATTCCCTTTTGCTCTTCAGGGAGGCGGGACGCTCGCTCGCCACGGCGCTCAACGCGGCCACCGCCTCTTCGTATTGGCCGAGGGCGGACAGGCGTTTAATCAAGCGCTGGGTCATCTGCTGCATGGCCCGCCAGGAGTACTGGGTGCAAACGATGACATTCGAATGATACACACTTTATTTTAAGAAGTTGAAATGTATTTCTGTTTTTGTGAGGAAGTGGCGTGGAGTGGCTCACAAGGTGTATCGACGAAGGAGGAAAAAAATGACACCAACCTCGTCCCCTCTGGCAACGTGGTGCGTCATGTCCTTGAGACAACGCATCATCCGCTCGTCCCTGAAGTCATACGGGAAAGTCTCGGTCCATTCCGTCAGCAGCTGAACGAGCTTTGGCGCCACCTCGCGGAAACGGATCTGGACCGACACAGGTGACATCATAAATGGTTTTTCCCACGTAGGTTTCATTGGCAAAATCGTAATAGTTACTCCTTACACCTCAAGCAAAGATTTTATCAAAAATAAAGCCGAGAGTTTATTCCTAAGCGTAGGCCACTCAAACATGATGAACAGTTTGTACATTAAAACTGCACTTCCCAAAAATATAACTGAACATCATATAGGCAGTGATTATTTTGTACACCACCAGGGGGAGCTCTCCAAACATCACTGATCAAATCAAGCCATAAAAGAAAAAGCAGCGTTAAAAACATTGGGATGTAATTGGCCCCAAAATCTAATCATGATAGAAAAGCAAGTCGCAAATATTTGAAAACTGACAAATATTCAAAAACTGACAAATAGTAAGAAGTATTCCATGCCGTTTACAACAGTGATTCCTCATTAGTGTGCCGTAAGAGACTATTAGTTGTGCGGTGTGGTGAGAAATGACACAATTTCATTTCATTGCTCCGATAAATTAAATAAGAAATCATTTCGGACCTTAAAGAACTCAACGGGCCCAGATTTCAAGTAGCTGTCGGGAGTTTTTGATCAAAATATTTTCTTTTGTCAAATACACGCCTCGGCTTGGTATGCAGTGTGTTTGTCTAAATGGGTTCCGATGGTAACAATGTGGGAACTCGCATCTCTTCAGACAAACCGCGTGTTGGAGACGGTGTGTAAATAATCCGCCCACCTTATCCAGCAGGGTGTCTCCGGACCTCTGCTGCTCCACGCACAGGTGACAAACTCGCGTCATGAGCTCGTAGGGGTGCAAGAAGAGGCGTGAGCTCAGCAAGAAGGTGAAAACGTACGACCTCTGACCACGTGAAGGACACAGAACACAAAGAGTGAGCGCTGAACGATAAGGGGCGTGTTTATGACTCCGAGAGAGGGCGTGCGACTTACATCGGGGTAGTAGTCCACGGTCGGGACCAAGTGTTGGATCAGCGCCTCGAGGGACGCCGAAACCAAACTGTTGTCGTGGTAACACATTTCCCCATAGCTGGCGGTGATGCCGTGTCCGTAAAGGCGACTTTTGGCGGCGGCGTTGCTCCGACAGGACTGTTCGCTGCCGCTGCTGGTGCTGGTTTGGCGGTGAACTCGTGCGGGACAGGTAGTGCTGTGCTGACGCGGGCTGTGAGGCTGCGCGCCGGAGTGCAGCTTCTCCGAAACGGCGCTCCTGCTGCTGTAATGGCGCTCCTTGGTGCTCCCGGAGTCCGCGGCTACGCCGCAATACAGGCTGTGAGCGTGCGGTATGTCATATGGGTTCTCTGCCGCGGAACAGCCTCCGTTGTGGGCGCTTTCCTTGGTGATCTTGACAGAGGCGCAGTGGCGGTATGGGCTGTGTGGCTGCTGGTAGTTGTTGTTGTTGCTGCCGTAAAGTCCGCAAGGGTTGAACTTGCCGGCGTATGGGGTGATGGGAGGCATGGTCACCCTGGGGAGAGAGGGAGAGAGAGCACAAATTAACTTTTAACTCATCTTCAAAGAGCATTTTTGGGCTGTTTTGGTGGGTTGAACTCATTCACTCCCAAAGACGTCTTTAAACGTCTTTTCAGACTCGGTCCAGAATTGGCTGGTAGTGAATGAGTTCACTGAAAAGCCACGCAAGCACGGGTTAAAAAAAAAACACAAAACTATTTACCTGCCTCTGTTTTGTTTTTGTTTTTCCACCACATGCAAACTAGCAATAAACTGGCGTGCTTTAAATGTTTTGTTTTAACTTGGAACCTTAGCTTGGGTAAACGTGAATCCCCAAATCCCTCCTTTCAGCTCTTGCGCAACCTGTTGACTATACCGCGAACTGGAATGTGGTCAATCTTTAAGCGAGGCGTAGGTTGTGCAAATATCGTGAAAGCTGATCACTCAAAGTAGAGATTCAGAAGTGTGTCAAAGTAATTACGCTTAAGTCGCCATAATGGCAAGGCCCCCCCCCCGTGCATTCCCTCGGGCTTTGAACTTTATCGACACCCCCCGCATGTGGAAATTCACTCTGCCTTACATGTTTCTATCCTCCATACGCCGCCGTTTAAGTTGTTGCGATTCAACTTTTGCCGTTTTGTCCAAAGGAAAAACAAACACAATCTCGGGACAAAAGTGATTTTATTGTCTTAATGGTGAAGATAATCGGATCCGAGGAAGGTAAGCTGATCCTAAACCAGCACCCAGGCATGCTTTAACTCTGGAGCCATGCTCATCCTGCCTTAGGACCATATGCCAGTGTAAATCAAGCCGGGGCTTTCACGCACGCGCAGGCTAGGCGCGTACCTCAAACACGGATGCGCGTTTGCGGCGTGTCAAAAAAAAAAAAAAGAGACAAAAGCCCGCAGGAGTCCACGAGCTTTTTGTTTTATTTTGTTTGGGCATCAGAGGAGGCTCCGCTTCATGCACGCAATCTCCCACACTCGGCGTCATGCCAGTGTCAGCCATCTCCAGCGGCACGGTTTGTCTCTGGACAATCTGCAGTCCTTCCTCCTAACCAAGTTAAAAGATGACTGCGGCTTGACATCACTCGCTCAACTTGCAAGACGTCATCCGGAAAAGAACCATAAAAGGTGGTCGACTCCGCATGAGAAGCAAACACATTATGGCGGGGGGGGGCATCTAAAACACTTGGCTCTTCCGAGATGGAATTCCTTCCAAGTGCAATTTCGTACTTCCATAATGCAGCTTGAAAATCTTACACGAAATTGTAGGTTGGACAACTTAATGATGACATTGGAAGCATAATTTAAAGCTAGGCATTCCGAACTCCGAAAGACGACGGCCTTTGAAAAGTAATTTGATGTGGGAATAAAAGTGCAATAAATGCCCAAACCGAAGACCGCGAGGATACGGGCTCTCTTGTTTCGTCAATGACTATGTTAATTCCTACCTTTTCAAGTTTTGATTTAGCCTTTAATCTGGAAGCATTTATTTTGATGACACCACAGACAATAACGTTTCCGTAGGCCAAAAAAGTTAAGTAGTACTCTCGGTTCATCAAAAGGTTAAAAAGTGAAGTTGAGGAGGAGCTGCGGGCCATCTCGTCATCTCCGAATGCATCTCAAAGAAACACTTTGACAACAACACCATGTCCTGGTTTTAAACATGTGATCTACTTGGGGGCCATTTAAAAATCCTCGTCGCTACGAGAATGTTTTGTCTTTGCGTTTCCAACTTTCAAGCCAAACGCTCATTCTTGTTGTGACGATGCTGATTGCGTGTCGAGCGTCAGTTGTAGTCATCGGCGGCTCGTTCGCGAAGGTGCTTATTACGTATTTGTTTTCGTTTCATGTATAAAGCGATTCACAACTACCGACCCGCTTCCAAAGGTTCTTCGGGTTCCCGATTTTTTTTCTTTGTGCAATTATCCAAACTGTATTTTGAACTCTTTGTTTCTCAGTTTATCATGTTATCAGTGCATCAAAGGGTTAAATCGTTTTGGGGGGGTTCCACTTTTGACCCATGAATGACAGAAAAGTGACCCACCGCAGAATTAGCCTTTTTTTTGTGTGCGTGTCAACCAAACTTTCCTGCGGTTTGTTTGATAAAAATCCCTGGACCTTCACCACACTACTTTGTCCAAATCATATTATGAGATTTACACACACACACACACACACACACAAAATAAAAGGTAGAGCCAGCTATGTTGGGATGGTGGGGGTTGCGGAGGAGGAAAGGGGGTGGTCTTCCGACAATGGCGGTATTATCTGTCCTGTCATGGTCTTAACAATCGCACAAAGACCCGCGGGAAGAGATCAGAGCAGATCTCACACACAGCAGCAGCTTTCACACACTCTACCACCGCCGGGCTGTGTGACGCCGCCGCACCGTTCGGGGAGGCTCGCATCAGTTTCGCATCACTCAGAAGTCGGACGGAATATTAAGATCGCATATATCATCCGCACTGACCGAGACTGTAAAGCCACACTTAAGATTTGCTAAAGGGCCATAAACAAACTAGCATTTGTGTCGGTGGCAATGAAAGGAGTGCCTATCGAAACTAAGTTACAGATCCGAGCAGATATGATAAGCACACGCTGCAGGGGCGGGGGCAAAGGTCAGCTACAATTTAGATTTTATGATGTTTGAACATGCGCAGCTGGCTCGGTCGTTGAACTGTAAATTGCCTCCAGAGAAGGCCAGAAAACTCGAACATGACCCACAAACAGGCTGCTGCCAAACTGTTGCATAAGATGCATGGACTTTGCGCAAGTACGTTTTAGCCATCAAACACATTTTTCATGCATGTTTTTTTTCTTCCCCCAAATGAGTTCATGTGATTATACACAAAAGATCGTGCACAATGATACCGAAAGGAAATACTGATTATTTTTTTTAAAACATTGTGTCACAAAGGAAATATTGACCTAATGATCATAACAAACGACATGACGATGTGGATATTTATGAACGTGTATAATTTGCTGCCCGGGCGTGGTTTTAATTTGTACCTCATGTACTTTGGCACTAATTGACGACAACAAGTACGTACAGGGCAGGCTTGTTTTTCTCAAGGCGAAACCCTTCACCGTCAGCCCTATTAGTAACAATAAACAAGGTTAAAGTCCCAGCACATCGCATACTCGTGGTTTCCTCAAGGCAGGGGACCTTTTCGAAAACGGACTGTGAAGACACGCACAAATCACTCCGCTTTTATCAACCTTGCCTGCCAAAGAAAGAAGAAGAAGGGCATCTCCCCCTTCTTCTTCTCACCTACTCTTTGCACTGACTGCTCATATTTGGTTGTTCTGTTATGATTCATTCCAAAATACTTACAGAAGGCACTTATATTTTGCACCTCCCACAATGCTGAATAATATATTCGAAACACCTCTCAGTGGTGCTTTGATCTCTTTCAAGTGTCTTTTTTTGACTGACTCTGATTGGCTAAAATGGCAATCGGGGTTATGAGGTCAGGCATGAGGAAAAAAAAAACGTGTTTTGATATTGTTTTGAATTCAAGAGCACACCGGGAGCCGGAAATATCTCCAATTTTTGTCGCAGTCAGAAATTGTAGTTCGACCTGTTGAAACAAACAAATCCACGTGAGGTTGTTTGTGTGACTTCGGCGATGCCGTCGAAACAAGTTCCTGCAGCAGATCACGAGCGTCACTTCTGATATCTTATTTCTCTTCTTGACTTTTCAAGCATGAGAACCTGGCCTCCGTCTCTATACACCCACAATCTTTATTTTGGGGGGGGACGTCTCACTTCGGTAACAACGCCACCGCGGCTCCAATGTCGTCATCACCTGAGCGGAGGAGCCAAAAGTAGAACTGGAGACAAGAATCCAACTCATACTGATTAGATTTGAAGCTTCTCTTTTCTGTTCTGCCAACACGCACACGCACACGTATATCCCATGCACCCCCCACCAATGATCTGTTAGGTTAGTACAGTATTAACCTCGAGTCAAGGGGGATAAAAACATTATCTCCATTCCTACGAGGATATGATAAATAAACCCAAGCTTTGCACAAGGTCTTTTTGCCCTCTCACTCGTCCACGAAACGAATGACAAGCTCCCCCAAAAATTAGTGAGAATGTGTCACTTTAATAGGTGAAACGAGATTATTTTTAGACCAGGTGCACCGAGGGGTGCTTTTTGGCTTACCTTTATGTAAATTATTAAGTGTTGCGGGTGTAATTTTAGGAGCTTCCGTGCAGTCTGTCAGGTGGGCTGAGATGAAACGTTTAAAAAAAAGGGAGAAAAAAAAAGGACCGAGGGAGGGGAAGCCTTTTAAGCGTTTTTTTTTTAACCGCAACTTGGCCAGAAGCACACACTGTTTTTTTTATTCTCCCCGATTCTTTTCCCCGCAGGCACACACAATCTGTTATTCGCTCTCTCACTCACTCACATAGACAGCCAAACACAAACACACGGGCACCATGGCTGGTCCACATTATGGGCTTGTGAGTGAGTCAGAACACAGTAAAGTCAGGGCTGCCTGCCTGTGTGAGAAAAAAAAAAGCCATGCTGTGCAAACCACAGTCTCCTCGCAGGTGCTGGAGAGCCATGTTTGTTTGTGTGCGACTACAAGTCTAATTATAGCCTCTCGGCTGTGGTAAACAAATAACAACAAATGAGACAACTGTATAATAGCGTGTGTACAAAGTTTTACATAACAAACTTGACTTGATGCATTCACTTTTGCTTTGGATGTTTGAATTCAATGACGACTTTAGGACAACGTAATTACGGCTGTAAAGAGTAATTAAGTGTTTTTAGTTGCACGCACAAAAAGCATCCAGGGGTTGATGTACTAACGGGTAAAAGATCCAAGCACTTAACTGCCTACCTTTGGTGCGTTACAACGTAACGTCCGAAGCGGAGTTTGTGGGCAAAAGAATAGCCAAGCTCTTCGTACTTTCCACCCGGTTGCTGGGACACTCTTATCGCACGCGGATAAAGCTGCACGGCGTGTTCTGTGCTGATAAGTCTTTCATCAGGTTATCCGCGTTGTTCTCTACTCCATTGAGTGGCTCCTCTGCTGTTATTTGAGTAGCTCTCAAGCAGTGGCGACTAGTCATGACTCTCGACCAGACCTATTCAAATGACACCCACAGAGCCGCGAAATCTGACCAATCATTGATCGGTAGGCGGTTCCACCAGGCGCCCAGTAGGCCAATCGCAGCGGGGAGTGAAAAAAATCGAACTCTACCTACGTGTTGATTGGCTTGCTGGACGTCAGTCTTGTTTTTTTTCCTACTCATAGACGGAGGCAGCAATGGTTTAAAAAAAAAATATTTTTTTATTTTATTTTTTCCGGGAGTGGAAGGTGCAAGGTTTGATGAGCTTTTTTGGGTGGATGTTGTCAGTTAAAGCTGGTTAAAATCAAATGTTTCTGAAAACGTTGCCCTTACAACACGTTTTACTGTCAACATATTGAGTAACTAGAGTCACATGACGCACAGCAGTTTGAGAATCACCAAAAAAAGTCAGAACGTGGCCTAGCTGACATTTAATTGCCTTAAAAAATGTCAATTTACACTTTTGAAAAGTGCTATCAAATATGAATGGAAATGAAATGAAATGCCAGTTTCAGTCATGAAAAATACCACTGATGTATATAAATGCAGGAATTACAGCTGGTGGAGTAAACAAACATACAAACACAACATGTAGTGATGGAAAAAGTGTAATTTGGAGGACTTCATGCGAAGTGGATGCAACGGTAGAAACATTGTGACTGGCTTTTAAAAACATCCAGTGGGGCTTTGATATCGTTTTGCTGCCAAGAGAATTGATGGCCAAACCACAGTCAATCCAATAATACCCTATATTAGACTGCCAACAGGACATTGGTTTTCTCATTTTCCTACAACAGGAATATGTTCAGTAATTGCTGCTGACAGAGCTCCCCATAGGTTTTATGCGCAGTATAAAACATACATCTAAAACTTAATGTTTCTAACAACTTCACCACAACTCCATCCTGCTTTCTAATCTCATCTGAATTCTGATTATGGTGAGTCTACAAACCTCTGTTGCACACACCTCATCCCAGCCTTGTCCGTTCATTTGCATCACCTTACATAAACAAGAGTTCTACGTAGTACGGCTGAGCGTTGAGGTTGTGGGATGAATTCATGGTTTTGATCGCTGACGCCTCTTCTATTGTGACACATGTTGTTCAGGCAAGAATAGATGATCTCTGGCTCGATCAGGCTGCGGGTGGGTGGGGGGGGGGGGATTCTCATCATTAGAATAAACCAACTCCTACGCCACTCACTCCACCGGCTTCTTTTCAACCCGCTCTGACTGTGCGTGGATTGTGATCACATTGCATCGAAAGTACAACGCTCTTCCGGTTGAGTTTTCACCTTGAGGGCTGTGACCGTGACGCCAACGAGCTTCTCTTTCGGGAGAAGTTTCTGTCAGGGTGGTCTGTGATATCAAAGACATCATCAGCCTTAGAGCACAATTCCCTCAGTCATTTTTGAAGGTTCTAGGAAAACAAGAAATAAACAAAACCCAAGTAAGCCCAGGGAGAACATGAAAACTCCACACACGTCAGCCGTAGCCTTGATTCAAACCTTGACCCGAAGTACCGTGTGGCAGACGTGCTAACCGCTAATCCTTATAATATAATTTCATCAGACCTTTCGACCTGATCATACACATTGAAATTTATATCCACCTGAATCCAATCCATGTAATATTTCAGTGTATTAATTGTGTCGTGTATAATATTAATAGGAGTAGTTACGCACTAAGCAAAAATATTTTTGAGAGTTGTATGATTTTACTCTTCATTTTATTTACAAAGTGGTCATAAAAATCGCGGCCTTTGGGTTGCACCTTTTTGCATTTCTGGTAATCATTGACAAAACAAATGATGTCAGCTGCCCGCCACCAGTGCGCCATCGTGAGTGCGGGTGGGATCACAATGACAGCTGGCTGAGATCATTACGATGTGGGATGGGGGGCAGGGTTGGAGAGGGACCCCCACAATTGGGGGAAGGACGGAGAGGGGGGGTGTACAGTGTGAATTTAGCATGGAATTCCTTTCTTGTGAAGAATGTGTTCACTCTAGCTGCACTTTTGTGTTTATTTTCATTGCTGACCTGCAGCGGGTGACAAGGGAGCAGATAGTCCCCATCGCGGGGGTGAGGTGGGGGGGCTGTTTAGGTGGTGTGGAGGAAGGGGCAGCGGAAGGCGGGTGACTCACAGGCTTCCAGTAAGAGCCCTGTCTCAGCTACTGGAAGCCCCCGACCCATCCTGCGTTGAGACAATACATGGCCAATCATCAGTGGGATTTTTTTTTTCACTTTGCAGCACAGAAACAGCAGAGAGGTCGTAAAAAAATAAAAAAATAAATATGAAGCCGCCAATTACGGAGGCGGCAGCTGCTGTCCAGCCTTTCTTGGACTAATGGGTTTGATTGCACATGCCCACGTGGAAGCAATGAGGTTCATCAATTCAAAAAGCGTTTTTCGTGGAGGTGTCACAAGCTTTTAGCGTTTCTGCATAACACTTGCCATGTTTTGGTCTGCCGAAAGAGAAGTTTTAAAGATAGCTTTGACAGAAACATGAATCATACGTGCGGGACTCATCACTCCTCTCTTCCGCAGAAATAGACTCAAACACATGCACAGTGGGCACCATTCACTGATTTGTCCGCCCGTTCTGCTCTTTATTGGAAGTGACCCATCTTTCTGCGTGACCCCGTGACCTGCAAAGTGAGTTTCTATAGCAACTTTGAGACAGCAAAGTGGATCACTTTTTACCCACTCAGGATGAGCATTCATGGGAAAAAGAGCCGAGGCTGGCGGACAGAAAATCCTTGGACATAAATCACTGCAGCAACGAGAACCCTTCTCTTACTTTTGGAAATGCATTTTTTGGGTCACATGACAGATGTTAAAAGTGGGGAACAAATTGGACGAATTTGAGCATTTCTCCCACCCGTCCATTTCAATTCAGCAAGGACCTTTTTGTAAACAACCGCTACAGACCAGTGTAAATGTTAACACTGTTCAATATTGACATTGCGAATCCTTGTGAATTCAACCTTGTCTCTCAAGCCACTCACCACATAAGATGACAGTTAGCTCAGCTTTTGCAATTTCTTCTTCTGGTAGTCTGGACGTTGCCTCTCGCAGGTCAGTCGCGATACGTCGGTGCTCGTTGGTCATCTCGAGAACACCACACGCTATCAAAACAATCGGCACGCATGCCCGATTTTCCAATACATTGGGTCTCTCTGAAAAATCGATACGTGTGGACCCAGTTTAAGGCTTCAGCATCACTTGCACTCGCCCACTGCGAAAAAACCCCCAAAAAATATTCTAATGTCACCGTTCCAACTCACGCTGCTGCCCTACAAGGTGTTTCCCGTCAACATCCCGCAATTCTTTTGTTTGCTGCCCTGTACCTCGCTACAGAAGCAAAACTCGTGGATAGCATCCCCTGAATGCACCCCCGAATCAACAAATTCATCAATCTGGGTTTAGCATAAATCCTTGAACATTCTTCTCAATTTTAACCCTTTCAGGGACAGCGGTTACGACAGTGGACAGTTTATCATGTTATCAGGTTACAGGGTGCATGAAAGGGTCCATTCCAAGACATGTTGGACGGGTTCTGTGCTTCCAACTCGGTGAAAAGCGTTTGGAGAGCGCCACTTGATTTTTCCGCGCGACTGTGCACACGTGCACATTACAGGGCTCCCCAAAAAAGGAATGATTGGTTTTGGTTTGAAAGAACTCGCGCAGAACCCTGAACTCAACCCAGGGGTGACGGTCGGTTGGTTATGGTTACGTTGATCAACAAATGGCAGAGAGAGAATGAACGTCTGCGAGATATAAAGGTAAACTACACAAGCCAAAAATGCCGTGACCACTTCAAGTGGTCACCATGCCGACTGACATAGGAGGGTTTGAATTCTGGATTTTTTTTTTTTCCAAAAGTCACTTCAGTTGAAAACAAACAAGACTGTTCATCTGCGGAACAAATCGTTTGTTCCCACCCGCTGGATAAATGACGGATCAGCTTCTTCTTCCTCTTCGAAGTTTATACTCCTCCACCTGGTTTATGTGGGACTGCGCTCATGTTTGCTATTGATGGATAACAGCGGGGGGGGGGGCAGAGGGCCCGTTTCCTGCATGTGCCCTTCACTTCCATGTCACACACACAGATATCCTCTAAGGGTGGAGGGCGGCTTGGCACAAATGCACATCAACTTTCACATGCGTGACCTACCGGTACATTGGCAAACATACAAAGCACACCATGCCTTACATCCTCTGTGGGAAAAAAAACAACAACTTTAGATTTCCTTTTGTTCTAACTGCAAAAAAAACATTCCGATATCCAGGACAGAAAATAATGAGTTTGGACGAATCTGTATCCTCGTGTATCTGGGCAGTAAGAGACGCACTAGTGACACGCGGATGGCTTGCGGGAGTTCCGTTTTTCATGGCTTGCTGTCTGATTCTAGAAACGCCTTGAAATGGAGCTCAACACGTGGGCCGAAAAGAAAGTGGACATGGTCAACTGACAACACGCATTTGAATTGGCGCTCACCTTTATTGCGTTGTTATTTCACCAGAGTGCAAGCGAGGCAAGACTGACTTTGCGGGTTTGCTTGTCAGCACCGAATTGCTTTTTTTCCCCCTCTCCTATCATCACAAAACCGCCGCATCGTTTTGTCCGGCTTGCTGGCTGCAGCAGGTTGACATGCATAGAAGTGATGTCTGTGGGAATCTGTGTCGCCTAGCTACCTGTGTACCCAACCCAGACCCTTTATTAAACAGCGTAAACTCCTCATACCGTCCGCGACACTGCTGTTTTTTTTTTTTTTCCGGAGGCAAAAAAGAAGCACTCGCCCTCATCTTCCCATGCACTTTATATCTAAATTCCCCCACAATGGCGTGTGTTAAAGGCAGCAGAGGTCAGAGGTAGGATGTGAGCTTGCCCACATGCTTAGTAAAAACACAAGCCACAATCCATCTGGTAGTGAGCAGAGCCTGCAAGTGTTTTGATTTAGTTCTGTAATTTAGCCGGAGCTGGAGCGGTTTTTACTGTAAGCCACTCCTACACTGTCTGCAGATGTGCTACTTCACCAAGATGAACTGGGAGGGAGCTCCACATACACTTAGCAGCGTGTACGTATACAGAATGTGTGTGGTGGGGCTGGCAAGGGGGGGGGGTCCTGTTTGCAAAAGACAGAACTTGTATTTTATTTTGTAGAGACCTTGCTTTTTGTCAGATGTTATCCTTCAAATGTTAGTCGGGTCTTAGGTTTGAGGCTAACAATTATGGTCTGAATTGAGTTGAGGGTAAATCTTGAGGTGTGGACATAACTGCGGCGGTTACGGTTTGGGGGAAAGGGCCAAGGAATGCAGCAGGCAAATTCAAGTCTTCACGTGGGAATAATAAGAGGAGAATGAAATGGAAAATGATTGCTAGTAAGCAGGCTGCAGATATTTTCATAAATCCCCCCCCCCAAAGAAAAATGTGACTGTGAGCAAAATTTGTGCTACAAGTTGATGTCAATCCATCCGTTTTCCAGCACTTATCCTGTTCAGGGTTGCGGGTGAGGTGGAGTCTGTCCCAGCTGACATTGTTTGAAGGGCGGGGCACGCTAGTCAATCACGGGGAGCTCAACCTTGGTTTCATCGGAACATAACACATTTTCCCACATGTGTTTGGAAGATTTTATTACAGTCCACTGAAACCAAGGCTGAACCTTTTGGGCCATAATTCTTCAAGGTATTTTTGGCGCAAACATCAAAAGAAAACCGCACCTACGGTCTAGCATGATGGTGGTGGTGGCAAAATCACGCTCTGGGGCTGTTTTTCTTTAGCTTGAGTTGTGGGGGGAAATATGAGCAGTTGAAAATAGCAATCGGTGTTCGCGGAATGCCTTCAGGTCTCTGTGAGAAAGCAAAAGCCTGAAATTGGGATCAGATTTTATTTTTATTTTTTTAATCAGAGCTGTTTTAAAAGGTGGCACACGCCTGCTGAGCTGACTCTAATTTAAATGAATTGATTCTGACCCCAGCTGCATCCCCGGTTGTAGGATGATGCACACTCTTTATTTTTTATGCCCATTCATTTATTTATTTATTAGTTTATTTTTTTGTCTATTTATTTATTTCTAATTGTTTAATAAAAGACATTTTCTGTGATTTATTTTAGTCTCCTTTCTTTTAATCAGGACAAAAAAAGTCGGCATTTGAACAGGGGTGTGTAAACTTTTTATAGCCACTGTTCTATTTAAATGTTTGCATTTTTTTTTAATCTAAGAGGGCAGTATTTGTAAAAAAAAAAAAGAAAAAGTGAGTTACAATTATTGGCTGCAAATTTACTGTGAGTTTTTGGTTTCCTGAAAATATTTTGTTCGTCGGCAAGTAAAATCTAAATTCACATTTTTCATTGAACAATGGAAATAAAGGAATATTTCGACCACATTCTAATTTATCGAGATGCGCCTATATTTGCACTTTTTTTTCCCCAACATAATCGGGTGTCTCAAGTAAATAATGAGACCAGGATTTTTTGTTGTTGTTTTCCTTTGTTTTTTAGTCACATACATCACTGTCACCCAACTTCATTGTATTATAACAAACAGCAGCTAAACCAACATTCTTATCATTCCTCTTCATAACCAGAAGAATACCATTTCTATATGCTTTGCGGTGACATCATCCAAACATCCCTTACTCAAAGAGAGGAATGCAAAAAGGACTCCATCTGCATCCGGTACTTTCTATTCATCCTAACACATAATGTGTGAAAAACAAACTTTGTTTTCAGCCCTTTGTATTGTTTCTGCACATGTGCTGTTGCCCAACTGAAGTATTCAGCGCCAGTCGAGAGGCGAGCCCCTTAAAATTGTTTATGCTGGCCGTTGAGCTGCAGGTGCACAATCAAACAAACCCCAGCGATGGAAATGAGGGAGGGGTTTGAATGTGACACAAACAGGAAACGAGCTTTGTGTTCCCTGCTGCTCTGCAGCGATTCCGATCTTAGCCCGCACTTTTCAAGGCTTTTTTTTTTCAACACAGTGCCTCTTGCCAAGCGCTTGCGTAATGTACACCAACCAGCGCGGGATGTTCATTTCCTAAAGTTATTGCTTCTTTCATTTTTTTTTTAGTTTTTAAATGAATTTCTCATGGTCTCACATATGAAACAGAAATAATGAGCGCTTTATTATAATTATTTCATTTTTTGGCAAATATTGGACATCTGTCCTCTATGGCTCAAATGAATCATTTTTACTGCAGCGTCATTAAAAAAAAAAAAATCTCAAACAGGCATAAAGGGCCCCCTGAAAGCTGCCAGCCAATTAAAATGGCCGCATCACAGAAAATCAAAAGCAATGCCGGTAGGCGGGGGGGGGAGGGCATTTTACATTTGATATTACTAGTTGGATCTTGTGGTCTGCATGGCCAAAACGGCGATTGAAAGCAAAACCTCAGTTCTGGCCCCCGTGCATTTTCTGCACGTACTTCCTGCCACATCCCAAAAACATGCATGTACAGTAATTGACTGATATTGAGTTACGTTTTCTAATCATCTCTGAAACCGTACACAGACGACTTCCTCGTATGATGTAGATCAATGCGTACAGGTAGCAAGCTGTGTTTTGCGTGTACGTATGCTTTTGAGTATGTTCCAGGGGATGTCCCACACAGTGTGGGAACATGTCTGAGGTCTGTACAGGAAAGACATTGGGAGCAGCGGGAGTGTTGTGACAGAGGGAGACAGATCGGGCGTAGGGTGGGGTTGTGGGAGGGAGGTGTGGGGGGGGGGTCTTTCAGGGAAAGGAGGAAACCGAAGGAGAACACCCTCGACTTTTTCATTCTCCAAACAAAACCCCTCCCTCTGTCCCTTCGCCGCCCTCCTCCCCCCTCCCCTCAGCCAAACGAGTGCAAAATGTCCCTCCACAACAATAAGTGCACTGCAGCGTAGCACACCAACAAATAGTGCGTCACTAACGAGTGACGACAAACATTCCTGCCTGTCTGTGTTTGCATGTGAGCCGCTCGTTCCCGCCACTTTGTCTTCTTCAGATGACAGTTTGTTATGGCAGGGGGCTTGGGGGGGGGTCCTGTTGAGTGCCTTTGCAGATGCTTTTCTAGAATGTCCTGTAACCGATCCTCAAAGAAAGTAGACACATTTTGTGGTGAAGGGCCTCAAGTGGGTAACAAATATTTGATATTTTTTGTCTTCTTCTTTCCTCATTATGGTTGAGTCTCATGAAATGTTGCAATCCTGAAATGTTTTGTTGATTCTAACCACAGACTGGAATTTATTATGCATGTATCTAACTTGTTTTGAAAGTGTTTCGTGGTATGGAAGATGACCGACCTGAGTTCGGCTGACCGGGATGTGAATCCGTGGCGCTGGCTGCGACTGCGGAAACGCTGCTGCCGAGCGCGAGGGAACACTCTGCTTGTTTTTAGAGTCAAGTGCCACTTCCCATTCTCTCAAGGGTGTGATTCATCCCTCAAGCAAAAGAGAGAATCACCACAAAGAGAGGAGAAAGACAGCAACGTAATTTGCTGATGTGCAGTGCCACTTTTCAACAGGTATTCCTGAGCGGAAGCAACTTTGTATTATGCAAGAGCCCGAACGTGTTATTCTTGGCTGCAACAACGCCCGGCAGCCTCCCGAGTAACTTTAATAGAAGTGAGACATTTTGTCGGCACAGCTAATTTGATGTTATGTTCGATCTGCTTTCTTACAATGACTACACAATGGTAATTACATCAAAAGAAACCACTGCATCTGTTCCACCACCCGATGCTTTGTAATTAATTGAATGACAAATCAAACCACAATAGTGCCCTCTGTTGCTGCAATTATCATCTGTACAAAGTACTAACCATAGGTTTGAACCTAAATTACCCGCAGGCTGTCAAGCTGAAATGGTAGAAAAAAAACAGAACCGAAACATTCGGGAAGCTTGACATTGAGTCAGCATTTATACAACAACAAATCACGTTAACCCTCCCACGCACACAAATTTCTATTGATGAATGTTGTAGTACCACGACTGACCTGTGAGAGGCAGCACGGTGCCAAAGGTCATCCAGAAAATACAAAGAAGGAAGAGAAGTCACAAAAGAAATCGATGAAGCTAGGCTATCTGTTAGCTTATGCAGTGGCTACATTGGCAGGGCGTCATGGCAAACTTCTTGTTGTCTTTAAAAATATATATATATCGCTGTAAATGACTCGTGGGAAACATTATATAAACGCTCAACACAAGTACTTATTCCTCAGTTGGTGTCCATTGTGAGCTCATCTCGATGTTAACCACACACTTTACGATTTGCAATCTGTAATGTTGGACATTTTTTCAGTGTATATCAGGGAGGGAAAAAAAAGCACTCTGAAGATACTCCACATACTGGATAATTGCTCTGGACAGCTGCCAATTGGGACCATTTTGATGGAAAGCGGGGAATAGGAATCAAAATTGGCCTGGTTTTTGTGTGTGTACCAGAGTTTAACAAAGGACAGGGTTAAGAAACAAAGTCATGTTCACTCTCCTAGCATCCATTCATCCATTATCCAATCTGCTTGTCATCACGAGGGTCCCAGGTGTGATGTAGTCTTTTTTTTCCAAATCGTTTACTTTGCTTTTGCAAACGTGGTAATTAGGTGTAGTAAAAACAGGATCAGAACCTACCTTTCTGGATCAACTGGTCCTTGACAAACATCAAAGTTATACAGGAAACCACTTTGTCTTGCGCGCCCCCACATTTCAATGCTTTTGTTTATATACTCCCATTTCTCAGGCTTTCCTGGCATGTCCACTTTTAGCTGACGTTTTCACTTGAATCAACTACAAGTTCCACAGGCACGGTACATTGATGCGTTTTGGTCATGGATAACTCCCTTAAATAATTTTTTCTATTTCGTGAGGAGCTAAATTGTCTCAGTGGTAAGACTACGTTGGGTAATAACATTCTTGCCCACCCTCTCCTATTCGATTCGCCAGGGAATACATTATTTTCCTCGTGTCTCTTGAAGAAAGTGAGCTGGGAGTTGTCGTTGAGCGAAAGGCAGCCAACACTCACATTCACAACTCTTGACAATTTTAGCTCTTCAAATAGTGCGGGGGAATCCACAGGATGAGCCCGAGCCGAGATTCAAACTTTGACCTCTCGAAGGTGAGGCAGTCGCTAACGTCCACGACCCGAACGTCTTAATCCTGCCTGACCACATTTGATGTAATTCCAAATGTTTCACTGGCTCCACAGAATCTAATCACAGTACGCTGTGCAATCCGTACGTCGGCAAATTGTGAAAGACGTATTTTAGGAAGAATTAGCACATGTCATGCTGACACAGTTCCTGTGAATGAGAGCCGTACATAACAACGCGACTCAGTTTGGATACCGACAATGGCTGATTCATATCCATTTACTTGACTAAAATAAAACCTCAACCCCTGACCCTGTTTATGTGTGGTTTTTTTTCCTGAACCTGTGACTCCTAATTAGTTCAACAGTGGCTCTTTCTTAAATCCCCCCCTGGCCCCGTGTGTATTTGAAGGGGGCGGTGTTTTAGAGGAAAAAAACTAGGTGAGGGTCGTTAGCACGATATGGAATTGAATTCAAGACATATTGTAATCTCGTGATGTTCAAAATAATTCCCCCATTTGAAATGATAGTTGATCTCAGGTTATTTCAAATGATGCTAAAGTGTTTCTGAGCAATAAAACATGCTAAATATCTTATTTGGGACATTTTCCAGGGAGTCTCCACTTAATGTGTTTTCCAGACACCCCCCCACCCCCTTTGCATGTCCTTTCAAATTAGCTGGAAGCGGTTTTGTCCCAGGAATACAAAAGAGCCACCCAGTCTGTAAAAATAGCTTTTAGTGAGTGAATTGTACACTGGGAAAATTGTATCACCCCTTCATAATCCACTTAGATGGTGCATGGGAAAAAAAATCAGAAGAGGGCTTTTGCAACAGAAGCCTAGACATTTGTTTCAGTTAGAGGACGTGATTTTTAACGCATTTCCTGTTATTAAATCTCAAACAAGTGGCTTTTTGGGCCAGGACAGAACAAATAGCCTACTCAAACGTCACTTTTTTGGGGGGATGGAAGAAGCAGCCCAGTGGAAAAACTTGCCTAGCGTGAAAGTCAATGTGATGCTCCATGCATGTCCTTTCTGTTTTGTTGGCCAGAGCTCTTGTTGTGACTACAGACAGAAGCGATGATTCAGACAAAGTTTCAGTTGAAAGATGTTAACTAAAGCACAGAGCAGCGGGTCAGATGGTGTGAGGGTGAGTCAGGCCAGCAGCTGGTCCCAAATGTTTTTAGGAACTGACCTCAGGGATGGAGAGTTGAGAGGCGTAGACACCAGAGCATAACAATCCTCAAAGTCCTGAACGTCTGACGGGACGAGTAGGAGTCCGCATGGTTTGTATTGTGAATTTCATATGAAATATGACAGTACTGTATTTGAAAATCAGGGCTTGGGCTTTATATTGGTTTTTTTCTACATACTCCCGCTTACTCCCACATTCCAAAGCATAGATGTTAGATTTAATGAAGACTCTAAATTGTGTGTGTGTGTGAGTGTGAATCGTTGTTTGTTTATACACGCACCGTGAGTGAAAGATACCCAGTCCAAGACGTACTCCGCCTCTGGCCCAAAGTCAAAAACCCCAAATGGATGCAGACAGAAACAGTTATGCATTGACTTTGTGCTTATAACACTGAACTTGGAAACATGTGTTGATCTTTATTCCCTGTAGAAGATTACAAGCGGCCATCGGTTGCATGTGAATGCATATTCTGAGCGCAATGCAATCAAAAACCACCACCATTTTGTATTCAAAATATGGTGGACCCCCTGGCTTGTGTCTATACCCACTTCCATTTCAGAGTCTTTCAGCCTATGCCAATGTGATTTATATATAAGATGGTGATTCAGGACTTCGTACCATGTGAAGCACCTAGGTGTCACAAACAGAGTCAGGGGTGTGGGGGGGAGCAAGTGCCTGTCAAGAAAATGAATGTATTTTCTCTCATGGAAGCAGCACTTCATATGTGTGTATGAGGTGTAGTTGACACATCACATCTGCCCTCAAGATTTTAATTTTGCTCAGACAGTTTCACTGAGGAATAATGTATGTGCTGATGATCAGAAGCCAATGCCAATGTGTGCATCCAACAAAACTCGGTGAAGCTTTCGCCTGGAGCATTTCAGACAGTTAATCGCAGACAAAAAAAAAACAAAAACGGGTGAATGTATGGTTTTTAATAAGTAAATGAGCTGAGTTGTGTTGTCACAATTTGGCAAAATTCAGAAAGCTCAGCTCAAAGACAAGATTTACTTGGTGATTTATTTTCACACTTTATGAGTGGGCGGGCACAACAGAGATAATGACGTATATACAAAGCACATTCCTTGTATATTCTTAGTGCGCAACTGCAAAAAAAAAAAAAAAAAAAGATCAATTCTGTACACCCAGAAACACATTCAGTAACCAAAGCCGAAAATTTTCCTTCAGGTAAAAAAATTCCAAGATGCTTCAAGCTTTATGTTGCAGGAGGGAAATATATCAAGTATCTGAGAAGTTCCCCCAAACATGACGCCTCACGAACGCAAAAAAACACCCTGAACAAAGCGCACAGTGTAGGAATCTTTCTGCTCACTCTCCTGCCTCTTTCTGACCTCCTTCTGCTCTTTTTTTTCCCCCCTGTCTGAAATATAGGCCTTTTCTTTCTTTCCGCTCTTATGCAACCACTTCATAAATAGAAAATCGTTGTGTCACTCAATTACAGTATTTATGCTGGAAATGCTCCAGCCAAGGTTTACACAAGAGCCCACGCATGATTTCATCCATATTCCATGACGTTTTTAGTTTTTTTTTTTTTCCTCTTTGCAGAGTGATTCATTCATTTCTGCTGCACAGGTGGGCTTTTTCTTGTTGTTGTTTATTTTTTTCTTTAGCAGCTCAGCAAAAAATGTATGGAGGTTTGGTCAGAGGGGGCCAATGCGTGGGCTTTTAAAGGTTTCGTAAGTCATCCATTTTTTATAGTCTTTTACCTTATAGGGTCTGGTGTCCATCCCATGTGATTTTTGCCAAGATGTTTCTGATACAGTGCTGGAGTGCTAGAAGGTGCCGGCAGACTCAGCTCACTTCAGAATAAGCAGAGGTTTTGGCAGATACAATTCTTCGTCTTCACGCACTTTAATGCCACTCCCAGTTGAAGTTACGGTCAAACTAAACATAAAACAAAGAATTGGACTTTGTGTATTTGAAACAACCACATAATTTGCTGTAAGTCCACTTAGCATTAAGAGAACTACATAGGTTTGTCTTAAGTCCTTCAAGCTGAATGCTAAAAAAAACAAAAAACAAAGCAATGCCAAGCACCATAGACAGGCTAACAGTTAGCATGTATGTGGCAGCATTTCAGTGCATGATGCAACGGACGTTTAAACAAAAAAAGGGCATCAACACATGTAGACAGACAATATCACAATACAGTCATAGGCATATCTTCTTTATCCTCTTTGAGAAACAACCAATAGCATGTAGCTCAGTAGCTATTTTGCCCTGTTGCTAAGACGTGCATTTTTGTTTTTAAACACACTATTGAGGATTGCTATTTTCCTTGATTAAAATAATTGTTTTTTTAAGGTGATGCTGGAACAGATTAGTAGCATTTATAGTCATTTCAACAGGAAAATAATTTTTGAAACACAACTATTTTGAGTTACAACCGTGGGGTTAATCGTATCTCAATGAGCCACTGTATTTCACATTCCCTTTTATACACATACGCAGGGTCGGTTTCACCATGTTTGGTGTGTTTGTTTGTCCCGGCTTTGGCGCCCCCAAACACACTGTTGCTTTGTGACTGGCCCAACCCCACCAGTGGTGCTGCTGGGAGAAAAATCAGCAGGTTCTTGACAAGATGCATCAGCAGGTTCTTGACAAGATGGATTCTCTGGGTTTTGTGAATTTACAAATACCGTGAGAATTCAGCTTGCAGGCAAGGTTACGTATGGCATGCTTGACTCCGCATTCAGGAGCGCAGCTACTCGAAACGGTGGGGTCCTCGAATGACCCCCCTCTTCAAAGATGAGGAAGGAAGGATGGCCAATGTAAAGAGGAAAGGAAGCGGCGCATTATTTCTCCAAGAGGGCGGCGGCAGACGACTGCCCCGTTCCTCGCAGCCAGGTCCACTTTGTATTTCGAGCACTTTAACAAGCAGCTTTGTCCTTCCAGCTGTGCATTGTTTTTTGTTGGTTTAGCTGCTGCATTAAAATAGGCCTCGGTGCGTCATCCGCTTGGTCTCATCCTCAGCCTGGTGCTTCCTGTATTCGCTACAAGCTATGATTGTGTTTTTGGACGCAGCTGGCGCCAATGCACCAAAACATTTCAACATGCTGCTTGACGTTTAATAGCAAACAATCAATCAGAATTCATGATAAGCAGAAATAAGTGCAAGGATCCGCCTTTTTCTATCAAACCTTCAAAAAGCCAAATATTAGAACACGTCTGTTTAATCTCATAGCACTTAATAAAAACCCGACAACATGAGGCGCTTGCTCCTTTTAACACCTCTTAAAAGATTGGTCATTTATTTTTATTGCTAAAAAAGCAAAATGATTGCCATGCCGCTTCAGAATTCGCCTTCCAAATGGGTTTCCAGTGCTGAGAAAAGGCTTATTCAGAAAAGGGGAAAATGGAAATGAAAAGCCATTGTTTTTAGTGTGTTGTCTTTGCAGCCTTTAAGGACAAGACGTTAATCCTCTCAGTGTGGGAGCCTCACTCATTAAAACACACTAGCGTGCCCGTCATCACACCGGCTGAACTGTGACCCATTTTGGGTGTGACCTCTCCGTTTAAGAAAGCAGGCGGCACACTCTATTATTCAACATCATGGGAACTCAAGCTGGAAGGTGGTGGAAAAAAAAGCTCTCCTCTCATGCGCGAGCTGAGCGGAATGTGAAGAAGAAAAGTGTGCTTTCAGAGCTTTTAATGGGACATACTCCTTCAAGCTCAAACTTAACGACGTGTAGTTATAGGTCAGGTGCTGGAGGGCTCCCCTTTTCCACTTTCCCTTTATCAGCTACTGGCTATTGTGGTTTGTACAAATACTTTTGGTCCATTTCAATCCTCCAGCAAGTTCAGTATATTTTCCTCATGTGGGTTAGAGGCTGAACAAACGCTATGAGGTGACATGAAAAATGTTGCTTCTTTACAAACTCATTGCATCCCGACCTTAACAAAAGTAAATACTTGTCCCATAATGCAATACGTTCACTCCTGACGATGCACCATTTGCGTCCAGTGTTGGAATGGGTGTAATCTGTCAGTTAGAGAACATATTATGGAAAATCTTTTTATTTATTTATTTTTTGTAAATGAACAGTTGGCTTTTTGGAGTGCCTACCCGCAAATCAAGAGTGATCTTAAACAACCAAGTAAATCGTTCGTTATATTGTGACTTGCCACAATGTGTCTGGAAGCAAATTGCATGCATTAATTCAATGGGAATTTTGTGTCTGGTGTGCGTGCCTTCGTCAACAGGGGGCAGTATAACACATACAGAAATACTACATATAGATTGGACGAAACAGAACACTGTCACAAAGTGCAGTATAAGTTGTTAAAATAAAAAATATAGGATGAAAAAAATATGTCTTCCTGGGAGTATTATTATATTGTCTGTTTTCACGATAAGCAACTGTTTCTATTAGCCTGTCTATGGCATTTCACATAAGTCAAAAGTTAAGTTAAACACACGATGCGTACTTTGTTTCGATGTTTACTTTGAAAGTGGCAAAACACCAACCACAACAACAAATTAAGTGCTTACCTGGCCTCTTTTGAAAAGATTTGTTCACTCTCTGCCAAACCGCTGCTTGTTGTCAAGCTCGTTGGCGCCATCTAGCGCTTGTGTCTCACACCATTGCTCGTAAAGAGAAGCAGAAGCAGATGGGTCGCTTGCAAATCGCGCTCCAACTGTGGCATTTGTGTTCGGGGAGGTGCGCATGCGCCGAATGCAACACGCCGTTGTTTATGATGTGCTGCCTTCCCAAGAGAAAATGCTCCAATCGTGTCGTCGTTGACTCTTTCATGCAACTACTGTACATAAGGTAGCCAAAATATGAACCACTCAGCATGATGCAGTGCAGTTCTACACCACAGAAATCTATAACTTCAACAATAAACATATTGTTCAATGAATAATGCTCTGGTGGGCTCTTGTTAGATTTTGCAGGTGTACCTAATGTTGTGGCTCGTGCACAGAATTATTCATCACAATAAAAATGCATCCTGGGAGTGTTTATTTATACTCGCAGTTATTTGGCAGAATGGCGAGGTGGTTGGAGGCTCTCCCAGTTATCAATGGGTGGGACCGATCCATTTCAGGCCAAATGCAGATTTGTATGCTTGATGTGTTACTCATTTCTAGAAAAGCCAGCCAACGGTAAAATGTTTTTTTTTAACCTTGTAGATACGCAATATAAATTTAACTTTTAAAAAATACCTCTGAGGAAAAGAAAGTTTATCAGTCAATGTTGCACACATGGATACTGGAATGCTTGGAAGTGTATAAAATCACCAGTACCCTCGTTTTTCACGGTTAATGTGGACCAGAAGGTAAAAAGGTGAAAACGGTGAGGTAGGACTCCCCCCGCCCCTCGTGTATGTGGGTACCAGCATGTTAGACAAAGATTCCAACAGTACAGATATGTACTTATTTTTAATTCGAAAACATCATACAATACATAAACATTGCCTTGTGAGAGAGGAGAAAAGTCTGTCTTGGTGACGTAGAAGCCTACGGAGCCCCTAAGGGGACATGGAAGGAATTTTTTTTTTTTTGCGAGATCTCGCAAAGTAATGCGAGATCTCGCAAAGTATTGCGAGATCTCGCAAAGAAAGATTGCGAGATCTCGCAAAGAAAGATTGCGAGATCTCGCAATCTTTTTTTTAATGCTCGTTAATGTGCTTCCGGGTCATCGTGCGTGTCACCGAAAACAACAATCATGGAGCGTGTTCAACCGTTCGTGAGTTTAATAGAATTTTACTTTGAAATTGGCTTGAAATACAAAGACATTAAATCTGTTCTTGATCTTAAATACGGTTTCCAAATAAGTGAAAGACATTTGAAGCGAGTGCTGAACCAAAGAGGACTATTTCGTCGGAAAACGTTCAATGACTTGGGGTCCTGGTTGACTTCATTCGCAACCAATTGCAGCATTCCGGACAACTACACGGTTACAGGTGGATGTACAGTAAGTGCAGAGAATATGGACTACTTGTCAGGAAAGAGGATGTTCGTCTGGTCCTGAAAGAGTTGGATCCGAGAGGAGTGTCGTTAAGGCAAGCAAGACGTCTGAGACGACGAAACTACTTCTCCAAAGGGCCAAATTTTATATGGCACATGGACTCCTATGATAAACTGAAACCATTTGGAATTTGTATCAATGGGGCTATTGATGGTTTTTCAAGGAAAATAATGTGGCTCAATGCCTACACAACAAGTAGTGACCCGAAGTTGATTGGAGGTTACTACATCGAAGTTGTGCGCCGTTTGGGGGGTTGTCCTCGAATCGTTCGAGCTGATCTTGGAACTGAAAATGGTCACGTTAAAGGCTTCCAGCGTTTCCTGGTGCCCATACCGCCAGGCAGCACCCTTGACAGTTACTTGGATGGAGCCAGCACCGCCAATCAAAGAATTGAATATTGGTGGCGGTTTCTTCGCAGCCAGTGCATGGAGTTCTGGTTATCCTCTTCACAGACCTCAGAGACAATGGCTTCTTTGATGGTGGATTTCTGGACAAAAGCATCCTACAATTTTGTTGCATGGGATTTATTCAGGTGAGTTCATACATTCTGATAGACTCATTAATTCAATGTGTATTTTTGTATGTGAGAGTGAGTTGATGGGAAAGTGGACAGGGACAGGAAAGAAGACAATGAGGAAAGAAGATAATGGTGGGTGGGGGGTCACAGGGTGAAGATGAAATGACCAAGGTAAATAAAGATGAAGGAAAAGTGGGGAGTGGTGAGATGTGGTACACATGAGAGGAGGAGACAAAAAGCAGCTTCAGGCTATAATTTCTTGCTCATAAATGATATGACTGCAGCTCTTCCTAAATCTGTCTGGATATTATTTTCAACAGGACGAGTTGGATGACACAGCCCTAGTTTGGAACAGCCATCTCATCAGGCCCTCAAAGAACATGAATGTCCCCAGTGGTCGGCCCAACGTGATGTATACGTTACCTGAACTTTATGGTACAGGGACTTCCTCTCCCAGTTGACAATGAACAAGTTGAACTGTGCAAAAGCCAGTGTGTCTTTCGTTTGACCATGCCTTGTGATCCGGATGTATTTGCATTGTGTGCTTTCTTAATGGCCCAGTCCGATCTGATGCCACCAAAAGATCCGTATCAGGCTGTGAACTTGTATTTGCACCTCAGAGAGGCCCTCACCGCAACTCTTTAAATTAGAAGGATTATGTTTTCAGGGTTCAGAGACATTAACTGTTGGTAAAAGTAGTTTTCCTTCCGAACACCAATCATATTAGAATTGTATTTATGTTCTATTATTTTATATTCAAATGTAAATATAAATTACAGCCAACTATGTTTTGCTTGGTGTTTGGGCCAAACTATATTATGGCTCAACTGGTGTGAGAAGTAACATTTATTGAAGCCTGAATTTGACCATTGCCATTTCTTCAACCCCTTGTTCGTCATTTCTTTTATCACTTCACTTTCAATGGATAATTGAAACAATTTTGAAGAATAATATATAGCCATCACAATTAAAAACATGTTTTGTCTGCTGTTTTTCATAATGTATAAGGACAACATATTTGAACTACAATATAAAATGTTTGTCAAAGCATTATTGGTGTAAATAAACATTATTTCTTGGTTGCTGACTTTATCCGCAAATACTTATCCAACGTGGATGCTGAAGAGTATTCCTGCATATTTGTACATCATCCTAATTTAATTTTCACCTGCCTGTAAATGATGACTACATAATTGGCACTCCTCGCTTTCGTCAGCAGGTGGTGTCTTGTGTTAAAAACGGTGAGAATGAATTGGAACAAATTGTATTCACATTGACAAATTCTTACAAACATCAATCTCAAAAATTTAAATGGAATATGAACTATAAAAACACTTATTTTTCTACTAACAGTGCAAATATTAGTAACCATTTATGATGTATCAACTTCAAACCTTTGGGTCAAACTGAAAACTCCATTCTTACCTGAAACCATCACGAGAATAAGTGGTGCAGAAAATGGAAGGAATGGAGAATTAACATGGAATCAATTGCATTGTAATAATGCACAATACACAAATGGAAAATACAACTGCAGACTGCCCGTCACGTGGTTAACTGTGCCAGATGTTTTACATCTCAAAAGTGCAAATGAACAACAGAGCCAATGAAATGCTTTGACTCACTCTCACACACTCTCTCTCTCTCTCTCTATATATATATATACACATATATATATATATACATATATGTATATATATATATACATATATGTATATGATAGGCCTGATCGGGAGGGTTGTCAAGTTTAGAGGATGTCCATTTCTAAGTAGTTACTGGACAAGATATTGTCAAACTCTGTGCGAATTCAGGGTAAGAGCTGTATGTGCATGGTACTTCAAGTGTGGCTCCACAGGTATGGGCAACAGGCCGTCTGTTGAGTCCACTTTCACTATTGAAGGATACCAGAATTTTGTCAACACAGATGACAGAGGAACCAGTCCAGAAACGCAGGATTTTTTCAGCTTTGGTTTGATGAGCATTTTTCACATAACGTTGAAGATAGTTAAAGGTTGCTTGCTCCCCCTGAGACAACACCATCTTGGTTGTTTCAAGCAGTTGCGACACTCTTTTGCCTGTGGCCTTCTTTGACTCATACAAGGACAACACACTTTCCTTGTCCGGTAATTTGTAATGCACAAGTCGCAATATTGTGGCGAAACAATCAAGTATATATTTGGGCTCTTGTAGAAGGGCTTTATGAGCCATTGTTTCAATGGAAGGCAGTAAGATATTCTTTGGCGGGAGGAAGTGGGAACCCATCCTTGTAAATACGTCAAGCAAGTCCTCTTCATCACTTTCCTCCATTGTACCCTGCAGGCCCTTCTCAACTGCTGACCTCTCAATGGGAAGAAGGTAGTTAATTAATAATAACTTTTAACAAATGTAACAAGGGTGATGGTACAAAGCAGTCATCATTATTTGTATTCAATATTACATTAGATAATCATAATACATCAGGAAGCAGCACATTTACTAACTGTGATGTCGTTTTTAAATTGTTTTACATAACGTCATTATTGTCAGAACATCAACAGTACAGGTAGAGTAGATAGAAATGCTAGCTTCACTTTCCCGCCAAGTTAGTTTCTCACTGTATTTGGAGGTCTGTGTTACGAATTACTACTTCGATGACTACTACTACGACTAATAATAACAATACAATTTATGTAATGCTTTTCTTACCATTCAAAATAATCAAACGGTTTGCACTACAGTAGCCTATTTACAAAACAGAAAATTAACAGTAGGGAAAGTAAGTGTGTCGGAGCCAGTGCCCATTTTGCTCTTATTACGCTTATTACGTTAGAGTGTGTGGCTGTATGCCCACCTTGTCACTTTTCATGCGCGTAATGTCCACGTGAGGGACATTTCTTGATCGCAAGAAGCATTCCAAGTCCTCCTCCATGATTCTCTCCACCCCGAGGTAGTGTCGTCTCCCAAACAGCCGCGCACCCGTAGAAGCCAGCCGAGTGACCATTGATGAAAAAAGAAACCTTGGACCTCTTTCAACGAATAACACGAGATGAATGTGAGAGTGCTACCCATCACCATCACCCCACGTGGTCATATATGGCATTACATCTGCTGTCAGGAGGAGGATCTATGTGGCAGGGTGACACCCAGTCACAGGTACTTTTGTTTGTTTTTTTTCTCCCAGGCAGTAATCCAAATCCATCAGACTGACAAGAGGCTGCCACTTGCTGTAAATAACATGCAAAGATATCAGTGATGGACTTCACTACAAAGAAGGAACGTGTTGCTCTTATTTTAAACTAAGTGGGATTTTTAACAAGTAACAATGGGAAGGATCGCGGCTCAGCTGCTTCTGCTCCTGCTAATTTCCACAGGACAAGTTTATGCAGGTAAGGTGTGAGGGAAGTGTCATGTCTGGCTGACCTTTACTAAGTTTTGGATTGTGAAAGTATGGGAAACATTGCATATTTCTTGTATTTTTGTGGTGGCTATTTATTTGTAATGCCCTTTTGCAATTCACATTCCAATGATTCCAGTCTATCTACAACATCAAATGCCATTGTAATCCTAAACACGCAATGAACAAGTCGCCCATGCTGCTTCTATTCATTTTACGACCGGGACCAGAACCAAAACGTGGATGCACTGGAGTTGTGCGTGCGTGTGCGTTGGTACATTCCTAATACGGTAATCCATATCATAAAAGCAGATTAGCCAGAGACAGACAGGCAGGAGTTTTATCAGCTTTATGACAAGCGCGCTTGTCTCTGTAATGCTCCCCGCATTGCTGATAATCATTTTTATATCGTTATTTTTATTTGCTGATTGGCCTGGAGAAGTCAGGGTTTTCCGTCCCAAAATGAGGAATGGAGGGTGCTTTTTCAACACCACCCGGTTAGCATATTTGCGTCACAGAAAATTGTGCCATGGCAACCAATTAGTTCATCATGCATCTTGTTCAAAGTCAGTTGAGAAAGGCTCCAGGTAACCCACAAGCAGTAGAGAATAAGGATGAATGGATGTGAAGTCAGCCATGGAAATATAAAAGGAAATATGCACTGAATATGAATTTTATGTTCCAGAAGCAAGAGAAACATTTACCAAATTATTTTTTTCTTCTTTCTGAGTTTCTCCACATAGTTTTAATTGAATTTAATTTCAGCCAATTCTAAAGCCACTCACACTTCCCCGACCCGCGTTCACAATGTCTCATGGACAGCTCCGCTCTGATGATAACACTTTGGGTCAAAATAAATTTTATCCAAGAGCGCATTTGTTTTTTTACAAATGTGTTAATGTTAGACACAAAATGAGTAAATATTTTAGTTGTTATGCTATTATGGGATCCAAACATATCACTATCAACATTCTGTTTTATTCGGGTTGTACAATGCCGTGATGGAAAACGACACAGCATCAAACTGAGACATTTCTAATATTTTGGTAAAGTCATGAAATAGCTCTCAATATGATGGAGTACATTTCTACACTGCAAGTGCAAAAAAATGAACATATTGTTAGTGTACTGTATATAGTGTTCGAGTTAAGCTGTCAGTTTCTCCATCTCATCTTTCAACCTATTAATGAGTCCAATTCAGGTCACAACCTCTGTCTGCTAATGGTCCAACCTCTCATTTGGGTCAACAGTGAAGCCTAATTAGCGTCAGAAAATATTTGGATGGCCCACACCAGAGTGCATTAGCTGCCGTTATTGAATTTGGATTTGCAGGTACAAAGTGCAGAGTACACACGACATTGACAGGCCAGTCAATAGAGGATGGTGTCAGCGGTCGACACAGGGCATTAGCACAGTTTTTTTGTTTTTAATTACTTGGTGCTCAAATGACTAACAATGGTGTGTTGGCCTGAGTCTTATTCATTTATGTATGTAACTGGAGCAGCAGGCATATTCTTCATTACTGTACATTTACAAATGAATTAATTTCTGGTAAACTATATTGTAAGAGTTAAATCCCCCACACCCCCAAAAAAAAACACTGCAATGAATTCAAAATAGGTAACTGAACCATCTGTCACATCATTCCAGTGTCTTTCTATGGCAACAGCTCTATCCGGCTGCAGACAGTGGAAACATCTTTTCAAACCTCGCTCCGCCTCCAGTTTAAAACTTCTCGTCAGCAAGGCCTGTTGTTTTTGGCAGCGGGGCCCAGTGACTTCTTGCTGTTGGAACTGACCTCTGGATGCCTCCAGGTGATTTACTGTGGCTCTGATTCGTACACTATGTGTTGACATTTACTATCCTGAAGCTATGCGAAGAGGTGAGCTGCGCTCAGCTTGGTGTCGGATTGCTGCTTCACTCACTTTTTTTTTTTTCTCCAGAGCATGATTGCTTATGAGCAAAACACCCCAAAAATGTCAAATCTCGATTTATGCATGATTCAATGTCGCGAACAGTGTTGTTGATTTCAATTCCCTCTCAGTGACAGACGATCATGGGTGTAATCTCAGCCAATCGCCCAAAGTCATTTGGAACATTCTCCCGCTCCCTGTCATCCTGAACAGGTTATGGGGCATTGTAAATGGATAGAGGAATGCATTCTTTTTCTTTCCAAGTACAATATTGGAAAATGCATTAATGTCAACAAATGTGAGGAAAAAACTCCTCTATGAAGAAAATTGTATTGGGTTCCTCCATGCATCATCCCACATCGAAATCATTCAATATATTTTTTGCGTAATCCTTATCATGAATTGCGATGAAAACACAACCTCTCCAGCATTTTGTGATAAGTGTACGGGCAGCGCCCTGGTGTTGTGGGTCACATGTCGACCTCACAGTAAAGAGGTTCTGGGCTCCAATTCAACCTAATGAGCGCTATAAATGTTTGCCACAAAGTACCGTAATTTCCGCACTATAGAGCGCACCTGATTATAAGCCGCACCCACTACATTTTTAGAGGAAAACCAATTTTGTACATACACAAGCCGCACCTGTATATAAGCCGCATGTGCCCACATTAAAACATGTAAACGTATTTACAAAGAAAGACGGTACACAGAGAGAGTTTTCAAAGTTTTAATAATATAACTTAACAATAATAATAATATAACTTTCTTCCCAAACGTTGCCTGTGACGCGGCAGTCTTAATCTTACCTTTTCTACTCGAGCGCCCCCTGGCGGCCGTTAGAAAAATTACATAAATTGGCCGCATCACTGTATAAGCCGCAGAGTTGAAAGTTTGGGAAAAAAGTAGCGGCTTATAGTCCGGAATTTACGGTATGCGAGGTTCTTGGATGTGTTTAAACTCAATAACTCGTTGCCATATGATGTCCAGTCACACTGTAGTTTTACTGTACATGTGTAAAGTGACATTATTTGTCTCGAGCCAAAATCAGTTTCGACAATGTCTCCTCTCTCTCTCTCTCCCACTGACAATCCTTTTTCCCACCACTGTTCCCTTAAGGTACGCGTTGACCTCGGCTCAGGCGAGCGATCCCTGCGCTCAGAAGGGGGCGCCAGCCTCAGTGATCTGATGTGGCACTCTGTCGACGTCACTCACAACCATCATCGTGTCTCAATGACCGTGGACAGAAGTTCTCACACGAGAGCCCACATGCCAGGAACGGATGTGGAGCTCAGTGTGGACACCCTTTTTGTCGGCGGTTCACTGGGACTCGATCATCCTCAAATTGTTAACGTCTCCAGTGGATTTAGAGGTTGCTTAGATGAAGCTGTTTTCAATGAACTCAATCTTCTCTCCAGTTTGAGGCCTTATGCCAACTACGAAAGCGTCCATGAGGTGTCTCTGGGGTGCAGTCATCTGTTTTCTGCAACAGAACACGATGCCGTCCACTTTTTCAGCTCCAAAGCATTCATCTCTCTGCCACCATGGGAGTCCGAACAGGAAGTTGTTTTTGAATGTGAGCTGCACCCCTCTGGGAACGAAGATGACGGTTTAGTTCTGTATAGTGCTGCCCTTCAGGGAGGTGTTGTATTAGAGATAAGAGGTGGTCACCTGGTCGCAATAGTTGGAACTGGAGAAGGGAGGAAGATCGAGCTGTACTCGGATATAAAACTCCACGCCAACCACACGTGGTATCCGATCCGACTGCACATACTACCCCACGCCGTACAACTGAAGATAGGTGAAGAGTTTCTACAGGCCAGTCTAAGTCCAGCACTGCACCTCCTGCAACTCCGAGGGCCTCTCTTTCTGGGGGGATTAGAAGACCAAACCTGGAGTGACGCAAGTCGAGCTGGACTTGGAAAGCCGATTGGCCGCGGAGGATCTTTTAGAGGCTGCCTCCGAGAAATTAAAGTCAACGCTCAAAGAACCGGCCTCCCTCATGTGATCATCTCCAGGGACATCACTGCGGGCTGTGCGATGGGACAAACATCGGACGCCGTGTCCGACACCAGAGCAAGGCATTATGCTGAGTTAGATACTCTGAAGGCACGAGAGATAAGTGATACAAATGACTCCAACGTCCTGTTGCTGAGAAGCCTCGAGGTAGCAGAAGGAAGCTGGGCACCATTGGAACCCAAGCATATAAATGTACTTATCGGTAACCGTTTCTGCCTTTCACTAATATATGAATCCTATTATCATTCGGTAAAATAATCTTTCTCGTCATCCAGGTGAATTTGGATTTCGCACAATTGGGCTTGCATCCATCTGAGTTCATGTTCCGTGTTGAGGAACAGGCAGTTCATGGCCACCTGCAGCTTGACCCCAGTCCTGAAGATCTCAAAGGGGGAGCTGTCCCAGTCCAGGGAAAGGAGACAGACCTGATTTTTAGCATGCTTGACCTCTGGCTGGGCCGAGTGACATACGTTCACAGCGGCTCCGAGGTTCTGCATGACTACTTTTTGTTCTCCATCTTCTCAAGCCACAACAAAGAACTTCCTGTGCATCTGCGGGAGCATCAACTCTACCAGTTTGACATCAGCATCAGTCCGGTTAATGATGCGCCCATGCTCAGCCTGCCGCAGGGAAATGTTTTTATTCTTCTTCAAAATACCACAAGGCAGGTAAGTTATGGATCAATTCCTGGACATTAAATACAATCATTCCTGAGAGGATATGTTGATTTGATCAAACTCGAAAGACTGAAGTGTTCCTCGACAATGTCACCAGCTAACAAGAGACTTGCTGAACGTATCAGACCCTGATAGCAGTAAAGCTGACTTGGTCTTCAGCTCCATGGGAAACTTCGACGAGGCCGGACATCTTGAACACAAAGATCACCCCGGCAGGTTGGTTGGATGATTAGTGAGGCTTTTCATTTCCGGATTGCCAATCTCAGCACAAAAATCGAGTGACATGATCGCATCGTTCCTCCAGGGCTATTAAAGTCTTCTCCCTGCATCATCTGGAAGAGGGTAAGATTAGCTTTGTCCACACTGGGGTCTCGACCTCCAGAATGGCACTTAGGGTCAGCGATGGTCAGAAGGTAAGTGTTGTAATCACTAAAAGACAACGAATCATAGAGATTGGATGCTTTTTTGAATTGATTATGCATCACGGTTGTTCTGTTTCTGTCCTTTTTCAGTTCAGCACCACGGTCGTTTTGAGGATTCTCGCCGTGGAGCTTGAGCACAAGCTAGTGAACAACACCGGACTGGAAATGAATCAGGGCGAAGCGTCGCTCATCACCATCAATCATCTTGCAGTGCAAGTTAATGTTGCTGAGCAGCCTTTGGAAATTCTGTATAATATCACAGAGCTGCCTCAGTATGGGGAGATCCAAAGTTTACAGTCGAGTGGCGAATGGAAAACAACAACATCCTTCTCTCAGAAACTTCTAGAAAAAGAACAGATAAGGTACCTCAGTACTTACCGTGGCCTCCAGACTCGGAATATCACGGACCAATTCCGATGCAAAGTCAGCATCGGTTCTTTGGCAACAGAGAAACTTGTGTTTGCCATTGTGATACGATGGATTCATTTTAAGGTCACAAGAAGCAAGATGGAAGTCAACGGTGTACTGAAAGCGGTTGTTACTCCCGAAGACTTTCATGTGATCACCAAGGGTGTCAAATTGAATGAGAGCGACCTCTATTTCAGACTTCTAACAGAACCCAAGAAAGGGCAGCTATTTCTCATTGATAAAGTTCTAAAAAAGGATTCGACTTTCAGCCAGAAGAATGTCACAGATGGCTTAGTGACGTACGAATTGTTCGCGAAGCTGCTCAATGACACGAGAGACATTTGTAGCTTTCAGGCATTTTCTACGCTGGCCAACTCAACAAGCCATGACTTTAGAATTCACATCAGAGCCGAGTCAACTGACTTCACCATCGTAAATAAAGGCCTTTCAGTCGTGGAAGGTGGAAGTAAAGTCATTACGAAAAGTATTCTCTTCATTAACACAGTGAGTAACCGCGAGGTCCACTACAGCATTACGGCGCATCCAAGGCACGGCCAAATAAGAAGGACCAACCTCTCCAACGTAACCTCCATCGACAACAAAATTCTCGCTTTCACCAATCAGGATATCATTGAGGAAAAGGTGATGTACGTTCATGATGACAGCGAGACCAAGCAGGATTCCTTCGCTTTTCAAATTGTGGTTTACAAACCAACCAGACTCAACGGCAGAAAGGAGGAAAGAAACACAGTGGAACACACCGTCAACGTCTCCATCCAACTCATCAATGATCGGCGACCTGTCAGGGTTGTTGATAAAGTTTTCCACGTGGCCCGAGATGGCCAGAGATTGGTGACTTTGAATGACCTTTGTTACCGGGACGACGACTCGGACTTTGAGGATGACTGGTTGGTGTACACTCGGAGGGGGATTCCGATGGGGGAGCTGGTCTTGGTCGGTGCACCCAATCACAAACTCTACGAGTTCACACAGCGAGATCTCAAACAGGTTATTTGAATATTTTTGATTACAGTATATGCATACTTACCAACGTAGCGATTTTCTAAACTCTGTGTGTGGGTGTGTGTGTGTGGGTGTGTTTTAACGCTCACCTGTCATTTTTTTCCTTTTCTTTTGATCCCACAGAAAAATGTGCTGTTTGTACACAGTGGAGTCAGCTTTGGTCGTTTCGTCTTTTTTGTGTCAGATGGGAAACATTATGTTTCTACCTTAATGGAGGTAAAGTGTTTGTTTTTTTAAGCTCAAGACTCAAATCAGTCATATGAATATAACGTAAATATGCTGCCATAACGTGAAGAACACGGTCCATATGAATTACAATGAAAAAGAATCAAGACCCCCAAAAAATTATTTCGATGGTTATATAGATCTGCTAAATCAGACATAACATTTTATTCTGACAGTTGGTGATCTATAAACCCCAAGTTAGGTATATTATTTATTTGTACAAAAAAATATCCTTCCCTGATGCAGGTGAAGGCGCAGGATCCTTACCTTGAAGTCCAGAACAACACAGGTCTCATGGTCCAGCAGGGTGGCATAACAACTCTTACCTCATATAACCTCAGCGTTTCCAGCAACCTGGATATCCGAGATCTGCAGCAAATCACGTTTGAGGTCTTCCTTCCGCCCAAACACGGAGTCCTCCGTTTTAAGGATGGCGAAGCTGCAGCAGTGCCAGGTGCCGTTTCATCATTCAGCCAGGAAGATCTGGAGATGAAGTTCTTGGTATATCACCACGATGGCAGCCACGAGTCAGCCGATGGTTTTAATATCACCGCAAGAGCAAGGGAGAAAAGCGGAGATGGAAGGTCGGATGATCGGCGGAGGGAGGTCCATCTGGACATTGGAGTGCAGATAAAAATCTACCTCGAAAGTCATCAGAGGCCACCAACGGTCCTCAACAATCATCCAGTGGTGGTTGCGGAGGGACACAATGTTTCCTTAAACAAGGACAATTTAGAGGTAAGCCAGTGGGTTTTGGAATGACAAGAAAACTTATTTTTCAGATGAACTATTTACCTTCAGGTGTTCCATGAGGACAGCCGGCCTTCAGAGATAATCTTCACCATCCAAAATCCTCCAAACCTCGGCTTCATCGAAAGGTTTTCCCCTGAGAAAAAGCGTCGGGTAAAAAATGGTGGACGGCAGCATCTCTTCCAGGTGCGCATAATTATGAACCTTAACTAACCTTAATCAAAGCTTTAGACAGAAGTGGAACAAAACCCGATATCAGCTCTACTCAACAGCTACTAACAAAGCTTGTTTTCAATTCGACGCTCTGTAGGCGCTTAAAGTTTGACCTCACCATCTTCCATCAGACAATGGGATTGGTGAGTTAAAGCTCTCTAATTTGACTTGTTCTCCTGGAAATCAGGCATTCAGATGGCAGCCAACAACCTCTTTCACCCAGGAGGACATCAACAAGGGTTTGGTTATCTACCGGCAGAGGACTATGGGAAGCAGCAGCAATGACTCTGTTCTGTTGGAGGCCACCAATGGGCTAACCAAGGTTGGACCCATTAGGCTGGAAATTGATATTATTCCCAGACTGCTGCCACTAAAGGTAACAGTTATACAAAATGGAAGATGCTTCAGGGCTTGGCCAAGCAAGGTCACAATACTCAAGTCGTGTTTAATTCTGTAGGTGTCTGAACTGACCTTGGATGAGGGGTCGTCCCTGCCGCTGACGCCTGAGATCATCATGGTAGACAGTCATCACTTCTCAGCGATGAATTTCCTCTATCAGATTGTTGTTCCTCCACGACACGGCCACTTGGAGCACATTCGGATCCCAGGAATGCCCATCACTGCATTCACGCACACTGAGGTGCACGCAATTCTTCTCCAAGTCGAAAATTCACAATCCATCTCATTTCATTTAAACGGGGTTTGTGCTTAATTGAAATTAAAACTTTGTCAGAGACTTTCAATACTTGTGTTCATACGCGCATCCACCGAACCCTTTGAGTCGGGTGTGTCTTAACCTCCTTGGCAGAGGCTCCGTCGAACCCCTGAGACTGATTCACTGAACCCCTGGGGTTCAGTCAAACCCAGGTTAAGAACCAATGTTTTAGAGACATCCGATAATCTGGCCTTTTGTTCATAAAGAAGAGCGATCCTTCCATTCGGACAGATTATTCGTGTCTCTGTGTGCGTGTAACCCGTTTTCGTGTTATTTTTGTCCAACGTCACCAATTTGGATTTTCCAGGTGGAACGTGAGTACATTTCCTATATCCACGACGGCAGTGACACAGTGAGAGACAACTTCACCATCATGGCTAACCAGACGGAGAACCAGAAGCACAGTCTTCCCTGCGTTGTCCATATCAATGTCATGCCTGTCAATGATGAGACGCCTGTTGTTACAAAGAACCAAGGTTTGAAGGTAGGCTGTAGTGTAACAACCACAAAAGAATATCTATTTTTCGAGGAGTATGAGATCCTGCCCAAGATAAGTCCTTCTAGATCCAAACTCTGTATGTGACTCCAACAAGAAACTGGAAACAATTGAAAGCAGAACTGATCAAATGGGAACACCGAACAGGGTTCACGGTATTCCGCCATACATCCCAGATGATTTCTCCTTGTAAATCCACGGGTTTTTCTTCCCAGGTTTGGGTAGGTTCTGTGACAGAAATCTCCGTGGACGATCTAAGCGCGGAGGACGCCGACACTCCGCCCAAGTTGCTCGAATTCATCGTCACACCACCCAGTAACGGCTACCTCGCACTAAGGAGTTTCCCGTCCAAACACATCCTGAACTTCACGCAGAGTCATATTGAAAATGGCCAGCTGGTCTTTGTGCACAGTGGTGAGACCCCCAAAAATTCAAGGGATGGCTCAACTAAATTTCTTGTGGTGATGCTGTGGAACTCTCTTGCTGATTTTAGGTGCTTTGTCCGGAGGTTTCCACTTCCAAGTTAATGATGGAGTGAACTTTGCCCCTCGCCAGATCTTCAGCACTACGGCCCATTCTCTCGCGCTTACGCTAGAAAGGAACCGCCCACTTGAGGTGAACCCAGGTATATCAACTCTTGATTACAATACAACATTTGAAATATCTTACGGAGGACTTGAGCCTGTTCGAGTGACAAAAGATGACATTTGGGAGATTCGACTCTTCATTAGCAGCCGTCTTCGGGCAGTAGGCGGAGACAACCTGAACCGGTTGACAGCCAATCGCAGGGCACACAGACGAACCACCATCCGCCCTCACACTAACACCTAGAGACAATTTTGAAGTGTCAATCAGCCTGCCATGCATGTTTTTGGAATGTGGGAGGAAACCGGAGTACCCGGAGAAAACCCACACAGGGCCGGAGAGAACATGCAAACTCCACACAGGGAGGCCGAACTTCTTCAGGTTTTTTCATCCTATTTTAAGCAACAACTCAATCGAAGAATTTGAGGCTGCTGAAGTCAAAAATGAATTGATGTTAGTTCTCCGTCTGCCTAGAGTGCTGCATCCTATTGAATCGTGTTTACATTTTCTTTATTACTTTTGTCTGAAACTCACTGTCTTTCATTTTATTTTCATTTCACAGGTTCAGTGACCCCAATTTCTCAGCAAGAGCTTCAGGTGGTGACCAACGACTCGATTGACGTCGCAAAAAAACACACCGTGGAGTTTACAGTGACCGTCCCTCCGAAACATGGCCGCTTGCTCCGTCACATGCCTGACAACTCTACTCAGAACATTTCGAGATTCACACAGAGCATGGTGGTCACCGTTAATGAATTTGAATCCGGAACAAGGTTTCATTTTGATGTGTCCATCTGGTAAATTCACGTTGTCATTTTATGCTTCAGGTGAATTCGGGGGTTATATTGTATGATCAGAACAAGCCAGATTCAGCGGGACGGTTGGCTGCGGACACATTTTCTTTCACTGTGTCTTCTCCTCCTGCCTCCCTCCCACCAACCACCTTCACAATCTTGATCTCTTACCAAGCAAACAACCGTCACAATCACCATGACAGCAGACTCTCCAACAATGCAGGTAAACGCTGTCGAAAATAGCCGCTAGTTACTCTGACCAACAACTTTGTACTCTATTGCAAGTATACTTTTGTCGTTATTTATTTATTTATTTATTTATTTATTTATTTATTTATTTATTTGCGCTGATTCCTAATCTGCGCTCTTTTTTTTTTTTAATCTAGCACATTAGGTCTTCATAACAATAACAATAACAAGATTGATTTCTGTCAAATGTCATTGCTGTAAATTATAATGCATGGTCAAATCTGTTTGGCTCAAACATAAACAAAACCTGAAAATATCTCAAAAACCTGACACAGTAGAAAAAAAAAAAAGGACATACATTTTTTTAAAAATACCGGTAAGTGCAAAAATATGTTTAGGGACACATAAAGCCATCTCTGATTTTTTATTTATTTATTTTTTTAAAAGCCTTTGTCCAGCGTGACTGAATTCCTCATATAATTGTTTATTTACATTTATTTATATCACAAATATTTGTGTGAATATAAAAACAATCTAATTAAAAACCAGTATGACAGTAACGAGCAGAATTGTAAAGGCCCAGTCGGTACTCTAAGACAAATCTTTTCATTTAAATGACTTTTAACTTTAACATGTCTCTCAGGTGCTGTGGTGTCAGAGGGTGGCAGGGTTACAATTGACCAATCGAAACTGGATGCCTCTAATCTCCTGGAGAAAGTGCCCAAGCCCCTCCAGAAAAACCATCAGGTCCTTTACCGTGTTATTTCCCTGCCACAACACGGAGCTTTGTCAATCCAAGGACGCAACCTCAGCAGGTTCCTTATTTCCTTCCTTCCTCCAGTTTGAAGGCATCTGTTTCATTTGTGTACCGGAGTCTACATTTTTTTTTTTGCTTTCAGAGACCAACCGGATTTCTCTCAGATCACTCTGAACGAGTCTGGCATCGCATACGTCCACGATGACTCCGAGACCACGAGTGACAGCTTCACTTTTCAGGCCTGGGTGGCCCCCCTGGACGCCTCCTCGTCTTTATCTCCGTCTCACTTGTCCGCTTTTCCCTCGGATTCCTCCTCGTTGCCATTCTATTCGGCCTCCTCCTCCCTTTCGCCGGTCGACTTGCTGCCTCCTCACCACGTCAAGGACGGCCTGACTGTGATGGAGACTTTTAACATCACAGTGACGCCGGTCAATGACCGGCCGCCATTGCTTAGGAACAGATCCCGACTATGAAAGTTGTCGTTGGGGAAAGAGTAGTTCTTGGACCAGAGAGTTTGCAGGTGGGCTCATTTTTGCGTTGTTTGATACAAAATAAAACGAGTTGCACTCGCTGTATATTTTTTTCTTCTTCAACGACAGGTTGAAGTTCATGACACCCCTCCAGAGGAGCTGCATTACCTTGTGATCAGCGAGCCCAACAACGGCTACCTGACGCTGGGCGAAAGACCGGAACCTGTCACGTCTTTTACGCAGTACGATGTCAACCGCGGCCGGCTGCATTTTATACAGCAGGTAAAAAAAAAAAGTAAACTTTCCATCTTAATTGCCCATATACGTGCTATAGAAAGTCAATATTGTTTAGTTCAAAAACACGGTCTCCAGGTGTTTTGAGAAATGTCTGTCAAATGTTTTTATCCAAATACCTCATTCTGAAAATGGCTCAAAAGCTTCACCGGGATTATCTTCCAAGTCGTGGGGTCAGAAACTCTGTGAACGTGGGCAGTTATTTCGCAAGATAGACTCACACTGTTACGTAACACTTGGACAGAAGCGCAGAACGGCTTCCACATGAACACATTTTCACAAAAAAAGCAAATTAAAGAGTTCGTTTTTCATATGTCCCATTTAGCGTAATGTTTCGATCCTTGCTTTTAATTGATTGTCTTCTGTCTCTCTTATTTTATTTTATTTTATTCCTTGGTTTCACCAGGGTGAGCCATCAACTGGAGTTTTCTACTTCAACGTCACTGACGGGCATCATCGTCCACTCTACAAACTGTTCAGTTTGGAGGTGATTAAGCCCTCCGTTTCCATCGTGAACAACACCGGCCTATCATTGGTTCAAGGCAGGACCGCAGTGATCCTGACCACCGACCAGCTAGCTGCTCAAACAAACAGTCGCACCAAAGCCAACATCACCTATACGGTCACCGAACACCCTCGTCACGGACGCATCGCAATCAACGACCAGGAAGTCATGACCTTCTTCCATGAGGATCTCCGATATGGCCGCGTTGTCTATCACATGACTGATCTGAGCGAGTCGGAGGACAGCTTTCAGATCTCCGTGTCGGCCTCGGCGCCGGGGGTCGAGTATGGAAACGTGAGCGCCCAGACGGTGAGGGTAGTAGTGCGACCTCTCATCTATCTGCGAGAACCGGTGAGAGTCCCCAGTGGCATCGCTGTGAAACTGGGGAAATCCATGATGGATGCTTCGGAACTGGCGAGAATCAGCAGAGCCAATCCGGTCTTCGAGGTTCTGTCCCCACCGAAACATGGGAAACTCGTGAAGGTAGGGCTTCTTCTGAGCATGTTGTTGTCACTTTGCATACTTGCACCACTTCGTATTCATTCGTTCATTCATTTTCCGATCCGCTCATCCTCACGAGGGTTACGGGGGGTGCTGCAACCTATCCCAGCTCTCTTCGGGTGGGGACACCCTGAACCGTTTGCCAGCCAATCGCAGGCCACACATAGACGAACAACCATCCGCCCTCACACTCACACCTAGGGACAATTTGGAGTGTTCAATCAGCCTACCGCGCATTTTTTGGAATGTGGGAGGAAACCGGAGTACCCGGAGAAAACCCACACAGGAACATGCAAACTCCACACAGGGAGGCCGGAGCTGCAATTGAACCCGGTACCTCTGCAGTGTGAGGTTGACACGCTAACCACTGGACCACTGGGTCACCCCAGATAGATTTTGGCAAGGAACATTAATTAAATACCCAAGATTTGCACATAAAATAAGCCTGAACTGGTCACAGGCTGTAATAAAAGCCACTATCTTTTCTGTGCCTGCATGTACGCAGATGTCATATGACCCCAACGGAGCCCCAGAAGTCCTAAAGTCGTTTACTTTCCGTGACGTGGTTCAAGGACGAGTTGCCATTGAGGAGACGCTGAGCGACAACGACGGTCCACTCCCGAAGAACAAATCCGTGCTCGTGACGTCTCGGGGCCACGCCCCTGCCACGCCTCTCAATGATTCGTTCGTCTTCATGCTGAAAGCGGGAAACGTCCAGCCGGCCAAAGGTGAGCTTCACTTCACCATTTTACCCCACCACCAAATGCGTCATGGCGTGCCTGGCTCGAAAAAAGCGGATGGTGTGGGTAGTGAACATAAGATGACGCGCACACGGAACAAGACCACCACAGCAGGGGGTATAGGAGCGGCGGGGAAGGGAGCCCCCACGTCCGGCAGGGCAGAAGTGGATTTGCACCCTCACATCCTGACACCCAAGAACCACAATAAGACACACCATAGACAGAGACTTCACCACCGCACAGCAAATCCCAAGCGGGGTGGGAGTCATGGCAGTCGTTCAGGGAGTGATGTGGATGAACCAATGTGGCGACGTGGATCCCCAGCGCAGACTCGCCCTCCCTCCCAGCCAGAACACGGCCCAGCAAAGCCTCCTGAAACCCGCCCCGTTCATGTGGAGGTCCTCCCTCGACCCGCCTCAGACCCTCTGCTCATCATCCTGCCGCTGCTGGCCTGTTTGTTCCTCATCGTCATCCTCGTGGTGTTAATTCTGGTGTTTCGACACCGAAAGGAAAAGCAGGCCAGGATGCGTCTCCTTCAGGAGCTGGCCGCGTTGCACTTACCCGCCGAGGGCAGCCCATACTTGGGCCGGCCGGAGCAAAGCGTGGCCGTGCCGTCCGTGGTGGTCACCCCGCTTGGTGCTGCCAGTTGTCCCGCCTCACCTCGGGTACCCGAAGGCCCCAGGAGGCGGAGTCTGGCCCCTGGCATGACCTTCTGGGGGCCATTTGATGCTGAAGCTACAAGCGGTGATGAGAATATGAGAGGTTGTGAAAGTAATGAAAGGGAGAGAGTTTTTGGCAGAAATTCATTACCGCTCATCTCTGTAGAATTCAAGACCTCTCGCAGATCTAAATCTCCCACTCCAATGCTAAAAGACGACCAGTTTTGGGTTTGATTGAAGTATGGTGTTCCCTTTTGTACTTGCGATTGATATTTGCTCAATTTGGCGAGGATTTTTTTCCTCTTGAGCTTAAAAACTCACCTATTTACAGTACTACTTTGGCGCCATAATGACTTCTTGCTGCCAAAGAACTTTAAGTAAGGGGAGGAGCTTCATTGTCAGGCCATGGCACTGTTGACTAGAGAAGTAGTGATCCCCATCATCTTGTGGGCCCTATCAACAAGTACAATTCTTTGTAGGGAAAGTGTCAATTTACTATTCGTGGCAGTGCTCCATTCCCATCCCCCCCGTGGAAAATGAAGCAACAGGTTACTGGGAATCAAAACAAACTGTGCCTTCGAGGTGTACACTTTGCACTATTGAATAAGGCACATGTAATTTATGCATGTTTTCATGCATGTTTTCAAGATGTGTATTCATTCTGTTTTCTTTAAAAACATTCATTTTCTCTCGTGCGGTGTAGCCCAAATCTTACAAACAGCTCTCGGTATGATGCGGTGCAGTTATCCACAGTTGCGCACTACAACCGCAACAATAAACAAAATATTCATTTTGTATTTGTTCTTGAGCATACAGTATTTTAATTGTGTATTGTAATTGTTTTGTTGTATTGGTTCATCCATCTGAACAGGTTATCCTATCGAGGTTCAGTTTAGAAATATCCATCCATCCATTTTCTAATCCGTTTATCCTCACAACGGTCAACAAACAACCAACCACACTCACACTCACATCGAGGGACAATTTAATGTGTTCCATAAACCCGCCATCCGTTTATCCTCACAACGGTCAACAAACAACCAACCACACTCACACTCACATCGAGGGACAATTTAATGTGTTCCATAAACCCGCCATGCATGTTTTTGGAATGTGGGAGGAAACCGGAGTACTCGGAGAAAACCCACGCAGGCATGAGGAGAACATGCAAACTCCACACAGCAAGGCCGGAGCCAACCCTGCACCTTTGTACTGTGAGGCCGACGTGCTAACTTGTCGCCCACTGTGCCGCCCCAGTAGAAATATATCCAGATTAAATATATTCTATACATTGCTTATTTTTTTAGCCATAATAAGATTAAGTGATGTAAATCCAAACTTATTTTTTGTCTCACCTAAATTTACTTTCTGCAAAAAAGCTTTTTGGTTGTACTTTACTGTTTGACAAGCTCTCATGTTGACCTCCCTTGCTAATTCAATGTTTTTTTTTTTTTATCAATGCACGTTGAAATGTTAACGTTCTTTCCTAATTTAATGCTCATGTCGGTTACCATACACGAACTGATTTTGGAAATAAAAATGTACACGCTGATTTTATATCCAATGAGTCTATGCTTTTTTTTTCTTGAGCTCTTCAAATAACATGAATATTTAATCAGTTTCCATTCGACTCGATATAGTTTGTAAAACCTGCAGGGCGTTTAGCCTGTTTCAAGACATAGAAAAAAGTATTGGGAAACACAAGTGGACGTCATTGCTCGGTGTCAATGTGCCTCAAATTTTCAAATCATAAAAAAAAAAATGCTATGGAAATGTTTTTCTGTTTTGTAATGCTTTGACATGACAATCACTGGTGTTAGTATGGGGAAATCGCGCCCCCTTGTGGAGATACGTAACAGCGCTGCCGAGCGTTGTTGGAGGTCTTCGTAAATCATGGCAAGTGTAATTTACGGGGAAATGGAGGGGCGGGGGTGTGTCAAAGCCACCAGGTAGGCAATTTTAAAAGAAAATGAGAAGAAGAAAAGATCACGGGGTGCAGATGTGACGACAGCAGCGTCCCATTCAAGGTAGGACCGCTGAAAAAAGTGAATAAAATCGCCACTCTTGAGATGGTGGCGGGCGTTATGCTCACTGTAGCGATTGTTAACTTTAAAATGATATTCAAATGGGACGATGGAAAACAATTTTTACTTGCTTGTGTCTCTGCAGCGTCTGCCCAATCAAGTGTGAAATTACTCAACGAAGTCATTTTTTTGTGTGTTGCCGATTGCCAGGAAATGTGTCCGTTAGCAAGACATTTAAATTTTGGCCACGACGTGATGTCACAGGGGAGTGTTTGTGTTTGGCAATGTGTATATGCACACGTAGAGCTCTACGAATTGACTAGTTTAATTTGAGCGTTTTGGTGATGGAAGCACTGTCTCCACTCGTAAAAATACGGTGGATGCTTTCCATCTCTTTTTGGGAAGACGCACATTTGCTCTGGCACACTTGCACGAGCACGCCCTGTAGTTGAGAGCAGGGCGGGGTGATCAGGGCAAATCTGATTTATTTCTTACACAAGGCAGCTAGCTCAATGTGCTCTACAGCGGTTGCTATTTGCATTAAAGGGGAGGTTAAAAAAAAGATTGCTTTACAATAATGTGTTTGATGCACCCCACTTGTCAAAGTACGGTATTGTTTGTGAATGTCACATGACCAAACTCAGAAAAAAGGTGAAGCGTGATTGGTCATTACTTGAGCACAAGGGCAACTGTGATGTCATTTTCAGTCGACAGCAAGTGTCAAAATAGACACCCACTGAGAAGGAAGTAAACAGATTTTGCATCTTAATTTATATTCCACGCTATTTCCATTATCTCGCTCTCAAATTGGAAGTTAACAAGCACCACTGAATGGGTTGTTTAACCTTTCATTGTGTTCAGAAACGTTTTTTCTGCGTATAGAGTTTTGTAATTTACCATTTTCTAGGGCTGTCAAACAGCATGCATATGTTACAGATACATTTGACAAATGTATTTTTGTCCTGACAAGCCTCTGTTTGCTTGTGGAAATATTTCAAATTAGTGAGGAAAAATCTCAGAAGCCAGACATTATAAATACCTATTGGAGGGGGAAAAAATAAGAGCATCAGCAATAGCCTGATGAAAGAACAGTTTATTGTTCAGCGCAGGAAAATCAAAAGGAAGCACAGAGGATGAAGAGGCAGGGCTAAATAATACAGGGTAACTTGACCTGCACACTTTGAATGCTGGTGTCACATATCAGCCACTGGAGACACAATGTGAGATTTTTACTTTGAATTCAGAACACAGTTATAACTTATAACCCCCTCCCACACACACACAATATATATATATATATATATATATATATATATATATATATATATATATATATATATATATATATATATATATATATATATATATATATATATATATATATATATATATATTTCAATATTTTAGAGAGACAAACAGAAAATGACGAGACAAAGACACAATTGAACTATGTCCTATATCCATTTATTTATGGAAATACTGTCCTGTTGTAATACAATGAACAAATATGCTCCCCATGAACAATGACGATTGCCCTTCAACAAACATCACTGGATTCATGAACAGGCACGGTAAAACAAACCTGAAACGTCAATACAGCGTTCAACGGAAAGAATGTCAGAGGCATCCACAATGGTATCAGTTATTTAGAAGAACACACTGAATGTTTGACTGGAAGCTTGCAGTATAAAGTTGAAACAAAATGGCAGACGTGGTTTCAAACTTTCTTTTATACTCTTGCCACCCGACCTTACTGGTATGAGTAAAAGACAAATAATATCATTCGACCTCAACCTCGCACCGTTTATCAGCTTTCTCAAACAAGCAGTCAGTCTCAGCATGCTTTGTTTCAGTCAAAGGAAGTAAAATGATATCACAGGCCAATGGCACATCTCCAAAAGATTTTTTTCTGAAAAAAAATATGACGAATGCATTTTTTTCATTGAACAGCGATGTTATGCAACAGAGATTTGAATGATGGCAGATCACTTTACATGATTTCCATCCATCCATTTATTCTCAATAGCATTTATCCAGTTCAAGGTTGCAGGAAGCTGGAGGGGGAATTGAACCCAGACTTCCTGCACAGAAGTCAAGACATGAAATCACAACACCACGACAGCAGCGGGTATCGGTGATTTCCATCATAACATTTTTTTATGGTTCAAGAAGGATGTGAAGCATCTTACCATTACATAATGACTCAAACGTCAACTAGGAAAAGATGCAAAAACAAAAATCATGTAGTGACACTTTTATATTTCTCCATCTTAGTCGGACTACTTATTGGTCCGTGGAAACAGAAAATATCTGCCTGGATAATACACGTGCCATTTCCTCCACAAAGTTTCATGGAAATGGCGTACTCCAGTACGTTCACCTTTGCACTCCATATAAAGAAAAAGGATTTGGTCATTTCATGCGTAAAGGGGAAGCCAAGCCCCAAATTTTCCTTACAATAATAAGTTACATGCAGATGGGTGGAAGTGCAGAGAACATACAACTGTGAAGAAAATTTTTGGGGTGGTTTTCCCTTTAAAATATCCAGTTTAAATGATAACGAAGATAGCAGCCGAGCGCTTGCAGCAACTACCGTAAAAACATTGCAAATCCCGCTGAGTTTTCAAATGCGTATGGATCATCCAAAAAAATAATAAAATCCTTGCCCCGTTCTTGTTCCTCACATGTCCACAGTCATATTTGTTTTTCATTATGGTCCAGGACTCATGATTTCAAGCCCTTACATGTATTTTGAGGATACGGACTCCAACACTGAAACTTATCAGTCATTCGTCTGTTCTTCAGTCTATTACAACTTAAGCGTTTTTTCCTCCCTTCCACTCCCAAATTCTTTTCATATCCTACTGCTCGCTGTCATACCTCTGAAGCGCGTCCTCCAGCTTGGATGTTATTTTCTGGAAGAAGCCAATCTGCTGCCTGAGGTGGTGCTGCATCTGCGCTCGGAAGTCTCGTACGCGCGTGCGGTGAAAGTGCTGGATCTCGGCCAGCGTGGCACACGAGATGATGTTGCAGCGGTCGTGGAGCTCGCCCTCCTGCGCAGGACAGTCCTTCACTTTGGTCAGCGCACCTTCAAACAAGATGGAGAAGGGTGTTACTTTTTATCCCTTGGTGCAACGGCCAAAAACTTTGATTTGGTTGAGAAAATAATTGACGTCAATGTGAGATTTCATGTGGACTGAATCTACGAGGAAATGAAAAAATATGTGCTTGGCTTTCAAACAGTAGTGGAAACATATGAATCAAACAGAATTATTTATTTCGAAATTCGCGGTTTCTGTTCAAGGAGCTAGCTTCACAACAGTTGTCCAAAAATTAAGTTTGCCCTGAAATATGTTCTGTCCAGAAGTTTGGCAACAGGATAATACCGTGCTCTGTGATAGCTACAGTAAAAAAAAATTAGCTGTGTCCAGTGCGGGAGCTAGCTCAGCGGGAGCTAGCTCAGCGGGAGCTAGCTCAGCGGGAGCTAGCTCAGCGGGAGCTAGCTCAGCGGGAGCTAGCTCAGCGGGAGCTAGCTCAGCGGGAGCTAGCGCATGAGCTAGCAACTCAATCAGCTCAACCTTGTCTACCATCCAGTTTACAAGTAAACTTTTTTGTCTGGAGGTGTAACAACTGGAAGACATTAAATATAGTAGCACTGTTACAAAAAGAAAAGAGCTGTTCCCTGCCAATAGCCAGCAAGAGCTTTCAGTTCCGCATCTTAACACCAGCTAGCCAATAGCCATGAAGCAGCTCCACTCTAGCTAGAAACGAGCTGTTTTTACAACAGCACCAAAAAAAAAGGAAAGAAAAGCAAAAGAGTTGCACCCTAGACGTACTTCCTTACCCTGTGCTGAGTAATGCCTTAAAGTGTCTAGTGACTCAACTTTTAAGGGGGGGGGGGGGAGTACAATATTTTTGGCAGACATGAAGGATGGAAAACAGAAGAGGAACTGTGGAGCTGAGTGCGAACTAGAAGAAATCACAAGCGAGCTCATAGCTCAGTTTGCATGCTGACCTTTGTGACCTGGTGTTGTAAGTGGAAGAGCGGATGATCATTTTCCACACACGCAAACGATATCTACACAAGTCAATGGAAATAACTTGGACTTTGCACCCTTGGCTGCCACACCGATTACCAGCCGGTCAGCTGAACGGTGTTCTTTGTACCGTCGGCTGGTGGGAAACGACTATCTCTTCGCTTTAAATTAGAGTAGCAGGAGGAAGAAGGAAAGAAGAGAGAAAAAAAGTGGGAGGAGGAGGAGGGGAAAACTAATCCAGAGACTGTTCTATTTTGCATTCCTGCAGTCCCAGGGCAACATTGGACAAGAGGCCCAGGAATCTGGCCTCATTCAAATCAGATGTTAGGCTTTGGACCTGTGGATTGATGTTACATTTAGGCCTATAAAGTTTGACATGCTGCATGTTGTGATGTATTCTCAGTATTGCTCAGCAATACTAGAGATCGTAATATCACACATATATGTTGTTAATTGCAAAGCAAATATTTCATTCTTTTTTTTTTTTTTAAATCATGATAAAAACCCATCCGTCATTCGTTGGAACTCGGTGGTCGGAAAAAGTGAAGACTTTTGAGTTGCGTAGATGAGCTCATGTTGCTCAAAAACACCAAAATGGCGAAATGTCTGATTTTCATCCAATTGCCACTTTTGGTCGATGAATCAACATGATGACATCAGTTGTCTTTAAATGCAGCTCCTAAATTCTCTCTCTTCAAAGTTCTGAACCACAGCGGAAGGCCTTCGACGCTTCTTCGCCTTTGAATGTCAACTAGTTTGTCGAGGCGATCAACCACAGCCCCACAAGACAGGACTGCAGCGTTATCAACCCCAACTTACAAACTGTTTTAATTTACAACCAAGCTTTCAAAGTTCAAAACAGTACACGGATAGTACAGTACTCCCTTAACTCAACTCTGTATTAGCTGCCGATTACTGTTTTACATTGGCAAACGTCTGCCCTCTCCTGAGTAATCTTCCGTCCGAATTGTCGAGTTGGATAAACGTACACTCGTTTCTCTACTTGGCAGCATAGACGGCAGGAATAACAAGAGTGCACATTCCTGGACTTTAAATGAGGTCAACATCTGTAATCGGCTGTCGAACGTTTTAGGAGAAAGTATAAGAAAATGTGTTATCCGCCACAAAGCATTATCAGTCACAGGAGACTGCTGGCGTTCAGGGGTGCAATTGTATCTAGCGGAGAGAGCTCAGTGCGCTATAGAAAGAGTGCCTCTAGGTTTGGCAAACGTCAGGACTTTGCATGCCAGCGGAGGCTCCCGCCTCCCATACAAGCTAACTCCTGTTTGTTGTGCTTGTCGTGTGTTTTCAAGTGACCCACTTCAGGCTCGTTCAAGTACCCAGGATATATATATTAGGAAAAAAAAAACGTTCTCAATGTGGGGGATCAGTTTTCGCCTCACACCGACTTTGCAATTCCATCAAGTGAAAACAGATGACGCGCTTGGTTAGGGGTCGCAGGGTTTGTGAGTGTTGCCTATAAATTGTTTCATAGACGAATAATGAAGGTGAAGGGCCAGATGGCGCTCGGCTCATTACAGTACCATTCATTTCTATTTTGGTTCCGTTACAAGAGTTATTTGTACTGCGATTTATTTTACAATTTGGTCTGACCGCTGGGGCCCCGAACAAATTTAGTTTCGGGTAACCGTGTGATACAAAACGAGTGCCTAACATCGAGGACTTCATCTCAACAGATTTGCGAGAAAACATGAAGTTTCAATCTTGTCATACCGGCACAAAACATTGAAAAAAAAAATGTGGCAACAACGAAAGTCTTGCAAATATAATTCAGATCGGAATTATAAAGATTTCCACCACTTGCGAGTTTAATCCACACCCAAAGTCTAAAAACGATTCTCGTGTTCACGGAGCCAATTTCAAAGGAGACGTATTTATTCATGCCGAGCACTGTCTGTTGACTTAAAGACTTGCAGGCCTTGTTTCAGTCGTTTTATACGACGGATTGCAAGGTCATATCATTCTCAAGACCGGATTGCTGAGTCTTGACAGCCACCTCCACGGGAAGAATAGAATGCGATGTTTTTGTGGTTTCACCAAAAAATTAGTGTGTGGTTAACATGAACAATAAAATAATATCAAAGAACACCACTTTTATTTATTTTTTTTTGCAATTTTTTTTGAGGGGGCAGGGGGCACATCATATCACGCAGTCCTATCAGTTCAACTGAGTATGCCGTTATGTGTTTTCAGAACCCGTTCTTTGCACTACCAGCCATATTAAAAGGAGCGTTGCATGTGTGGAGTGGAACTCGACGCTTCGCTATGCTTTGCGTGGTTGACAAGAGAATGCGATATTCCAGAAGTGTCATTTAACAAACACGATGAGTCACAAAAGAGCCAGAAATGTCTTCAAAGCCGCCTGCCGCGCGGCCTTGTGCTGGAAGAGCAAGTGATGACCCGAGCTGAACTAGACCATCTGAGGGGGAACTTGGTGTGTTCTATTCAGATCGAACATCGAAAGTGTTTTTTTTCTAACCTTTCTGCACATGGATGATGTCAGGAAAGTTGGCCAGGTGTCCTCTGTAGAGATCCAGCAGATCGGAAATGGGGTCCAGGTCCTGGCGCGGCTGATCTGCAAAATAATCCCCTATGGCCTCGTAGGCGTCCCCGGTATCAGAGATGGCTTTATTCAGACCGCCCGAGTAGGCCTGCTGGTCCAGCTCAAAGGCCTGCGCGAGAAGTTTGAAGGACTGTCCGACCTTGTGGTATTCCTTCTTGAATCCTGACATCTGCTTGCGCGCAAAGTCATTGATGGTGGTGTTGACGACCACAATGTTCTCATCCATCCTTTTGGTGAAGGATTTGAAGCCTTCGATCTTGCTCTCCACTTCCTGAAGATCGAGCGGAACGGCGGGCGTGCTTGATGGGAAGAGAGAGATTTTGGTTTTAGGACTCGCGCTCAATTCTTGGCAGGAATTTGTTGTGAATTGTCAAAAGCAACATATAACTAAAGCAGATGCTAACACAAGAGTGCTATGTCACGCTAGCAGCAAAGCTCTTCATACCTGATTGTGAGGAAGAAATTAGCCCCGACCAGCTGATCCCTCTCTGCCTTCCTCTTGCCCTGTTTCCAGGCCTTTTCGTCTGCCCCGCACGTGAGGAAATGCTGGAAGACGTCGCAGCGTGCCAGCACGGGGTGGCTGGTCATGTGGTTCATCCACCAAATAAGGCCTTTCCTTCGCTTGGAGATGAAGTCTTCCTCAAAGCGGCCGGTGGCCTGCTTCTCTGGCAGGTGTGGCACCGAGATGACCGGGAAACGCTCCACCAGCCGAGCGTACAGCCAGTCGAAGTGTTTGTACCTGTAAGGGAGGAGGAAAATGGTGGTTATGGGTAATCGTAAGGGCATAATGACGGATTTTTTTTTTTTTTTACTCATCTCACTTTGGTCAAATACGTTTGAGGTACTGTGCATAAAATGGCTGTCAATCCAAAATGCTAAACGCTGTATTTTGAAATCATTATTTTAGCTCGAATGCGAGGCAGACGTGCTAACCACCCACGGTGGCCGTCTTATTTCTATTCAAACTTCTGTCGTTATCTAAATAACATCGGGATCATTATGTAAAATAATTTATTTAAAACCGCTGACAATCTGACTAATAAATTCTGATTTTCTATTGTTTTTTTTGCAAAGGACAGAGATTTCTGGGGAATGTTTGTGACGATTTCATATGCGTGTCGTGTTCCGCCAAAATTTACCGGGAAAATCTGGTTGAGGATTCCTGAAACAAAAAGTCCAGTTGCGATCTGATTACAGTTCACACAAGTACGAGGTCTTCTTCGAGAAAGTTTGTTAATGACCTTTATTCCACAATCAATGTAATAACACTTGTCAACAAGGAAATACCCTGCAAACTGTCAAGATAGACAATTTTTAACTAGCCCGACTCAGAAGAAAGAAAAATAGCAGGGAAGCTGGCAAAATAGCGATGTCAAACTGTCATAGATGAAGTCATGGTCACGAATGTAAACCCCACGATAGACTGAAGCCGCAATCACCAAAGTAGCAAGGGAAGACTGTTAGTTTGGTGAAGGAAAAAAAAAAAAAAGACAAAGAAACAATAGGGAAAAGTGCACTGGGGAATTTGAGAGGAAGCACGCTATTCCTGAGGCCACGCTTGACTCTGCCTTTGCCATTTGCTGGGAACAACAAGGGGACTAGGCCACAATAAACCACATAAACTTCCATCGGTTAAATGGTGAGAGGAAGTGGAGAGAAAAATAAAGAAGAGTTTCCTACCTGCGGTTGACTTGAACATTGGTGTGAGTTGGGGTCAAGCCATAGGACATGTAGCTCTTCATGCCTTTGAACTTGGTCTGCTTGGTCGGGTCATCAATGGTGCACGTAAAGGGGTACGGATCATCCTGCCATTCGGGTCCATGCTTGCCCATCACCACACAGATCCTGTCCCCATCTTTGACAAAAGCAGCCGCCTCCCCGAGAAGGAAGGCCTCTCCCCCAGACTTGACGAAAGTGGAGAACCGGTTCAGGTTCCTCCCCACCGTGGCTGAGCTCTTGGCTTGAGGTTGCAGGGAGCTACTGCGCCTGGCCGGCAGGGTGGTGGTCACCGGGTACAGGGAAGCGGGTGAGGTGCCCAGACTCCTCGGGGCCTCGGTGGCCGGGGAACTGTCATCCCAGTCGTCGTCCCAATCGTCATCGCTCCCCTGGCTGGTGTGGAAGCTGCCCCCGCCGCTGCCAACACTCCCCGCCTCAGGTCCTCGCTGGGAATAGGAGGCATGGGTGGGGGTCCCAACTTTGGGGGAGGAGAACCCGTTGTTGTTGTTGGAGCTGATGATCTCCACGTAGGAGGCTGGGATGAGGCCGACGTCCCCTCTGCTGTTCTTGCCCTCCAACCAACCCTCCAGTTCCTCCTCGCTGAACAAACTCACCAGCTCGTTCTCGCTAATGGAGATCTCCCCTGGGTTCTCCGAATGGAAGTCGTACAACACCCTGGCCTTCAGCGCCATTCTTACACCAAGGTTCCTTCTCTCTCTTTGAACTGCTCAACAACCACCGAACATTCCAAAACAGAGGGATCTTTGGGGAAACCACTCGATTGAGTTTGCGACGCAGACAAAAAAAAAACTTTCCGTAATCCGTGCGTTGAACCGGGAGGGGGAAAAAAGTAAAGCAGAAACCTTATCAGATATCCGACAACTCCCTCGTAAGATCCAAGCAGCTCCTGCTTCAAAGATCATTCGCTTTCCACGCGCAACTTCATCCACACGGCGAACGAAAAAAAAAACCGGACTGACGTCCGATTGACGTCTTAAAAAACGCTGACAGACCCACGGTAGCTGTGATGCTGCTTAATTTTACCGAACGACCCCCAAAAAGGGCTGAAGGGCTTCACTTTTTTTCCCCCTCGTCTCTCCGGGATGCTTGTAAGTTAAAGACACCAAGTCCCAACACGTAGAAGAACGGAGGGGGCGGAGCATGCTGCAAGTTTGGTCAAGCCGCACAACTCACCGAGGCAGGGCAGCTTTCTTTACTTATTTAGCGCATTTCAAAAAGAAATGACAACATTTAAAGGCAAAATAAATTTTAAAAATCGACATCTGTCTGTATAAAATGTTTTTTTGCGGCAATACCGTCAGTTAAACATGTGTCAAGAATACGCCCATGATTACATTGTAATACTGTATTGTGTAAAGCAAAGTTACCCAACCGGGGGTACGCGTACCCCTTGGGGGAAGTGCGCACATTGGAGGGGGGGACCTTTTAAGAATGGAAACATGTATTTCAAAGATCAATAACCTGTGGCACAGTCGTGCCAAGATCACAACAGCCGCGTGTCAGCTCAAGTGTCTCATTAAAGCTTAGATGACTGATGAAAAGAAAGTGTTTCGTTCTTGATATTTTAAGTTTAAATGGATATTTAAAGGGGACCTTCTCAAAGGAGCTCCATTTTTTGTGGAAAATGTTTGAAGAGTTATGCATAACAAAGGCAGTTATTTTCTTTGATGCCTTTTCTAATTTGTATTACTTATTTTCAAGGCAAAATTTGTACTTTTATGTTTCATTTGAGGAGGTCAAAAAGGGGTATACTGTACCTAAAAATTAAATGTCCAAACCAGGAATCGAGCTAAAGAAATAATTTAAAAATCACTCGTTTTCTGTTCTTCTTTTCGAGATTCATCAACACGTTTGAGTGAGAGTTATACTCATGGTTTGACGAAAACGTTCAGGGGAACACAAGCGCAAACATGTAGGGATCCACTGATGTACAGGATGGCACAGCACAAGAAATCACATTGCATATGTAATGACAAGTTCAGGAAGCTAGAGGCCAGCATCACATTACACATTCATTTAAAGAGGGCAACTGGGAGACATCTATCTATCTATCTATCTATCTATCTATCTATCTATCTATCTATCTATCTATCTATCTATCTATCTATCTATCTATCTATCTATCTATCTATCTATCTATCTATCTATCTATCTATCTATCTATCTATCTATCTATCTATCTATCTATCTATCTATCTATCTATCTATCTATCTATCTATCTATCTATCTAGATAGATGGTGTGTGTGTGTGTGTGTGTGTGTGTGTGTGTGTGTGTGTGTGTGTGCGTGTGTGTGTGTGTTTTGAAGCAAGAGCAAGTACAGTACACAGCGGAAGTGGTCGTGAAAGGCAACGTCATGCACCGGTCTTCTAATTTACCAGGGGCACTTGAACGCACCAGTCTTGCGTACAACGTTCCGCACCATCTGAGAAAATAGTGGTGGTAATTTGACCCGCGGGTCACTTCGGTAAAATGACTTTGAAACTGCAAGCTGCGACGCTGAACCGAGTTTGTAAAAGTTTGGAGTTTCGAGTTCGAGCGAGAGGACCTTAGTACATACAGACTGAGCAGCGAAAGGGACTTACCTGGGCGAGAGACAGCGGAACCCCCCCCCGCCCCGCACCTCTTTTAACCTGCATTATGTCAAAACTCCCTGGCAACGCAGGTGTGCCGCTGCTCGGGGACAAGTCGCTGGATTTCTACCGGGACCCGGTGCTCTTCTGCCAGGAGAAGATGGAAAAACACGGCAGCCGGGTGTTTCAAAGCCGCCTGCTAAATAGACCCACCGCTTTCGTGTGCTCGGCGTGGGCCATGAAGGAGCTACTGTGCGGTACGTGCACCTTTACCTGCGTGCCACTCTAATTCAAAATAACACAATCCAGTAGTTTCTGAGTGTATTCAAGCTTTATTACAATCACACAGTTGCACTCATTTTGGGGTCTCCTATCTTGACGTTCTCAGATCAAAAGAGCACGAATAATAAGCTTATTGTCATTACTAATACTGTACACTCACAGATTAGCGTGATCCGTCATGGGAGAGACTCGTGACGGTGCCGCAGCTGATTCCATAGGAGCTGTACTTGGCCTATACATGTGTGCAATAATGATTTGTTGTTTGTTTCAGAGAAGTCCAACGTGTTTCTGAAGGATCCCACTGATGTGATGACCAATATGTACGGCGACACCATTGTTACCACTAATGGTAAAAAAAATTCTGTATCTCCAGGCACGCACAAACGAACCCTAACCACAAACACTTGGAGCCACTCATCTTGCATCATCAAACAGCGCTCATAAGATGCCCGCCTGTGCCTTGGAAATTTGAATAAGTCACCATTCAATCAAATTAAGACTTTATGACATTGTTCTATGACTTGCAAAATAACAATTAACACGTCGATATTTGCGTCTTTGCAGGTGAGGAGGCTTGTCTTCTCCGTCTGTCTTTCACCAGCTTGTTTACAGGAGGTTGCTTAGAATCATCAAGTGGTTACATCACCAGGTCGGTAAAGACGTGTCACTCGACCCTAGCAGCAGTTTTAGACTGATTGATTTTAAAGTGTGGGAGAGCAGCTGATTTGGGGATGGGGATGGGGGGAAAAAAAGACAAAGAAAAACAAAGTGTCGATATTCGTCATTTATTTCTGGCAAAAAATGAGCGCAGGACGGTTATAATAAGTGAAATGACGAATTCAGTCAGTAAAAAGAGTGCAATTTGCAACATGCGACTTCCACTTTTTGACTTGAGGGTGAACATTAGACTTTCAGAAACAGGAACTCGACGTAATACAGTCAAGATACAGTCGCACTCAAAATGATCAGTAATACGCATTTCCAAACGATACCAACATATTGTAATTTGTAATGCCGCAACAAAACTATTCAAACAGTACAACACGACACATTTTACGAGTGGTCACTTTCAAAGGAACAATCTGCTCATGTCATTTATACGTTTTGCGTGTAAGTCTACCGTGGAAAAGTGATTTGATTGTGTTTTGAGACAGGCCTTTTCCTCCCCCTTTTTTTTTCCAGTGTGTGTGAAAACCGTCTCAAGGATCTCGCCCACAGGTAATACATATTTGTGATTGAATACGTATCAAATGCGGCACAGCCAACCGGGGAATAAAAACGATTGATGGGGCTCACATAATACGGCTGACCCTCGTAGACCTGAACAGCTTCTGATTTGCGCACGCAAGCACTTCGGCTTCCATCTTCTTGCCCTCGATGTGCTCCTCGTTCTTGACAAACTTTTTGTTGTGATAATTTCCAATATTCATGACTCCCAAAATTGCTTGATTTGTGTGCAGCGGTGGGCCACGTTGCGTGTACACTGCATTTAAGCAGCTGGGGACAGAGTTGGTTTTGGGTCTTTTTCTTAACGTACGTGCGGACGAGGAGCCGGAACTTTTCCAGAAAATCGCACGGCTCTGCACTCAGCACTGGCATGGTAAGGACATTTCTACCCGGCTCGTTTTGACATACAACACAGATGAAATTTCCTCCCTCTTAAACAGTCAACAAGAGGAGCCGCTGCGGGTGCCCGCGCCACCATCAAAAGAACACTTAACATAAAATGACAAAATAATTGAATTGAGCCCGATTCTTAGTCAGCCTTTTCAAATTTAAATCAAGACAGTAGATTAAAAAAGTTTGGGGGGCATGTTTGAAGTAGTGGCGATGTACAGGAAGAAACGAAAAACACCACGCCATATCACGCGATGGTTACCATCATTTTTCTTTTTCGATTAACACGTAGGTTGTTTTGCATGATTGATGTGTCTAAATGAACTCCTCAAAATGATGTTTTTAGTCATTTCCTATTTACGTTTCTGACTTCCTGTTAGCTTTCCTTTTTGTGCTGTGTAGCCCAGCAGAGCCCAAGTACAGTTTACTGTATGTCACTTTTTTTTTTTTTTGCCGGGCACAATCCTTCCAACAAAACCGCGAAAATGAAAGAATTCCACAATGCTTCGCTAAAATGTGACTTGAGTTTTATATTGAATCACACAAATTTACTGCCAGTTTGATATGTCGCAGTTGGAAGAGAAACCAAATTTGAAAAATAACTCGGCACTGTAGTTGTCCTGCAGGTGAGCAGCCAAACGGCTGCGAGTTTTCTGCTATCCAGAAGACTAGAAATTTAATTCGCCTGTTGACTTTCACGCTAAATTGCCCGATCCACATCATCTCTCAAGTCGATTCCAAAGAACTTTCAACCGACTAGACGTTTTGCTGCAGGTCTCATCTCTGCTCCAGTCAATGTAAAGGTGCCTATGTGGTCATCTGGTTTTTCCGTGGCCTCGGAGGCCAGAGACCAGCTGATGCAAATCATCAAAGAGAAACTGGAGAACGAAGCGGAGGGGTGTGTACGATGCGTCACAAACAAGTCAAGTCAATTTTGCCCGAACGTGGCCTGTCACGGTTGCTCTCACCCCTCCGTCTCCAGTTTCGTGGGCTCCCTGCGCTCTCTGCCACTGCCCGGTTCAAGCTGTGCTTCTCAGCATCTCCTGCTGTTCATCTCGGCCCTCATCCCCAAAGCTCTGGCGTCACTGCTCACCTCGTTCACTGTGGCTCTAAGCGGGAGTCAAAAGGTACGTTGACAAAACAAAACAAAACAAAACAAAAAATGCCGGTGAGAGATTGGAGAAAGTGACAAAGTCTCCAAAAACACCATCATGTGATTTGTCTTGATGTAGGTTTATTTAGGAATTTTGTACAGTTTTAAAAATGCTGGCGGCACAGTTGGTCGACTGGTTAACACGTCCGCCTTCCAATGCAGAGGTTCGATTCCGGCTCCTGCTTTCCTGTGTGGAGTTTGCATCTTCTTCCCATGTCTGCGTGGGTTTTCTCCGGGTACTCCAGTTTCCTCCCACATTCCCAAAACATCCATGGCAGGCTGATTGAACACTCTAAATCATCCCTAGGTGTGAGTGTGAGCGCGGATGGTTGTTCGTCTAGGTGTGCCTTGCGATTGGCTGGTAACCAGTTCAGGGTGTGCCCAAAGACACCTGTGATAGGCTCCAGCACACCCGCCTCCCTCGTGAGGATAATTGGATTAAAAAGTGGATGGATGGATTAAAAATGCTATCATGAACCCTGATTCCACCAAGCAATACAGTTTGATTCAGTTACTCAAAAGTTAGTGTTTCATTTTTGTCAAGGGTACCGACCATCTGCTAAGTGCAGTTTCAGGGTGGAGCTGGATAGCCTACCGAGAGATGATAAATCAACAGATAATTATTTTTCGTGCAATGCAGGCAGGAAAGAGGGTGAACAAAAACATGAACAGCCACATACCAAGAAGAACGAACACGTCATTTTGGATGTCGGCCATTGTTATTGATTGTTTAATGCAGGGGTGTCAAACTCATTTTTGTCGCGGGCCACATTGTAGTCACAGTTTCCCTTGGAGGGCCATTATGACTGTGAAACCGTGTAAATGTTTAATCACCTTCTCATATTATTAAATATACAGTACACAATTAATAGCTAATTTTTAAATCAAAAGTCCAGACAGGAGAGTAGTTTGTTGCACTCTTGTTCAAGTTTCTGTAATAATGTAAAACAAGAAAATGCTTGCAATAGATCAACCTGATTTTTTACATCATATGACAATTTGAAATTTGGTACAGATTTTTGCATGCGTCATGAAAGTTGACCTGGTTGATTTGCTTTTGTGGGCCACATAAAATGATGTGACAGGCCAGATCTGGCCCCGGGCCTTGTGTTTGACACCAGTGGTTTACTGCATCACTCTTAAATTCATTGCAAGTGTGTTGCCGTGCTACGATGTCATGCCGTCAAGTCATTTCCTGCGCATCCAACAGCGACACACAAACCTTAGCCAAATGCAAAATGCTAATCCATGAACGCTTTTTAAAAAAATCCTTCTTTCTAAACACGATCCAAAACCTTCACTTGTTCAGGAGGAAACTCGTCGCAGAGCTTTAACGGACGCTGATTATCTACAAGGCGTCCTATTGGAAGTTCAGAGACTCTGGCCTCCCTTCATTGGTGGACGCAGGATCGCAGAAAGGGTAAGAATCACATACAGACTCCCTTGATGTTTGGATTAAGGGAATATTTTATAAAGTGGGGAAAGTAGGAGTGCCTCCTGTTTGCAAAACTAGTTGTCTTATCTTGAAACTGGGCGTCCAGGTCAAACAGCACTAATATTTGTCATCATGTCAAGGTTGGACACGTGGACACTGTTGGAACAAGTTGTTGGCAAACACGTCCGACAGAGCTCATCCGTCAAATTTCGTGTCAGTTATTTTACAGCGCAAAAATCATTTCATTCCAATATTGGTCCATGGAGACGTGCCGCAATACCCAACGCCGGTCACGTTGCCATGCCCAGATTAATTGTTATTGCACACTTGAATGGCTGGAAGGCAGTCGACTAGGGTAGACCAGAAATGAAGAAAAGCCATTTTGCTGCCCCTTTCGTTATTTATCCTCCTCGGTCGGTAGTCAGGCGGCGCTCTTCTCTGTATGTTGTGCTGCTTTCCTGCAGATGGCGACGAACTGCAGTAAATGCAGGAGCTGTTGCCTCTCAAGGAAATAACGAGATCTGCACACTGAAAGAGGAAGGAAGAATTGTTAAAAATAAAATAAATACATTAAAAAAAAAGTCTTTTTACAGTACATTTGAAACATTTTCACATCCATGTTTTGGGAATTAATAGACTGCTACCGTATTGGGCAAGATACAGAGGAAGGTTGCTTGGCGACTCTTTGACAAAATGTGGGAGGTTTGTTCTGTTCATATAGCCTATATTTTGGTCGCTATGCTATTTTGATATTTTTTTTTTAAATAAATGAGCATAAATTATATTGCAATATTTCCTCTAAGGTCCAACTGGTGATTTGTTCGGATTTTGGAGCAATCAGAAATGGAAATCGAAATAACACTTTTTTTTTTTTAGGGAGGAGGGGGGGGATATTAACTACTTTAAATCTCATACAAGTGTAAAAATAAGTCAACTATTGCTGCTTATGTGAAGATGAAATCGCGATAAAACGCTCAAATGACCTCAAATGACCTCAAATGCTGTAAATGGTCACAGAAGCAATAAAATAACGGAACCATTGTCAAGTAAAGTATAAAAGCAGCTTCACACGCTACCTGTAATAAGCCAGCACGTGCGGTGACACTGGAGTCGTCTTAGAGCGGAATCCGTTGAATAATGTTATGCATGATGTGGTTGGAGCGCTTGTGTTTATTTATGTATTTTTTTTTGTGCTTTGAAGGCACAGTCTTCTGGAAAATGTCATTTTCATTTTGCAATCTCACCTGCGCCTGTTCTCTTAATGTGCAAGTACGTTCTATAAATGCTCCTTGACACCCGCACTCAGCCAACATAATCCAGTCTTTGAAGATCATTTCCATTTTAGTCGAGAGTCACGCAAGCGTCCCCTCGTGCGCATGCGTATTTTTTTTTATTTTGGCAACCTCATCAAGCGGGGTTTACGCAACAGTCCAATCCGAGGCATTGATCCATCCGTGTGATTGATCGGGTCCGCTCCCCACCGGATAGAAGTCAGACGGCTTGCTGGTGGGGCCGTGAAGCCGAGCGGAAAGTCATTTGTCACTTCTGGGAAATGCTTCGGTACACTTTGATTGCTGGCGACCGCTGTGGAACACAAACTCGTGACGTAAAAGCGTGACGGTTCGGGGATCTTTTTGGAGACGAGAAACACTCGCACAAGTATATACGACGTCTTCTAAAGCTTGAGGAAATCTTAACAAACCAATGAAACAAACACAGAATGAATTTGTTTTGCTGGAGCCTAAAACAGACATAATTTGGGAACAGTTGAGCTTGTCCACATCCTTTTGTATTTCGAAAATCTCAAAGCACTTCACATCTTTGCATACTCTAGGTTGCAATATCAAAAATGTAGTGAACACGGAGTCATATTTTAGGGCACTGGTGTCAAAGTCAAGGCCCGGGGGCCAGATTTGGCCCGCCACATTATTTTATGTGGCCCGCGAAAGCAAATCAAGCATGTCAACTTCCATGATGCTTGCTCAAGTCTGAACCAAAATAATAATATAATAATAATACATTTGATTTATAAGCGCCTTTGAAGACACCCAAGGACACTTTACAATAACAAAAGTGTCAAATTGTCATACGTAATGCACAACAACAGTCCTTATTCTTGACTTCTGATTTTAGAAACAAGTTATTCATCAATTTGTTGTGCGCTGCGTATGTAATATGTGGAGGTGATTAAACATTTCTATGGTTTTCCAAAATTCACAACGGCCCTCCAAGTCAAACCGTAACTACAATGTGGCCCACGACAAAAATGAGTTTGGCACCCCTGTTTTAAGGGGGTTGCGGATTGAATGCCTAAAAAAAAAAAAGCGCAAGACCGCTCAGTACCTCAAGGAAATTTCTCATCAAGTAGAAACGCGTAAACGGGGTGAAATTAGGAGCTGGTGTCATGTGTGGGCACAGATGGCTAAACGACAGTTAGTATTCGCCGTCACGCGGAAAAAAAAAAAAAAAAGTAGAAGCTCCGTCAGCTGGAACTAAAATATGTGAGGTTTTGCAAACTTTGAAAGAGTGCTGTGTGTGTGTGTGTGTGTGTGTGTGTGTGTGTGTGTGTGTGTGTGTGTGTGTGTGTGTGTGTGTGTGTGTGTGAGGGAAAGTGAATGAATCCACAAGGGCAGTCACGTCGCAGCGCGAACAAGGAGAACGAAAGAGATTTGGAGCAGATTTTCCACTCCAGCAGAGAGGCCGGCCGGGGTAGAAATGAAAAAAGGGGCAATAAGAAGGAAAAAAACCAAAACAGTGATGATGTTGGGTGGCAGTCCATTAGTGAAGCGACTAATGGATGCTGTGAAAAGGCCAATTTAGAGGCCAACGCAACCGGGTGAGTGGACTTTTTGCCCCAAGGTGACTTTTTTTTTTTTCCACTAGAGTCCAGTGGATAAAAAAAAAGGGCCTCAGGAAAAGCTTGTTGAAAATGGGAATTCAATTATCCAGCAAAGTCTCCCGTTTCCGTCCCATCATTCCATGTCATGTTGTCAGGAGCCCCTTCGGTGTGATCGTGTGTGTGCAGGACACCAGCCTTGCAGGTTTTCACGTCCCAAAGGGATACGGTGCGATCTATATCAGTCACGCGATCCACAGGGACCCGCGGGTGTTTGAGCAGCCTGACAGCTTTGTGCCGGAAAGATGGAGCCAAAGGTTAGTCACACAGACCACATTCGACATATTTTTATGAAGAAAGTACATGCCGGCATTCAAGACGGGGGGGGGGGAAACCCGGCATCCATCTGAACCCGATCTGGCCGGTTTATCCGTTCACTCGCTGCCGTGCCTCGTTTCATTCATTCACTGACACCCATTCACCTGTTCGGTTTCATTCATACTCCTTCATTCAGCCGCGGAAAAAGGGGGCAAGAAGCTATGAATGTGTCTGTGCCGGAAACTGTTGCCATGGTAGCGGGTCACCTGATGCTGTGCCTGCCAATAGGGTTGCCCCAGTCTGTGTGACTGCGCGCTCACGGGGCTGGGAGGGGTGGGGGTGGGGGGCGTTTTCTCATTTCTTTCCCATAATGCCTTGTGCAATGGGATGGGATACAGAAAATGAGTCAGAGCAGATCCTATCTCATTTTTCTTCCTTTTGTGAGCACGACTCGGCTCACAAATGGGGTAATTCCTGTCAAACGTTCTCTATTAACGCGGATTCCCCCCCCCCACCCCCTTATCAGTTCATAAAGCTCCACCGAACAATCCGATTCGAATGTGAACGTTCGAGGGCGAAAGCCATTTGTGTGTTTGGACAATTCATCGGGGATCTTGTGTCGGTTTGAAATGTAACGCCTTAATTTGTAATTGTGAGTTACTATTGCAAAAAAAAACAAAAAAAAAGGAACGAGAATGTATTCATTTCCGAGCGGCTTCTTCCGCAGGAAAAAAAATAATAATGAATGAATACAGCTGCCATGGTAACGCATGCCACCTCAAGCCCGTTTTTTTACCAATGGGGATTTCCCCGTGCGTGTGCGTGTTTTATCCTCGAAGATGGATCCTTTCGCGTCATTTTTGTCAATGTGTCAAACACCCGTGATGATGGCGGATGATGCCTGGCGACGCTATGCATCACGTCATGCACTTCAAAGGCCGCTAAAAGCCACTACGGAGAACCAATTTTTGGCAACTATTTAGTGCTTCGTTTTGAGGGACGCTGTCACTCAAAACGGCTGACGTATTTCTCCTTCCAACGGTCTTCCGGTCTAGTTCGCTCTCCTCCCACTGCGCTCCATCGCTGCTCGTCCATCTGTCAGTCGTCCCGGGGGACCGTGTTTGCCTGTCTGCCCTCGATAGTTTCCAGGCTCCTTTTTTCGCCACCTGCCCGTCGGCTTGAACGACCGCAGTCCTCTTGCGTAACCGGGCCCGCCTACTATCACGACAGGAGAAGCCAATCTGCGTTTTTGTGTGTTTAGTAGCATGCGTGCGCGTATCGTGTGTCCCTGTAGGTATCATCAGCTCGCGTCCGTGTGCTTTTCCAGTCCGAAGCAAATAGTGGAGTCGGCGCATTATCGTCCTGGACGCCCACGCAGACTGTGGACAAAGATACACGCGAGTCGGAAATGCTGCCGTACGCAGATAAGGAAAACCGAGCTACTGCGGCTTGTAATCTTCTTTCGATCTTGCGGCAGGAAGTTTCTTCCGCGCAAGTCGTGACATGCCTCGATTTAGTTTAACCCTTTCAGGGACAGCGGTTACTGCAGTGGACAGCTCATCATGTTAGCGGGTTGCAGGTCATCATTTTTGGTGCATGTACAGTGGAATTCATTGTAGGCAAGTCAAGGATTAGACGCGATGGAAAATGTCCGTCTCTCCTTTTCAGCAAGTTTGATCGTTTCCATTTCTTGGAAAAAAAAACTTGTCTGAGAGTTGGCTAGCGCCCATCCCGCTTCTTCGCGATCAACCTTCTGGTGCATTAAATTGTTCTTGAGGGCTGCCGCAATGAACACTTAGGCTGGCTCACACACAGGAAACGCTAATGCTTCCTGTTTGCCTTTAATCAGAGCTCAGGTTTCAGGATGCATTAGTAGCGATCGGGCTGCGAGGTGCAGTCTGGTATTAGCACGCTGCCGGCATAGACGCTCTTCACATCTGTTTAGTTTTCAACGTAGTGTTCCAAAAGTGAACAGTCTAAAGTTGCACTTGAGAGGTGGGGCCCCGGTGTCACCATTTGACGGTTCTCGTTCAGCGCGCTAGCCGCTAGGCCGTTGCGTTTAGGCGCATCGGATCACATGCAAGATGGCTGATGTTCGTAGAGTGGAAACATACTGTAAACAATTACTTAACTCATTCACTCCCAAAGACGTTTTTAAACGTCTTTTCAGACTTGGTCCAGAATTGGCTGCTATTGAATGAGTTAAGAAAAAATGAAACCTGATAACACGATAAGCCGTCCGCTGTCGTAACCGCTGTCCCTGGAAGGGTTCAGGTCATACTTGAACCATCACAATTACTATGCGACGCAGTCATTTTGTAACTAACAATCTCACAGCATGAAGTGATCGCTGTTCCGCCCACGGTAATGAACACGATTCCGATGTGGGCACTCGAATTCTTTGTCCTCTCGGCACATATTTGACATTTTTGTGCAATCACGTTTTTGCATAGGAACGCAGAGCACAAGCACTTCCTTTGTACCTTCGGCAGCGGATCTCGAAACTGCATTGGCATGAAACTCACCGACTTCTTCCTCAAGGTGAGCAAGAACCCAAAATATACACCAAATGATGCGTCTGCATTTGAATGTGTGAGGCAGAGTCTCGAGAATATTGAAAAGGGCCGAAAAACAACACTGATGTTGAATTGCGAGCGTTCGGTTCATGTGAATGACGCGATGACATCATTGGGGATGCAGCAGCATGGCTGAAATAGTCAAGCGGGGCAAGCTGCAAAGAATGAACATGCAAAAGAATCATTGCCTTTTCATTATCTACGCCAGTGTAAGGGAGAAAACACTCAAATATTTTCGGTTAAAGTTCAACTAAGAAACGGGGGTGGGGGAGGTTGAATCGTACTGTTGGAGTATTGATTGATGAATATGTTGCAATGCACAATCACTATGAATTATTGAATAGTGGCCGAATATTGATTTTGAATATCTTGATTTTCCAAAGCAAAGAGATTAATTAATTAGTTAATTAACTGCTTATTTGATTTATTTGCCAACTCTTCTCCTTGGTCATTTAAATTGTGGTTGAACACGTTTGACATTGACCGTTGTCAACCCTGGCCGTAATCTGGGCAAAATCGGAGGTGAAAAACCCCACAAAAACCCACGTATTCGTCAGTGTGGCCTTTGCTGACTTTAATTCCAGGGGGATTTGAAAATTCGGTCTAATTGTTGGTTTGTGTGAAACCCTCCTTTGTTTGTTTTTCATGAATTCAGCGCTTGTGTCTCACTGTTTGGTTGTGGCAATAGAACAGACAGAATCCCTCCATGCACACACGCGAGGGCGTGACCAGTGTAAAAAGTAGACCGCGGGGATCTAGGTCATAGATGTGACTCATCGCCGTCCCCATTCCTCCTTTCCATCACTTCTTTCACCCCCCCCCCCATTCGTCTTCCCCCGGTTGTGTTCATCCTGCCCCTCCCCTCAATCGGGATAATCTTCATTCATAAATCAGAGGGTGGTTGGCCAACGGTCATGTGATGGGATCTTCACCAATAGGGAAGCGTGCCAATGATGTCAGCAGCCTTGATACTCAGCGTGCACTTTGTGCAAAGAATAAAACGGGATGGGGGGGCTCTTGTGACGTGGAGCAGAGAGCAACACTGTCAATATATTGAATGAAAGTGTGACTGCTTGCAATCTTATTCAAATGACGTAAACGTAGAAAATAAATATGTGGGGGGAAAAAAATGTAACATGTTCTGGTTTGTTATGGTGCAGGAGGCATGCATGTACCTCTTAAAGCACTATGACTGGTGTCTGGACCCGCCATCACAAAACCTGGACTACAAATGGCTGCCTGTGTCTCGGCCTGCCAATCCCCCAACTGTTTCCTTCACTCGTTTTGGAGGTGGCCAGAACTGATGGGAATCCGAACCACGTCGAGACGTGCAAAAGTTGTGATAAGTGTGTGCAAAAGGCTGTTTTCTCTTTCTGTGACCATCCGTAGGATAACGCGGTGAAAGCATTGTTGACTGATGCGTCGCATTATTTAACTGATTCACTCCCAAAGACGTTATTAAACGTCTTTTCAGACTTGGTCTAGAATCGGCTGGTACTGAATGAGTTAACAAGAAGGTTGCAAAAATAAAACTGGAGGTTGCCTCCTTGAGATTGTCACCTTTGTGGAATAGCGTGCCTTGTGAAATGTTTTTGCAGGGAGTGTGTGTTCACAGAAAGCACGCAAGCGCACACACATTGAGGTAAGTCCTCAGATTCCATCAGTGACTGCAAAAGTGTCGACCCCCCCCATGCTCCAACCCCTCCCAATATCTCCCTGCTGCACCACCTAGCAACCAGCGCTGCTTAGCAACAGTTCGTCACTCCGACACTGACTTCCTTTTAGTATCCTCACACACACACACACACACACACACACACACACACACACACACACACACACTAATCTGGTTATTTGCAGAAACGGATTATTTGTATCTCATGAATCATCACCTCAGCGAGCTCAGCTCTCATACTGACAGTTAGAAAATAATTGTTTGTGAACTAAGAATCCAGAATGAATGTTCTTTGTCCAATATTATTATTATTATTATATTGTTTTGGTCATGTGACATGTCTTCCACCATGATGTGGACTTACTTTGTGTTGACACTTTTTTTTTTTGGTATCGTGTTTGGTTAGTTAAATATCACTCAAATTTCTCAAGTGGTCTTGTTTTTGCTTGGGAGAGTAGAAGACACCGCTTGCTTGAACTAAAATACATATTTTTGTAACTAATGAGGTCAGTTTGGGAATGTCACATTGATCTGTGCCCCGACAAATACGTTTTTGTCCAACTGTCCTTCGCATGAGCACACGCACGCCGTGCAGACGTGAATACTTGGCACACACACAGGCAAACACACACGCGTGCTTGCAGACGTCCGTCACACTGCATCTGGCACAGAATGAAGTTGTTGTCAAGAGGATGACTCACTGGCCTTCATCCACCAGCCACGTCTCCCAACAACAATTGACGACAACAGGCCGCAGCCGCTCTTCTTCTTGCCTCTTCCTTTTCTTGGTGTCTTTTTCCTTCATGTTCAATATTTAAAAAAGGGCCAGCGCGATGGCAGAAAAAACATTCAGTGCGCCGCACCGTCATCAGAGATGCTGGAAGTGAAACTTTGCCGAAATCCCCTCATGGTGCCTCCAGTTAGATTTTGACGTGTGGGGAATCGCGGATGGACACAATATTTGCAATTTGTTTGAAAAATGCTGGAATTTTTGGATCATGTGGGAATGGTTCGTATTCCTTTCGCAAAAAAAAAAAAAAATGTGCCCGAGTGAATCATTTGCTTATTAAATATGAGATGTGCATGAATGGGGAAACAAGTTGCAATTTCTAATTATTCATATTTTTTTGTAGTTATAACCTGCCTGCTTGGCCATCACTGGCTGGTTCATTTTGTGCACAATTTATACAAACATATGCTTTTTACTTATACTAATTGTTTTTACTTTTTTTCTGTTTTTAATAAATGTTGTTTGTAAAAAATAAATAAAAAAAATCTGATTTTTATTTCTCACTAATGAAGGATTCGGTGAATGTGCAAATGAACTGGTTGGGTTCGGTACCACTGCACTATGGTGATATTGAGTTGAGGAGTTTCATTGACTTTGTAGACAAAAAAAAATGTGCTTTGCGCAATCAAGTGGTACATGCAGGCATTCAGAAAACTTTTTGCAGGGGCATCAACTACTCACATACTTTGTAACCTTTTTTATCTTCTGCTTTGCTGTAATTTGAGTAAAATCGGCATGAAAGACATTAACTCCACCACTTTACGACTGAGAAAGTGGAAAACTCAAACTAAATTTGTCATCCACACTGTCTCATGCCTCAGACCGTTTGTCTATATAGCAACGGGAACCGTGGAACAGACTCTAATCCCCCGAGAAAGACACACACACACACACACACACAGAATCCTCAGTGCTTACTTACTCGCAAGTGTGTTTGCGTGTCCTCAGACAGGGAGGAAGGAAACATCATTAGTCACCGAGGTGCCATCAAGTTGTGTTTAATTGTCTCATTTATCTTCCTGCGCCGCACAAGCAAACTCTCCTGCAACTGCTCTCGTCAGCTCCCTGCGCCGAGATCGCGGCATTCATTTGACTGTGACAACAGGCTTCTCACCTTCATTTATTTACAACTTAATAATAGTTAGATCATGTGCATGCCTTATATGTGACGATGGCATCTCATTGATAACTCACATGAATGAAATGAATGGAAATGCAAATTAAGCCCTCCATAAACACCAACTAAATATCTTGTCATTTTTTTTAATTAAAAAAAACACAATGCCAAAATGTTTTCCAATTCTGGAATGACCCAACGATCTACCTGGGACAATCTGTTGATATCCGAAGATTATTGACGCTCCGTTTTAAATTCACGAGTCTCTTATACACTGAGATTTGTCTTGCATGCTCTTTAATGCTAATGCCCGTTCTGTGTCTCTTGTCTCTCTCATAGGTCTCCTTTCCGTCAACAGTCCATGCTCCCCTTTCAACATCATGAAGACATTTTTGACCTTTCACACTCATGCGTCTGTCATAGGAGGGCAACAGGGAAAGACAGATGGAGATGGCGAGGTAAGAATTATTCAAAGAAAGTCTCGGCGTGTATGTTAGCATTTCAGAATCTTCACCTAAATCGCTGCGATTATGTAAAAGTCCCATTTGTCTTATGTTTTGAGCTGTGTCTCCAGAGTTTTTTTTTTCATGGTCAAAAAGTGGAATGGGCAGGTGACCTTTTTTTAAACTATGACTCATGCATAGGGAGTTTGACCCGATACAGTAAGAAAGAAACCCGGCAGTGTGTGAGTACTCGGAGCCATCTGATGTAAAACAGGGTTGAGGATGCCGCCTTTAAAGCTAATGATGCTTTTAATACATTTAAAAAAGTAATAAAACCGGATTAATTGAGATCTTCAAAGCAATTATATGTACCAGCTAACACTTACAAGTCAATTCACCATCGCTTTGCACACTCTCGCATACGCAGCAAAGATTCCACCAAAGCTACGAAATGTATTTAATTTAAAAGTGACAAGCCTTTTTTTCATTTTTTTTTTTTGCTTCTGACTTTTTATATCCTAATTGGAATCGGCGAAGGCAAATTCAGTTCACACTGTGCTGTGCATTTTGGTGAACCAGACCCCACACTTAAAGACAGAAATGCAAGCTAGGAGAGCTGCGAGGAGTTCCGGTGACCCAGAGGGTCCGAAACCCTTCAAATCCGTATGGATGAGCCCCTTGCCAGAACCACAAGAAAGTTCGAAAGAGTCGGGCGGTCAATGTTTTTTTTTCCCCCTCCTCCTCACGTTTGAATGTCTTGAGGATTTGAATATTCAGTTGCTGTCACCAGCATTATGTACTCCGAGTAGTTTTAGTTGGAAATCTGTCCGTTCGTCCGTCTGTCCATGCGGTATCTGTCAATGTCGCATGTATTTCTTTTATTTTTTTAGTCAGTGGTCTCAGTCAGTCAGTCAGTGGTGGGTCCTTAAAAATCGCCATCACATTCCCCACCTCTTGGGGCACCCCTACCACAAAGTACATGCGAATGGACACAAATCAGCTTTGTTAGCATTCACTTTGCAGGTCTACAATCTTCTGGGTGCTGCCCCACTTTATTTTTTTGGGGGGCAAGTTTTACTGGTGCAATTTTTGTGACAGGCTCTCGGAATAATTCATGCAAATGCTGAGGTCGAGCCCATAAACAGCAAGTGCTGGTTAGTAGGACGCATCTAATATAGATGACACTGGGCTTTTGTATTTTTAATGCCTTTCGGTCCTACAAATGAGAATCCAACCTTGAAATGGCACAGTGTCACTCTGCCTTGAACTCATTCACTCCCAAAGACGGTTTTAAACGTCTTTTCAGACCTGGTCTAGAATTGGCTGGTACTGAATGAGTTTGAATGGCCGTTCCGTCAGCACCTCAGTTTATGAATAAGGGAGTCAAAGTATCTCTATCCCAGTCATCTTACTCACTTCAACTCTAATGAGGATAAGCGGTACAGAAAATGGATGGACGGATATAGTGAGTGAAGTAGCTTCCATTTTTTTTCCCATTGCCTCATTTTCATTTTCGCTCCAGAGCGGCCATTCAGCATCGTTTGAAATGACGTTTATTTTTTCGTACAGGTTCGAAAGAATAGCTTCTCATTTTTTTTTGTACAATGCAGTATGACGCGTAAGCGGAAAGTGCGTGAGGAAGATGAACGTTGCGGCACATTTCACGATATCTCCGGAGAAGTGTTGCGGATGCGGCGGAGTGTGATCGCTCTTCGGGGCTCGTGTTGTTGCCGTGCGCCTTGAAGCAAGCACACGGGAGGGTGGCGGGTGGGCGTGAGGAAGCGAGCACATTTTTCACTTGAGCGTTGTGTAAGTTCTTACTGCTTGTCGGGCTACCGGGCAATTGACTCATAGCGACACTTCACACAGAGGAAATCCAATCACTTCAACGTGACCGTGTCTCATTAACAAGGACACTCCACTTCCTCTTGTCCTCCCCCCCCCAGCCCGCCTTCATGCCCCTCCTCACACACTTCATCAGTGGTCGTTGAATCATTGCTTTGTGTTTGTTGATGTTTTTTTTTTTTAATTTATGAGGAGGAAGAACAGAAAAGAGAAGAAAAGTCAGCATGAGTTCAAACCTGTTCACTGCTTTGTGTGTGTGCAGACGCGCTCGTGTTATGGGCGGAATTAGCTGTGAATGTTATGCGTTCGTATCCAGGTTAACCGTTTTGGGCGGTGTCAGACGGAATAAGTCAGAGGAGTGCCGCGTGCGTGCGTGCGTGCGTGCATGCGCGTGGTCACCTTCGACTACACTTGAAGGGTAGCAGTGGAATGACCTTTCATGTGTGTTTGCCGTGTGGCTCCATGGCTGACATGTTGTTGGGTGTATATTACTTATTAACCGGCACCGCAGAGACAAACACAATATAGACCTTCAATTTAAATAAATAAATAAATAAACACGCACGCTCAAGTCCTTATTATGAACCCACCAGCATCTTCGTATGTTTCCATTGCGATGATCAAGCTTGAAGGTATTGACTGCTTCTTTTGTCTCTCTGATCACCAGGCCAAGTGACTGCGTTTTTTTTTTTTATTGCATTTGTGATTCTACCATGGAGTCACTGACCATGTCACAGAGAGAATATGGATCTGTTCCCGCTATGACTCTCTTTCATTTCCGCTACTCAGTTTGCCCTCTCACTCGCCCTCTCCTTTACTCTCTTGCAACATTCCTTGACTCGTTGCTCTCACCGCATCTCTTTCCGCTTACTATTCGGTGTGTAGCGCAGATGCAGCAGGCTATTACACGTTGACACGTGAACAACAGAAGCGCTGCGATTGCAGCAATACTCACTCTGGGTTTAATGGTTGGGATTATGGGATTAGCAAGTGTAGCACAGACTTAGTGTATATACATACATGCGCCATCATACAAATCTGTGTTGTTGTTGATGGGATGTGTTGGAGAGAACCCGAACGGAATCTGGACACCTCCAACCTTTTGACGTATGATTAATGGACAATTTAATAATCGAGGTGGCCGATACGCAGAGGAGAAAAAGTACAGTTTGTATTTGGAAGGTGACTCACATCCCGTAATGATTAAACGCCGTACATCAGTGTACATTCCGTTCTATTATTGCAATAGTCGACTTAGTCATAATGCACTGAGCACCCAGGATAGAGGCACGCTTGCCACATTCATACATTCCAAAAGTTTCATTTGTGGTTGAGGGTCGTGTACATGTTTTTCCTTGTTGCCCTCACTTAGATAAAAGGTGACAAGCTCGGTCATCCCGGAGGGGCTCAGGAGTTGAGCCGCTTCTCCTCCTCGTCGAGAGGAGACCAGATGAGGCGGCTCGGGCATCAGATTAGGCTCCCTCCTGGGCGCCTCGGTGGTGAGTCGTGACCCACCGGCGGGACGCCCAGGGGATGACCCAGGACACGCTGGAGAGATTGTGTCTCCCGGCTGGCCCGATAACACTTTGGGATCCCCCCGGGGAGAGCTGGAAGAAGCGGCTGGGGAAAAGGAAGCCCGGGTTTCCCTGCTAAAGCTGTTAAACGGTAGAAAATAGATGAAGGATCATTACGCTGCAATACTGCAATCCCCAAATGTATGACATTTTTGTGCAGTGTTCCACATGAAACATTAAGTCAATTACAGTGCCGGGTCAATGTACAATTAAAACTCATTACTGAGCGTTGATTGTGAATCGGCAAACAAAACGGCAGCGTGCATGATTTCATGACCTCTATGGTGTCTATTATTAGATCAAAACAGGATGAGGCCCATTATCATCTTTTCACGGCAAACCACCAACAAGCGATTCACTTGTCAAATGTGGGCCGTTGCCTGTCTAACAATATGGAGCATTATGTAACAATTACATAACAAAAAAAGTTGGCTGCATTCACAGTTATTTGTGAAAGAAAGCCCAGAGGACGGTCGAGTTTAATCAAAGGACTTGAGGAACATGTCCTTTGATGCTTAATTCAGCTCATATTCTTATATGTCATTAAAGTATTAGAAAACAACTCTTTGGACAGAGTGATGCATGACAGTTCCTCGCTGACAGTGACATTAAATCTGAGAATTATTATCATTGAGGAAGCAGAGGGCTTTTGGGTCAGGGATTGAGGGTATTGACATGTACAGATCCAAGTAGATACTCATTAAAAGTGGACGTAATTACTTGCTCGGTGAAGGAATGCTGACTGCAGAAATGTTGCGTTTCCGGGGGCTTGCATGCATAAGGTAAATATCTACCTTGACCGCAATAACGACCGTTCAATACTCTTCATTATGATGATACTAATGCAGCGTGTATACCGGAGACAAATTCCTTGTGTGTTCTACATACTTGGCCAATAAAGATGATTCTGATTCTGATTCTGATTCTGATTCATCATATCACAAGTTGCATATTTTGCTAGTTGATTGTACCACCGCTCTCGTTTTTGGTCAAATATTTTGCCGTGCTTGTAGCATTTGTATGGCTATATGCCCGTACTGCAAAAAGTCTTTTCGCACTGCACTTAGTAGGGCGTGCACGGCACGCCATCAACCGATCTCTTCAAACAAATGACTGTTTTATCTTAAAAAAAATATACAAAATTTTTTTTTGTTTTGTTTTTTTTACAGCGTAGTCGACTCATCACCGAATCGGCTCAGTTCCATGGCCCAAGTAACTCAAATGGTATCACCCGTCCACAATGTTTCAGAAAAAAATGTTGTGCAGTTTTGCATCATCTGACAAATACGTTCAAAAACAGTGCAGCGTTCTTGTATTTTTTTTTCAGTACAATCCGACTAACTATCAACATCAGGCAGTTGTTTCCATGCTACGCCAAGCTAGTCCCGGTGGAAAAGCCTGGCAACGCTAGAGACACACAATAACACAAGCTCCCGGAACGTTGCGTCACTTTTCTCGCATGTGACAATACAACATGCAGTTGTAGAGCACAGAAAGAGAGAAAGGTTGAGGGAGTGGAAAAGAAATTTCCTAACAGTGACGTGTGGCGATATGAAACAACCCCCTCCCCAATTAAGAGGCTGTATTGACGGATGACGGCATGCGTGCGGGCTACGGACGTGAGGGGATGAATGGCTTGATGGGGAGGGGCGGGCAGAGGGAGGGGTGACATCGGCAAAGAATCTCCCCCGGACCAATGGGCTCGAATCTGCCTTGCCGCTGTCTCCGCCCCCTCCCACCTCTCCCTTGTTGCTACGGCAGCTGCACCATCCCGCCTGTGTTTTGAGTCGGTAGTAATGCGGCGTGTTGCGTTGGTGCGTTAAAGGAAGCTCCGATCCAGCACACGTGATCGCCATTTACTATGCCGTCAGCCTGCCCTTCCCTGCTCTTCATCATCCTTCATCCCTATGCCTCGCCCGCTCTTTTCCATCACCGTAAACCGCATCTCCAGTTAATGCGCTCTACAAGGTCAATCACAATCCAATTGGGCTGCATAAACAGGATTTCAGGGAGGGTTTATGGGCAATCACACTGACACGGCCTTGCAATTTCTCAGTGCTTTAAAAAGTGACTTACGCCTCCCCTGACGTGAGCAACGCGCATCATCTCCAGGGTATTTGAAAGCGTCACAACAGTCAGTCACGGAGCATTGGTGGTGGAATTAAAAAGCTGGCCTCCCCAAAATGTAAAGCATCATCAAAATGCTCAAAGAATCATGCGTGAACCTGACCAAAGAACAGCTCCACCAAGGGCATCTTACATTCCTTTTACTGCAAATCTCAAACTATCTACAGTGGGAACTGATGTCAATTGGCCCTGACTTTGTTAAAAAAAAATAATAATAATAAATGCCTTCCGAGTTGAAACTGTTGCCATGCATAAGGACAACATGGAACCGTGATTTTACACACAATGACAACTTAAAATGTTATTTGTATAAATAGTTTTGATACACTTAATGAATAAAGATAGCCGAAATAATGTTTTCATTCAATTACTTAACATCCCACATTGTCATATCTGGTTTAGCCTTTGCTGGGGAAAAAAAACAAAAAAAAAGCCTGTTAGATGCTGTAGATTAAGTAGTATGACCATATGGGTATTTGCATGAAAAAAGTCCCTTAATTTAAAAATGCAGCTTCCGATAACGATGCTTTCACTCATAAATGTTGGAATTTCACGTGTGTGTGTGTGTGTGTGTGTGTGTGTGTGTGTGTGTGTGTGTGTGTGTGTTTGTGTCATCTGCTGCACTATTTGGTGTTGTCACCATGGAAATGAAATCAACATGCAAATACCTGAGCACACTCAACGAAGATAGAAGATGCAAATTGCTTCTCTGCTTTTAGAACCACACACACACACACACACACACAAACGTGTCCACACGCCAAAGCACTCCTGCCTTCTGTAGTGCACACAACCACAATGCGATGTTGTGTAGCTGAATGGGAAATTGTAACGCTTGAAGTATTATTATTTGTCAAGGTCTCGTGAGAACAATTGCACTTTCTTCCCCCCAAGGGATGTAAAGAAAATAAAACGGACTAATAAGTTGGGACCTAATTTTGGAAGTTTCAGCGTGTTCGTTTTTATGTTTGTAAACATTTTGCTGTGATTGGCTGGCAACCAGTTCAGGGTTTCCCCCGCCTACTGCCCAAAGACATCTGGGATAGGCTCCAGCATGCCCACGAGACCTCGTGAGAGTAAGCGGATTAGAAAATGGATGGATGGAAAATGAACAAACATAATACAAGTCTAGCCCTACCCTGAGAGATTAAATAAAAATCATTTGGAATTGTGAAAGATTAAAGTTTCGAGTCATTGTGCTTTTTAGACATGATTTGAATGACTGGCCCATCGATCACAGTCTGCAAAATGCATTGGCGACAACTGATCACTTTGATGGGCTTTTAGCTGGCAAATCAGTGCATGAGATAGTTACAGTTGCTGTTTTGTACTGTATTTTCATTTGCTTGTTAGCATTAGCATAGTAACTGTAGCTTAGCAAGAGTAGTGGAATTGTTTCCCACAATCGGCTCCAACATAAGCAAAGAATAACCGGCAAAAATAGTGCTACATCTTGTTTGCTAACGCTGTCCTGGCCGATGTGCCTGGGCATTTGCCATCAATGCTAACTCCTTTTTAAAAAAATGTCTAAACCTCAAAATGAGGATAGTTCGAGCGTGGGGGGGTCTCCCCTCTCCCTCCCTTGTGGTTTCTTTCTGACTTCCGGGTTGAGTGAACGCTGGCGTGTTTGGCTGCCGCTGTTCAACCCGTATTGTGTTTTATTGTTTTGTTATTGTAAAGTGTCCTTGGATGTCTTGAAAGGCGCTTATAAATAAATCGGAGTAGAGTATGAGCAAATAAAATGCCATGATCATAGTCATAATTCCTTTGACTTGTTCCTACCTGATTCTGAGTGTGATCGAGTTTGTTCTGCATATGTGTGAATCCTGATTGTGGATGGTATGACAAAGAATGGTGGAAGCACGACCACCCCTGGCCACCCCTCACAAAAATTCTGGCTACGCCCCTGTTTTGTTCGTGTTGATACTATTCTGACGTTGCACGTCGGGTGTTATTGGTTGATGTGAAGCTTTCAGTCACTCATTGCCAATCGAAAGTGAGCACTACGTTTTTTTTCAAGTCAATTGTTGTCCACATGACAAGCCGTCGAAGTGCAATTTTCCCCCATCGAGTGCGTTGTGCTTTGCTTTTTTGTGAATGGACAGCAGCGGAGGAAGGGGGGGGGGGCGCGAGACTGCCCTGGCCTGTGATTGGCCGAAACCGATGACGCCACCTCCGCCGTGACGCCATGCTTCTCATTTATAAAGAAGAAAAAAAAAGGAAAAAGGAAAACAGTCGAAACAATCGTGAAGAGAAAGCCAGAGTGACAGGAAGAAGGGGGTCGCGCTAACAATGAGCTCCACGGGAAGCGAGATGCGCGCTTAGAGGAGCGGCGCTGCGGTGCTGCGGGTGGGCGGCAATCCACGCGGGATCCGGATCCAGAAGCGAGCCGAGCCGAGCCGAGCAGCCACAGCCAAGTCGTCGGCAGCAGCAGACCAGCAGCACAGTAGTCCCGAGAACACGCCACCCCCGCAATGGAGGATCTTTGCGAGATGGACTGCCCGGTACTCAAGCGGCTTCTGAAGGAGGACGGCGCCCGGTGCCTGCTGCTCGACTGCCGGTCCTTCCTCGCCTACAGCGCGGGGCACATCCGCGGGGCCGTCAACGCCCGCTGCAACACTATCGTGCGCCGCAGGGCCAGGGGCTCCGTGCTGAGTCTGGATCAGGTACTAGCCGGGGACGACGAGGTACGGGCCCGCCTGCGCTCCGGGATGTACTCGGCCGTCGTGTTGTACGACGAGAGGACGCCCGAGGCCGACGTGGTGAAGGAGGACAGCACAGCCAGCCTGGTGCTCCACGCGCTTTGCGGGGACTCCACGGCCACCCGCATCTACTTTCTCAAAGGTGAGAACAGCTGCACCATTTTCGCTTCTTTCGAATCGGGTGTCAATCAAACACTCGAATTTTCTATTGCCATTGTTAGTAATGTACGAAGGACCATCCTTATCCAACGATCACCAACGGCCGATCGAAATACGAACATTTGAATGGAACCATTTTGGTTGAGTACGCAACATGAAAAGAAAGAGCTCTCCGTGGTGTAACGCAATTCACGAGCACGTTGTGAAACGAATACTAAGCGTGACTGAGCACGATTATTTTGAGGAGACGATCGAGGTTCCAAATTAGCCCCCCCTGCTCGTTTTCGAATCGATATTGACTATTTAAAACATCCCTCCATCGGCGCTTATCATTCTGAGTCAGCGTTGTAAATTCTAAACGTAAAGATGAATTGAATAATAAAAAAAAAAATAGATGAACAAGCTGTTCCTGATCGGATTTGCTTTCAATCGCCACATTTTGAAATTGCGCCGTCTGGATGGGCCCGATTCGATCAATAATACGGTATTCGCTCCGATATCAGTCCGTTCAAATGAAAATGGAGGATTTTCCGTGAAGAATTGATCGACACAGACACGTGTGTCTGATTTGATACCTTTCCGGGTTTGATTTTCGTCAAATAACATTGTCAAATCTTCACATTCACCTTGAAGATAAGTCGATATGATGTGGTGTACCTCATTCACATTGAAGCTACGATTGTGCCTCTGCTACTGGATTTCACTCTTTTTATTTTTTTAAGACATACACGCGAACATACCACTTGACTACTCGCAGAGTGCATGAGGTCATGCTCTCGCATTGATGCTACACAAAGCCAGAGCGACTCCCAGCGCACTCCCATGATCACTTCCGAGACAGGATGCTTCGGGTAAACGACAGAAGGGAACTTAGAAAATCGCCACTTGATTTAATGGAACTTAGTGTCCACCCAATACGGATGTTTAGACCGTGATGTCTTTGTGTGTGTGTGTGTGTGTTTGTGACACAGATGACTTAAAAGCACAGGAAGCAATGATGCTCTCAATCCGTGCGTGTTTTTTAAAGATGACATTTCTTCCACCATTTTAGGTGGTTACGACCGGTTCTTCTCCGAGTACCCCGAGTTTTGTTTAAAGACAAAATCCCTGCCTCCACTCACAAGCCAGTCCAGCGTTGACTCGTCCTGCTCTTCCTGCGGGACGCCGCACAACGACCAGGTAAGAGCCCAAAAGACGATACTTTGCACTCGACAACAGTCTAAATAATAACTGAAGGCTCAGCTTTCAGAATACAGGTACTGTAACGACAACGGATAGGCCCAGACAGCACAGAACTCCGCCAAGGCCAGATAGTCACGGGTCCAGATAGTCACGGGTTAATTTGCCCACTTATTTGAGTTTCAGCAACACAGCCGCAGTCGTCGATAAACCTTTATCGAATGGTCCAAACAGATAAATGTAAAATGGGAAGACTCAGAAGCAAAACTTAAAATGCTAGGCCATGTTTCTCGCGAGGCCACGCCCCCTTTCAAGTCACCTTGTACAGGTACACAAATTGTTGTTGTGACGTACATTCATCTTTCCAATCTACAGTAATTACACTTCCTAAAAGCTGCGCAAATATCTCCCATTGTCTCCCAAGAGCTACCAGAGATGACAATGTCCCGCATTTCGGCTTCCTTCGTTCCTATCGTTATTTATATAAATAAACGATATGTATGTGTTCAGCTTTTGTGTGACGGCACCGACCAAAAAGTGCAAATTCTGGTTCAACCCGTTGTTCTGCTCCTTATCGCGGCATTCTCGAGGTGCAATGATTCAAATTAATCATGAATTATTTTGACCATTGATTAATCGCGTTGCCACAGAGCTTGATGTCACGATGTCCAAATCCTCCGAATCTCGGCCTCTCAGCAGTACATGTCGTCAGATTTCGGTCATCCTCCATGAAAGGAGACTGATGATCTCATTGCACCTCGCAGCATTCTCGAGGTGCAATGATTCATCAGCAATTAATCGATGATCAAATTAATCAAGAATTATTTTGACCATTGATTAATCGCGCTGCCACAGAGCTTGATGTCACGATGTCCAAATCCTCCGAATCTCGGCCTCTCAGCAGTACATATTGTTAGATTTCGGTCATCCTCCATGAAAGCAGACGGATGATCTTTGTGTTGAATCAAAATCAGGTATTTTCAGACATCCGCTTTTATTTTGGGAACACAACCATGGACATTTTTTTTGCACATTTTCCGTCATGTTACGGCTCAATCCTGCAACTGAATCGTAATTTATGTTTGTGCATTGTCAATTTGGAACAAATGTCCTATTTTGGATGAAGGGATGGAAATTAACATTTATTTTTTGGAATCCAATTGGTTGATTCGTCGACAACATAATCCAGAGATTAACTGAAGTGGTTCGTTGCAACCCCGAAGCTGTTTTGCGCGTTTCGTTTTTGTTCTGATGAGTCACTTGCCCCGCACCCTCCCACCCCCATACCGAAAAAAAAAAAAATCACCCAAATAATTCATTTCGCCGCTGCCGTGTGACATTAAGGATTCCAAAAGACATTAATAGCGCCGACCCCGTCCTTCGACAAACAACCCATTTAAGTGGCAGTTGAATTCAAACACAACCGCAGATGTTGTCTATTTGACTTGCTCAAGGGCATCTCAACCGCTGTTTGCTTTCCCACATTCATTCCAAGAGAATTTGCCCATGCCGCGTCGCCACATCAAAGCGCGCCGAGCCTCGGAGCTGTCGGAAGACGTCGTCAAGCGCCGAGGCGTTTGTCTCATGACAGCACGGGCCCCCGGCTCCACTTCACCGCTTATCCTCCTCGCCCCCCGTCACTTCCTGTCACCCCGGTGGCCTTGTTTTGTTTGTCCGTGTCCATTTCATTCGCCTCTCGCAGTCACATGCGGGGCCCGGCTTCATTTCCCCCTGGAACACAAGCGGATCGAGTGGAGACAATTGGGCCTCTGTGCCGTTTTGAAGAAAAGAGATAGTCATGGCCGCGCTGTCAGGTGGGCACTGGAAGGCGTCTCGGGGCTTCCGGTGGCGGCGTACAAACAGGATGAGCTAGTTAAGCGTGCACCCCCCTCCCCCACCCCCCACCCTCCACCTCCTCCTCGCATTACATCTCTTAGCAGTATTGATCTCTTCCTGAATCTGACAGTGGTGACATAAACTAACACAAGCCTCGTCAATAGGAACCACTGATGCAATGATTAAGGGGTGGGGGCTCTTCCACTGTACTCTACTGTATTTTTTTTTTAACCCTTTAATGCCTGACCCATCAAGGAATAGCCAGAAAAATCTGATTTTTGGGGGAACTGAGATGTTCATTAACCCTTACAACAAAATCCACAAAAAATATTTTTGCCATATTATTTTGGTTTAGATATTTGTTGTATCACATTTATAAGCATTATGTAGGTTACATCAAAAAGTGAAAATTTGGGGAAAATCATATTTTAAACCCGCAGTATCAAATTTGATACAGATGATTTAATGTACTATAAAGAATGAGTTACATAGTGAAACTGCATGCATCAAATATGATACGAATGGCATTATAGGGTTAAATAAATATGCTACTGCACACAAAAGGCAGCCCAGTGATTCCCGACAAGAAGAGAACTTCAGGGGTGCCCGTGAAATGATCCAATTTTATTTAATTCATCCGAAATTATTAGTTATCACTTCCAAAGGAGTCTTTGTTTGTCCATCTATGCCAGTGACGTATAGTGACGGAGCGAACAATGAAATGCTCCTCCATTAGATAGCATCAACTTGTTATATGGCCGAAAGTTGAGTTTGTTTTTTTCCCCACAAGGTCAATTTAAAAAGGGAAATCCCTATGCTGGGTCTATTCATTGAACACAAAGGGGAAAACTTGTGTTACATTCACGGTTGTTGATAGGTTGAATCTGGGGCTTTGGTGAGCTGCATATAAAATTCAATTTCAAAATGAGAAAAAAACAAAAGTAAGACTTTTTAAATGACTATGATCGCCTTTCTGAGTTGATGAGCTGGCGGAAATCACATAATGATGCCGCCTTATAGCGTGATGTACGGCGTCCTTTATGACTCATGCTGATGTTAGCAAATGCGGTTCCTTGCCCTACAAAGTGCTACGGGCCGTATCGGACGTGAAGTAGGACAGGCGTTTAATCAAATGGGCATGCGGTCTATGTTTTAAGAGGAATGTTCTATTCTGTGTGCTCTCGCGGTGTAGCACGAGGAATTTTCATTCGATGGAAAAAGCCAGCAAACGCCCAAATAAGCGCTGTCATTGATTCAGACCTCTTTTTTTTTTTAAATCCCAACTGAGTTGAACAGTTAACATTTCATTGGAGCAGCACACGCATCCATAATAAGCGGAACTGACTTTCACATGCTCCGACCATATGATTACACATTTTGCTCAATGCGTCATTGATAAGCCCCGTCGTCATTTCCTCTCTCTGCCCCCTCACAGCAATCAATCACACACACACACACACCCACTGACCCTTTACACGACTTGTCCAACTCCTGGCACTAATGCGATTATCCGAATACATAAGTGGAGTCACCCTTGCAGTGACATCGCCAAAGTTCGACACAAGAGAATTCTTTGTACTCGTCACCGGGGCTCTTTTCCGCAATACGGTTGTGCTGCCTATGCTTTAGTTCGAGTTTAACCTTGAACAAAAAAAAAAAACAATTTCAAATTCACTTGCATGCACTCGTTTATAATGACAGGAGCTTCTCATTACCTTAATGTTATCTGCGTGATTTTGGTTGGCCAGCCAGGACATGTCACATGGTGTATTAGCGTTAGCAACGGAGCTTGTGCGACCGAGATTGCTTCGGTTTCTGCCCATGTTTTTTTTCTTTCCTTCTTTTTTTGAAACCAAAAAAAAAGAATCCAGCAAAAACATTGTTAAACGCTCGATATGCGTTTAATATGTAAAACAGCGGGCGAATGAAAAGTTAAGATCAGAGCATCCCGAGTCCGCTCTTATCCCGGCAACACGACGAAGCCATTTGACTGTTTAGTTGAATTAATTAATCGTCTTGATCCTTTTGATTCCAGGGTGGACCCGTCGAGATCCTCCCGTTTCTTTATTTGGGCAGCGCTCTACACGCCTCCAAAAAGGAAGTCCTCGACGCAATCGGCATCTCGGCGCTGCTCAACGTGTCGTCCGACTGCCCCAACCACTTTGAGGGCGCGTACCAATATAAATGTATCCCTGTGGAGGACAACCATAAAGAGGACATCAGCTGCTGGTTTCTGGAGGCCATCGAGTTCATCGGTGAGTTTGTTTTTTGGACAATCTTGCAGGGCACAAATACACAAACGACCATATACAGTATATCCATCCATCCATCCATTTTCTAATCCGCTCCTCCTCACGAGGGTTGCGGGGAGTGCCGGAGCCTATCCCAGCTGTCTTCACCCTGAATCGGTTGCCAGCCAATCACAAGACACACAGAGACAAACAATCATCCGCGCTCACACTCACACCTAGGGGCAATTTAGAGTGTTCCATTAACCTACCATGCATGTTTTTGGAATGTGAGAGGAAATCGGAGTACCCGGAGAAAAGCCACACAGGCAAGGGGAAAATATGCAAAACCTTGAAACCTGCACCTCTGCACTGTGAGGCCAATGCACTAGCCAGTTGACCACTGATCATCCGTAATGTGGGACGGAAAAATCCGTAGATAGAGTGTGCAAATAGTGCGAGTACGAGATGATGTCAGATCAGACGTGAACATGTGGCAAAGTGTCGCAGTCCGGAGTATAAGCCGCGGCTTTTGTCACACGCTTTCAACTCTGCGGCTTATTTAATGAAGCGGCTTATATAAAGATTTTTCTCACAGGCGATATCAAGATTTTTCTCACGGCCGCCTGTGTACCGTCTTTCTATGTAAATATGTCACACAATATGGGCACACGCGGCTTATAGACAGGTGCGGCTTATACCGTGTACAAAATGTTTTTCCCTTTAAAAATGTAGTGGGTGCGGCTTATAATCAGGTGCGCTCTATAGTCCGGAAATTACGGTGCGTATATATATATATGTGTGTATATATATATATATATATATATATATATATATATATATATATATATATATATGTGTATATATATATATATATGGTTGCATTGCTTTCCTCCGATTGAGCTTCGCGCACATTTTCGACGTCGTGATGCTTTACAGATTTTTGCGCTCTGCGCTGTGCCGTGTGTGTAGGTGCTGGTATGTGTCATAGTTAGCTGCTGTGGGAGCAGATCGTGACTCATCCACATCGTTACCGGGTGAACAGACACTCTGTTACCTGACATCAGTTCGTGAGTCGAAAGTGCACCATAACAAACAAACAAACAAATGTCTTCTCAGTGTTATGTCATTAAAAAAAAAAGTCAGAATAAAGCACTTGAATAAAACAAGAAATTGAGGAAAAGGCCTGAATGTGTCATATATTATGATAAAAATGTATTATAATAGTGTTAAATGATCCATATTAGTCATGACCATTTATTTTTGTAGTCATGCTTCTCCATTTGAATGTTACAAATAATTGGCGCGCAAGTAATCAGCAGAGGGGAAATAAAGCAATTATTGAATTTGTCTTTTAATTTTGTGCCGGCAGTCTCACATGCTGCAGGATATTTACGTGAGCGTCCAAGCAGGGACGCCGTTGGGGGAAATGGAATTTTCTGCAAATATTTGAATCCGGCTAGTTAGCCAAATGAGGTTATTGGTGGCGACCAAGTGAGAGCGAGCGTGTGCGCAGAGAGGAGGAGAGACGAGGGAGGAAGTGGGAAGCGCTCAAATGTCTCCACTTACTCGATGTGTTTTTCGATTCCGGTTTGACCAAAGAACAGCCACACCGAGTACTAATATAGCGGTGAAATAGAATCAAGCAGTTTGTGCTATCATAAAATGTTAGTTTTGTGCTATTATAGGAAAAAACACATTTGCTACTTGCTATTTATTTATTTATTTATTTATTTATTTTTGGGGTGTTTGTTATTTGAAACCAAACATGTTTGATAGTACTGAGTACTTGGCCACACTGTTGTAACTTTCGTCTTGTCCCAGTGTGCTGTAATTGGACTTTTTGAAACCACATGATTTATTTACCTTCTCATGTTTCAATTGAATCCAATGCTATTTTTCTTTGTCTGTGGTTTCAGACGCGGTGCGCGACTCGGGCGGTCGCGTCCTGGTCCACTGCCAGGCTGGCATCTCCCGTTCAGCCACCATCTGCCTGGCCTACCTGATGAAGAGGAAGCGCGTGCGTCTGGACGAGGCCTTCGAGTTCGTGCGACGGCGCCGCTCCATCATCTCGCCCAACTTCAGCTTTATGGGCCAGCTGTTGCAATTTGAATCCCAGCTGCTCGCCACCTCGTGCGCCGCTGAGGCCGCCGCCACCGCCAGCCCGCTGCTAGCGCCCAAGACTTCGTCGGGAGTGGCCTCGGCCGCAGCCACGCCCACCTCGCCCTTCATCTTCAACTTCCCCGTGTCGGTGGTGAACTCCACCTACCTGCACCACAGCCCCCTCACCACGTCGCCGGGCTACTGATGGCCCGCCGTGACGCTCCGAACGCTTCCCGGCTCACAAACCAGCTTCTTCCAATAAGTGACCCAAAAAAAATACAACTTGACTTTCAACCAGGTTCGTGTGTCGGACTTGAGGTGACACTCACACTATTGACACACATATTAACAATAAACTCATGACTCATGAACATGCTCGGCATGAAGGCAGGCTCTGTTGCCATTTGGGTAGCAAAGGGGTGGAATATTTCTGGTAAATTTCCATGGGAGTTTTGAAGACACGTTTCAAGACATTTCGCCTGGGATATAAGGGAACTGAGGGTAACTTAACATAAACGTTTCATATTCAGGAAGTATTTCTCCATGAAATGTATGCCTTCTATTATTATACAAACATGTTCTGTTTCAAAGAAGAGGAAAACAAACAACTGATAAATGGTAAAACATGTTAAAATGACATCTCAATTCAACAACTTCAAATGATTACCTTGTGAAAGGGCAAACAGGGTGGGCTCTCAGATTGAGCCTTGAGGAATACCACATATACTGTAGACAGACTAATCGGTCCCACAAGCATAGAAAACCCCCACAAAGATGCAAAGGCGCAATGGATGTTTATCTATGCGTGTCCCGTGATGAGATGGTGTCCAGTCTAAGGTGTAGACCAGGGGTGCCCATTACGTCGATTGCGATCGACCGGTAGATCGTGGACTGGTCCCAAGTCGATCGCGAGGGTTGTAGAGAAGGAAAACACAAGCAAACAACCATATGTGTGTCTTTGTGCACGTTAGTAATATATCATGTAATAAATCATTCTATCAGTCTCATTTTCAAAAAAAGTATTTAAAAAATAAAATAAAGCAGGTAAATCTTTAACCTACTTTGGCGCGTGACCTGCGGCAAATTGTTAGTGCTCAGCTGTCTGCAATTGCATCTTGTGATCAGAGCTGTTGCGCTACATCGTTTATCGTTATCATTATTTTTATTCAGAGGGAAGCGCTTTAAAATGGCAAGCGTGAGCTACGATAGTTAACAGGCTGCAAAAGTGCGTCGCATGCCTCTGTGTCAGGCTGTTGTTCATCATGGCGTGCGTACGTATGTGCGTGCGCGGTAACGGGGCGATCGCGGGAGGTTGCTTGATCGAAAAGTCGATCTTCGGTCTCAAAAGTTTGGGCACCCCTGGACTGTAGACTGACTAAGTCCCTGTGAAAAGGTTGAGCAAAAGGGTCGCTGAACATGCAAATTAAAAAAAAAAAGAAAAAAAGAATGTTTGGCATATTCATTTTCATCTTAGCTTCCATCAGTCAGCTCGTTTTAGTGAATCCTATGATCAATTACATTGACGTTCCCGACCTTCAATTTCCTAAATTCCCATGGAAAGTTTCCAACTTTCAGAATTCCCCAGAGTTTTGCACCCCGAGTTGCCATGGAGACAACGGCTCTTGAAGCTGACGAGATGGATGCAGGAAGGAAGCAGGAATTTTAAGCACTCGCTCCTTCCTCCTTTGGCACTCCTCCTGCTGCCACACAAAAGACATGGACGTTCGTGCGTGTATGTGTATGTGAGTGTGTGTGTGTGGGGGGCAGGATCCAAAGCAGGCACTCCTCAGTGACAGGTGCTTGACCATAGTTTCCTGTCCATCCCCTCCTCACACACACACACACACACGCTTCCACAGGCCTTCCTCTCATCTCCTTTCATGTTCATCCTCTTCTTCTCATCTTCACCGCCTCCTCATCTCAGATGTTCGTCTCTTTCCCCTGACCGTGCGGCACGAGCAAAACCAAGAAAATAAGACACCGGTACGACACCAGGAACTCAATAGGAGCATAATAAGATCATGTGGTGTCACAAAAAAAAACATGTTCTTCCAATTTTCTGCCATTTAACAGGGAAATAAACTCAGGTTAATTTGTTCTTTTATCCGTCCGTTTTCAACTGCCGTTGCTCCTCATGAGGAAGGCCTGTTGTTTTGACTTCACACACACACATACACACACATACACACAAAGAGTGGCAATGTACAGTTTCCTGTTTTTCAGAGATTGCGACACCTATTTCTGTAGCACTTTGAAGTGATGCAATACCCTCTTTGTAATTGCTGATTGATCTGCTCATCACGGAGACAGTAGATGGGCTTTTTGGGGGGGGCAGGGTGGAGAGTGAGAACCAATCAGTCGAGAGGAAAAAAAACACGGCAATACTTTTGAGTTGATCTCTTTCTACGCTCTTGATGTCTGCCCAATGCACTTGAAGCATGACACGGCAAAAGAAAACCTAATTGTTTGTACAGAGAAGACAGTGAAAAGGAAAATAACTTCCTTTCAGTTTTACTGTGTGGAATGAATGAACTGTGCATTTATTTATTACGGAAGAACCACTGTTGAATAAAACGTGTTCTTAATTAAACTGTGTATTTTCTTCAGCAAAAAACAACAACCCTAAAGCCTAGTTTTAAACCTTTGAAATCACAACCCTGGTTTTAAAATCCTATCTTGAGATCTGTTTAAAGCGCTACTTTGAAACCATAATTTTACTTGCACTCCCAGCCCCACGTTGAAACCCTAACCCTTGTTTAAAACAATAATTTGAAATCCTAAACCTACTTTGAAGCCCTAACCTCAGATTGTCACCCTTACTTGAATTCCAAACATCAATTTAAAAGGCATACCCTATATTCCAGCCCTACATTGAAAACTTTATCCGAGTGTGAAACCCTATCAGAACCGATCTTTAAACTCCTGACATAACTTCCAAATTGTAGAACAGTAAAATGTAAAAAAGACGACCATGTATAGTAAGGCGTTTTTTTTACTTCTAAAAAAGACGACCATGTCTTTCTTGTAAGGCATTTTTAGCCAGAAAAAAACAACCACGTATAGTTAGGTGTTTTCTACCCCCCCCCCCCCGCCCCCCCAAAAAAACTGACCATGTTAAGGCATATTTAGTAAGGCGTTTAGGGCTGAAAAAAAAGACCATGTATAGTAAGGCGTTTTTAGCCGAAAAAAACGACCATGTATAGTAAGGCGTTTTTAGCCAAAAAAAATGACCATGTATAGTAAGGCGTTTTTAGGCATGTATAGTAAAGCGTTTTTAAAAAAACGACCATGTATAGTAAAGCGTTTAGGGCCGAAAAAAAACGACCATGTATAGTAAGGCGTTTTTAGCCGAAAAAAACGACCATGTATAGTAAGGCGTTTTTAGCCCAAAAAACGACCATGTATAGTAAGGCGTTTTTAGCCGATAAAAACGACCATGTATAGGAGGGCATTTTTAGTCGAAAAAAATGACCATGTATAGTAAGACATTTTTAGCTGTAAAAAGGACCATGTATTGTAGTGTAGAGGTACACGCGCCGGCTCTTGGTCCAGGCAACCCGGGTTCAAATCCCGGTCAGCGATGTTTGAAATTACAACACCAAACTGTTACTCTTTCCTGCAAACCCTCCATAGTGGATGTCAAATACGCCTATAGTGCAGATCAAATCACAGTCACTGGTGGTGTAGAGGTAAACATACCAGTGTTCGGTCCAGGCAACCCTGGTTCAAACCCAGCTCAGTGACGTGTGAAAATACAAGACCAAACACTGTGTTACTTTTTCCTGCAAACCCTCCATAGTGGATGTCAAATACGCCTATAGTGCAAATCAAATCACAGTCACTGGTGGTGTAGAGGTAAACATACCGGTGATCGGTCCAGGCAACCCTGGTTCAAACCCAGCTCAGTGACGTGTGAAAATACAACCCCAAAATTTTGTAACTTTTTCCTGCAAACCCTCCATAGTGAATGTCAAATACGCCTATAGTGCAGATCAAATCACAGTCACTGGTGATGTAGAGGTAAACATACCGGTGTTCGGTCCAGGCAACCCTGGTTCAAACCCAGCTCAGTGATGTGTGAAAATACAACACCAAACACTACTTTTTCCTGCAAACCCTCCAGAGTGCATTTCAAATACGCCAATAGTGCAGAGCAAGTCACAGTCACTGGTCGTGTCAAGAAAGGTATACACGCCGGCTTTCGGTTCAGGTCGACTGTTTCGTGCGTCGACTGAACAGCGCAGCGGTGCAGGTCGCAGCCTTCCTCTGGTAGGGTTTCCATGTCAAGGTTTTTTTTAACAATTTATGTAAGGGCCTTCTTGGATTCTCAGGCCTTTCTAGCCCAAAAAACGAGCATGTATAGTAAGGCGTTTTTAATCGAAAAAAAACGACCATGTATAGTAAGGCGTTTTCACGAAAAAACGACCATGTATAGAAAGGCGTTTTTGCAGCGAAAAAACGACCATGTATAGTAAGGCGTTTTTAGCGAAAAAACGACCATGTATAGTAAGTCGTTTTCACGAAAAAACGACCATGTATAGTAAGGCGTTTTAGGCGAAAAAACCACCATGTATAGTAAGGCGTTTTAGCGAAAAAAAAACGACCATGTATAGTAAGGCGTTTTAACGAAAAAACGACCATGTATAGTAAGGCGTTTTAGCAGCGAAAAAACGACCATGTATAGTAAGGCGTTTTAGCGAAAAAACGACCATGTATAGTAAGGCGTTTTAGACGAAAAACGACCATGTATAGTAAAGCGTTTTGCAGCTAAAAGCGACCATGTATAGTAAGGCGTTTTTAGCGAAAAAACGACCATGTATAGTAAGGCGTTTTCAGCGAAAAAACGACCATGTATAGTAAGGCGTTTTAGCGAAAAAACGACCATGTATAGTAAGGCGTTTTAGGCGAAAAAACCACCATGTATAGTAAGGCGTTTTTAGCGAAAAAACGACCATGTATAGTAAGGCGTTTTTAGGCGAAAAACGTCCATGTATAGTAAGGCGTTTTAGACGAAAAAACGACCATGTATAGTAAGGCGTTTTAGGCGAAAAAACACCCATGTATAGTAAGGCGTTTTAGACGAAAAAACGACCATGTATAGTAAGGCGTTTTAGCAAAAAAACGACCATGTATAGTAAGGCGTTTTTAGCGAAAAAAAAGACCATGTATAGTAAGGCGTTTTAGCGAAAAAGCGACCATGTATAGTAAGGCGTTTTGAACGAAAAAACGACCATGTATAGTAAGGCGTTTTTAGCGAAAAAAGACCATGTATAGTAAGGCGTTTTTAGCGAAAAAAAGACCATGTATAGTAAGGCGTTTTTAGCGAAAAACGACCATGTATAGTAAGGCGTTTTAGCGAAAAAACGACCATGTATAGTAAGGCGTTTTAGCTGAAAAAACGACCATGTATAGTAAGGCGTTTTAGCGAAAAAAGACCATGTATAGTAAGGCGTTTTAGCTGAAAAAACGACCATGTATAGTAAGGCGTTTTTAGCTGAAAAAACGACCATGTATAGTAAGGCGTTTTAGCGAAAAAAAGACCATGTATAGTAAGGCGTTTTCAGCGAAAAAACGACCATGTATAGTAAGGCGTTTTCAGCGAAAAAACGACCATGTATAGTAAGGCGTTTTTAGCGAAAAAAAGACCATGTATAGTAAGGCGTTTTCAGCGAAAAAAGCGACCATGTATAGTAAGGCGTTTTCAGCGAAAAAGCGACCATGTATAGTAAGGCGTTTTTAGCGAAAAAACGACCATGTATAGTAAGGCGTTTTTAGCGAAAAACGACCATGTATAGTAAGGCGTTTTTAGCGAAAAAAAGACCATGTATAGTAAGGCGTTTTTAGCGAAAAAACGACCATGTATAGTAAGGCGTTTTAGCGAAAAAACGACCATGTATAGTAAGGCGTTTTTAGCGAAAAAACGACCATGTATAGTAAGGCGTTTTAGCGAAAAAGCGACCATGTATAGTAAGGCGTTTTTAGCGAAAAAACGACCATGTATAGTAAGGCGTTTTCAGCTAAAAACGACCATGTATAGTAAGGCGTTTTCAGCGAAAAAACGACCATGTATAGTAAGGCGTTTTTAACGAAAAACGACCATGTATAGTAAGGCGTTTTAGCGAAAAACGACCATGTATAGTAAGGCGTTTTTAGCGAAAAACGACCATGTATAGTAAGGCGTTTTAAGCGAAAAAACGACCATGTATAGTAAGGCGTTTTAGCGAAAAAACGACCATGTATAGTAAGGCGTTTTTAGCGAAAAAACGACCATGTATAGTAAGGCGTTTTAGCGAAAAAAGACCATGTATAGTAAGGCGTTTTTAGCGAAAAAACGACCATGTATAGTAAGGCGTTTTAGCGAAAAAACGACCATGTATAGTAAGGCGTTTTAGGCGAAAAAACGACCATGTATAGTAAGGCGTTTTTAACGAAAAACGACCATGTATAGTAAGGCGTTTTAGGCGAAAAAACGACCATGTATAGTAAGGCGTTTTAGGCGAAAAAACGACCATGTATAGTAAGGCGTTTTAGCGAAAAAACGACCATGTATAGTAAGGCGTTTTAGCGAAAAAACGACCATGTATAGTAAGGCGTTTTAGCGAAAAAACGACCATGTATAGTAAGGCGTTTTAGCGAAAAAACGACCATGTATAGTAAGGCGTTTTTAGCGAAAAAACGACCATGTATAGTAAGGCGTTTTTAGCGAAAAAACGACCATGTATAGTAAGGCGTTTTAGCGAAAAAACGACCATGTATAGTAAGGCGTTTTAGCGAAAAAACGACCATGTATAGTAAGGCGTTTTTAGCGAAAAAACGACCATGTATAGTAAGGCGTTTTAGCGAAAAAAAGACCATGTATAGTAAGGCGTTTTAGCGAAAAAAGCGACCATGTATAGTAAGGCGTTTTTAGCGAAAAAACGACCATGTATAGTAAGGCGTTTTAGCTGAAAAAAGCGACCATGTATAGTAAGGCGTTTTAGCGAAAAAAGACCATGTATAGTAAGGCGTTTTAGCTGAAAAAACGACCATGTATAGTAAGGCGTTTTCAGCGAAAAAGCGACCATGTATAGTAAGGCGTTTTCAGCGAAAAAACGACCATGTATAGTAAGGCGTTTTCAGCGAAAAAGCGACCATGTATAGTAAGGCGTTTTCAGCGAAAAACGACCATGTATAGTAAGGCGTTTTAGCGAAAAACGACCATGTATAGTAAGGCGTTTTAGCGAAAAAACGACCATGTATAGTAAGGCGTTTTAGCGAAAAAACGACCATGTATAGTAAGGCGTTTTAGCGAAAAAACGACCATGTATAGTAAGGCGTTTTTAGCGAAAAACGACCATGTATAGTAAGGCGTTTTTAGCGAAAAAACGACCATGTATAGTAAGGCGTTTTTAGCGAAAAAACGACCATGTATAGTAAGGCGTTTTTAGCGAAAAAACGACCATGTATAGTAAGGCGTTTTAGCGAAAAAACGACCATGTATAGTAAGGCGTTTTAGCGAAAAAACGACCATGTATAGTAAGGCGTTTTAGCGAAAAAACGACCATGTATAGTAAGGCGTTTTTAGCGAAAAAACGACCATGTATAGTAAGGCGTTTTTAGCGAAAAAACGACCATGTATAGTAAGGCGTTTTTAGCGAAAAAACGACCATGTATAGTAAGGCGTTTTTAGCGAAAAAACGACCATGTATAGTAAGGCGTTTTAGCGAAAAAACGACCATGTATAGTAAGGCGTTTTAGCGAAAAAACGACCATGTATAGTAAGGCGTTTTTAGCGAAAAAACGACCATGTATAGTAAGGCGTTTTTAGCGAAAAACGACCATGTATAGTAAGGCGTTTTAGCGAAAAAAACGACCATGTATAGTAAGGCGTTTTTAGCGAAAAAACGACCATGTATAGTAAGGCGTTTTTAGCGAAAAAACGACCATGTATAGTAAGGCGTTTTTAGCGAAAAAAACGACCATGTATAGTAAGGCGTTTTTAGCGAAAAACGACCATGTATAGTAAGGCGTTTTTAGCGAAAAAACGACCATGTATAGTAAGGCGTTTTAGCGAAAAAACGACCATGTATAGTAAGGCGTTTTTAGCGAAAAAACGACCATGTATAGTAAGGCGTTTTTAGCGAAAAAACGACCATGTATAGTAAGGCGTTTTTAGCGAAAAAACGACCATGTATAGTAAGGCGTTTTTAGCGAAAAACGACCATGTATAGTAAGGCGTTTTTAGCGAAAAACGACCATGTATAGTAAGGCGTTTTTAGCGAAAAAACGACCATGTATAGTAAGGCGTTTTTAGCGAAAAACGACCATGTATAGTAAGGCGTTTTTAGCGAAAAAACGACCATGTATAGTAAGGCGTTTTAGCGAAAAAACGACCATGTATAGTAAGGCGTTTTTAGCGAAAAAACGACCATGTATAGTAAGGCGTTTTTAGCGAAAAAACGACCATGTATAGTAAGGCGTTTTTAGCGAAAAAACGACCATGTATAGTAAGGCGTTTTTAGCGAAAAAACGACCATGTATAGTAAGGCGTTTTTAGCGAAAAAACGACCATGTATAGTAAGGCGTTTTTAGCGAAAAAACGACCATGTATAGTAAGGCGTTTTTAGCGAAAAACGACCATGTATAGTAAGGCGTTTTTAGCGAAAAAACGACCATGTATAGTAAGGCGTTTTAGCGAAAAACGACCATGTATAGTAAGGCGTTTTAGCGAAAAAACGACCATGTATAGTAAGGCGTTTTTAGCGAAAAAACGACCATGTATAGTAAGGCGTTTTAGCGAAAAAACGACCATGTATAGTAAGGCGTTTTAGCGAAAAAACGACCATGTATAGTAAGGCGTTTTTAGCGAAAAAACGACCATGTATAGTAAGGCGTTTTAGCGAAAAAACGACCATGTATAGTAAGGCGTTTTTAGCGAAAAAACGACCATGTATAGTAAGGCGTTTTAGCGAAAAAACGACCATGTATAGTAAGGCGTTTTTAGCGAAAAAACGACCATGTATAGTAAGGCGTTTTTAGCGAAAAACGACCATGTATAGTAAGGCGTTTTAGCGAAAAAACGACCATGTATAGTAAGGCGTTTTTAGCGAAAAAACGACCATGTATAGTAAGGCGTTTTTAGCGAAAAAACGACCATGTATAGTAAGGCGTTTTTAGCGAAAAAACGACCATGTATAGTAAGGCGTTTTTAGCGAAAAAACGACCATGTATAGTAAGGCGTTTTTAGCGAAAAAACGACCATGTATAGTAAGGCGTTTTTAGCGAAAAAACGACCATGTATAGTAAGGCGTTTTTAGCGAAAAAACGACCATGTATAGTAAGGCGTTTTTAGCGAAAAAACGACCATGTATAGTAAGGCGTTTTTAGCGAAAAAACGACCATGTATAGTAAGGCGTTTTTAGCGAAAAAACGACCATGTATAGTAAGGCGTTTTTAGCGAAAAACGACCATGTATAGTAAGGCGTTTTAGCGAAAAAACGACCATGTATAGTAAGGCGTTTTAGCGAAAAAACGACCATGTATAGTAAGGCGTTTTAGCGAAAAAACGACCATGTATAGTAAGGCGTTTTTAGCGAAAAACGACCATGTATAGTAAGGCGTTTTTAGCGAAAAAACGACCATGTATAGTAAGGCGTTTTTAGCGAAAAACGACCATGTATAGTAAGGCGTTTTAGCGAAAAAACGACCATGTATAGTAAGGCGTTTTTAGCGAAAAAACGACCATGTATAGTAAGGCGTTTTTAGCGAAAAACGACCATGTATAGTAAGGCGTTTTTAGCGAAAAAACGACCATGTATAGTAAGGCGTTTTAGCGAAAAAACGACCATGTATAGTAAGGCGTTTTTAGCGAAAAAACGACCATGTATAGTAAGGCGTTTTAGCGAAAAAACGACCATGTATAGTAAGGCGTTTTAGCGAAAAAACGACCATGTATAGTAAGGCGTTTTAGCGAAAAAACGACCATGTATAGTAAGGCGTTTTAGCGAAAAAACGACCATGTATAGTAAGGCGTTTTAGCGAAAAAACGACCATGTATAGTAAGGCGTTTTAGCGAAAAAACGACCATGTATAGTAAGGCGTTTTAGCGAAAAAACGACCATGTATAGTAAGGCGTTTTAGCGAAAAAACGACCATGTATAGTAAGGCGTTTTTAGCGAAAAAACGACCATGTATAGTAAGGCGTTTTAGCGAAAAACGACCATGTATAGTAAGGCGTTTTAGCTAAAAACGACCATGTATAGTAAGGCGTTTTAGCGAAAAAAACGACCATGTATAGTAAGGCGTTTTAGCCGAAAAACGACCATGTATAGTAAGGCGTTTTTAGCGAAAAAACGACCATGTATAGTAAGGCGTTTTTTAGCGAAAAAACGACCATGTATAGTAAGGCGTTTTTAGCGAAAAAACGACCATGTATAGTAAGGCGTTTTAGCGAAAAAACGACCATGTATAGTAAGGCGTTTTAGCCGAAAAACGACCATGTATAGTAAGGCGTTTTAGCGAAAAACGACCATGTATAGTAAGGCGTTTTAGACTAAAAACGACCATGTATAGTAAGGCGTTTTTAGCCGAAAAACGACCATGTATAGTAAGGCGTTTTTAGCGAAAAAACGACCATGTATAGTAAGGCGTTTTAGCTAAAAAAAACGACCATGTATAGTAAGGCGTTTTTAGCCTAAAAACGACCATGTATAGTAAGGCGTTTTAACCGAAAAAAACGACCATGTATAGTAAGGCGTTTTAGCCGAAAAAAACGACCATGTATAGTAAGGCGTTTTAGACTAAAAACGACCATGTATAGTAAGGCGTTTTTAGACGAAAAACGACCATGTATAGTAAGGCGAAAAACAACCATGTTTAGCGCTTTTAACGAAAAACGACCATGTATAGTAAGGCGTTTTAGCGAAAAAACGACCATGTATAGTAAGGCGTTTTTAGCGAAAAACGACCATGTATAGTAAGGCGTTTTTAGCGAAAAAAACGACCATGTATAGTAAGGCGTTTTTACCGAAAAACGACCATGTATAGTAAGGCGTTTTAGACTAAAAACGACCATGTATAGTAAGGCGTTTTAGACGAAAAAAAACGACCATGTATAGTAAGGCGTTTTAGACGAAAAAAAACGACCATGTATAGTAAGGCGTTTTAGACGAAAAAAACGACCATGTATAGTAAGGCGTTTTAGACGAAAAACGACCATGTATAGTAAGGCGTTTTAGACGAAAAACGACCATGTATAGTAAGGCGTTTTAGACGAAAAAACGACCATGTATAGTAAGGCGTTTTAGCCAAAAAACGACCATGTATAGTAAGGCGTTTTAGACTAGCCAAAAAACGACCATGTATAGTAAGGCGTTTTAACGAAAAACGACCATTTTAAGGCGTTTTTAGACTAAAAAAACGACCATGTATAGTAAGGCGTTTTAGACTAAAAACGACCATGTATAGTAAGGCGTTTTTACCTAAAAACGACCATGTATAGTAAGGCGTTTTTAGCCGAAAAACGACCATGTATAGTAAGGCGTTTTAGACTAAAAACGACCATGTATAGTAAGGCGTTTTTTTAGCGTTTTAAAAACGACCATGTATAGTAAGGCGTTTTAGCGAAAAACGACCATGTATAGTAAGGCGCGTTTTAGACTAAAAACGACCATGTATAGTAAGGCGTTTTAGACCTAAAAACGACCATGTATAGTAAGGCGTTTTAGACTAAAAACGACCATGTATAGTAAGGCGTTTTAGACGAAAAACGACCATGTATAGTAAGGCGCTTTTAACTAAAAACGACCATGTATAGTAAGGCGTTTTAGACTAAAAACGACCATGTATAGTAAGGCGTTTTAGACTAAAAACGACCATGTATAGTAAGGCGTTTTAGCCTAAAAACGACCATGTATAGTAAGGCGCTTTTAGCCTAAAAACGACCATGTATAGTAAGGCGTTTTAGACTAAAAACGACCATGTATAGTAAGGCGTTTTTAGACTAAAAACGACCATGTATAGTAAGGCGCTTTTAGCTGAAAAAAACGACCATGTATAGTAAGGCGCTTTTAGACTAAAAACGACCATGTATAGTAAGGCGTTTTAGCCTAAAAACGACCATGTATAGTAAGGCGCTTTTAGCCTAAAAACGACCATGTATAGTAAGGCGTTTTAGACTAAAAACGACCATGTATAGTAAGGCGTTTTAGCTAAAAACGACCATGTATAGTAAGGCGCTTTTAGCCTAAAAACGACCATGTATAGTAAGGCGCTTTTAGACTAAAAACGACCATGTATAGTAAGGCGCTTTTAGCCTAAAAACGACCATGTATAGTAAGGCGTTTTAGCCTAAAAACGACCATGTATAGTAAGGCGCTTTTAGACTAAAAACGACCATGTATAGTAAGGCTTTTAGAAAAAAACGACCATGTATAGTAAGGCGCTTTTAGACTAAAAACGACCATGTATAGTAAGGCGTTTTTAGACTAAAAACGACCATGTATAGTAAGGCGTTTTTAGACTAAAAACGACCATGTATAGTAAGGCGTTTTAGCCTAAAAACGACCATGTATAGTAAGGCGTTTTAGACTAAAAACGACCATGTATAGTAAGGCGTTTTAGACGAAAAAACGACCATGTATAGTAAGGCGTTTTAGACGAAAAACGACCATGTATAGTAAGGCGTTTTTAGACTAAAAACGACCATGTATAGTAAGGCGTTTTAGACTAAAAACGACCATGTATAGTAAGGCGACTTTTTAGACGAAAAAACGACCATGTATAGTAAGGCGCTTTTAGACTAAAAACGACCATGTATAGTAAGGCGTTTTAGCCTAAAAACGACCATGTATAGTAAGGCGCTTTTAGACTAAAAACGACCATGTATAGTAAGGCGTTTTAGCCTAAAAACGACCATGTATAGTAAGGCGCTTTTAGACCTAAAAACGACCATGTATAGTAAGGCTTTTTAGCCAATAAAAACGACCATGTATAGTAAGGCGCTTTTAGACGAAAAAAACGAACATGTATAGTAAGGCATTTTTAGCCGAAAAAAACGACCATGTATAGTAAGGCGCTTTTAGACTAAAAACGACCATGTATAGTAAGGCGTTTTAGACTAAAAACGACCATGTATAGTAAGGCGTTTTTAGCTAAAAACGACCATGTATAGTAAGGCGCTTTTAGCCTAAAAACGACCATGTATAGTAAGGCGTTTTAGCCTAAAAACGACCATGTATAGTAAGGCGTTTTAGCTAAAAACGACCATGTATAGTAAGGCGCTTTTAGCCTAAAAACGACCATGTATAGTAAGGCGTTTTAGACTAAAAACGACCATGTATAGTAAGGCGTTTTAGACTAAAAACGACCATGTATAGTAAGGCGTTTTAGACTAAAAACGACCATGTATAGTAAGGCGTTTTAGACTAAAAACGACCATGTATAGTAAGGCGTTTTTAGACTAAAAACGACCATGTATAGTAAGGCGCTTTTAGCGAAAAAACGACCATGTATAGTAAGGCGCTTTTAGCCTAAAAAACGACCATGTATAGTAGCGCCTAAAAACGACCATGTATAGTAAGGCGCTTTTAGACTAAAAACGACCATGTATAGTAAGGCGTTTTAGACTAAAAACGACCATGTATAGTAAGGCGTTTTAGACTAAAAACGACCATGTATAGTAAGGCGTTTTAGACTAAAAACGACCATGTATAGTAAGGCGTTTTAGCCGAAAAACGACCATGTATAGTAAGGCGTTTTAGCTAAAAACGACCATGTATAGTAAGGCGTTTTAGCCTAAAAACGACCATGTATAGTAAGGCGTTTTTAGACTAAAAACGACCATGTATAGTAAGGCGTTTTAGACTAAAAACGACCATGTATAGTAAGGCGTTTTAGACTAAAAACGACCATGTATAGTAAGGCGTTTTAGACGAAAAACGACCATGTATAGTAAGGCGTTTTAGACTAAAAACGACCATGTATAGTAAGGCGTTTTTAGACTAAAAACGACCATGTATAGTAAGGCGTTTTAGCTAAAAACGACCATGTATAGTAAGGCGTTTTAGCCTAAAAACGACCATGTATAGTAAGGCGTTTTTAGCCTAAAAACGACCATGTATAGTAAGGCGTTTTAGCTAAAAACGACCATGTATAGTAAGGCGTTTTAGACTAAAAACGACCATGTATAGTAAGGCGTTTTAGCCAAAAAACGACCATGTATAGTAAGGCGTTTAGACTAAAAACGACCATGTATAGTAAGGCGTTTTTAGACTAAAAACGACCATGTATAGTAAGGCGTTTTTAGACGAAAAAACGACCATGTATAGTAAGGCGTTTTTAGACCGAAAAACGACCATGTATAGTAAGGCGTTTTAGCCTAAAAACGACCATGTATAGTAAGGCGTTTTAGCTAAAAACGACCATGTATAGTAAGGCGTTTTTAGACGAAAAAACGACCATGTATAGTAAGGCGTTTTTAGCCGAAAAACGACCATGTATAGTAAGGCGCTTTTTAGACTAAAAACGACCATGTATAGTAAGGCGCTTTTAGACTAAAAACGACCATGTATAGTAAGGCGCTTTTAGCCTAAAAACGACCATGTATAGTAAGGCGTTTTAACCTAAAAACGACCATGTATAGTAAGGCGTTTTAGCCTAAAAACGACCATGTATAGTAAGGCGTTTTAGCCTAAAAACGACCATGTATAGTAAGGCGCTTTTAGCCTAAAAACGACCATGTATAGTAAGGCGCTTTTAGACTAAAAACGACCATGTATAGTAAGGCATGTATAGTAAGGCGTTTTAGCGAAAAAAACGACCATGTATAGTTTAGCCTAAAAACGACCATGTATAGTAAGGCGTTTTTAGACTAAAAACGACCATGTATAGTAAGGCGTTTTTAGACTAAAAACGACCATGTATAGTAAGGCGTTTTAGACTAAAAACGACCATGTATAGTAAGGCGCTTTTAGACTAAAAACGACCATGTATAGTAAGGCGTTTTAGACGAAAAAAACGACCATGTATAGTAAGGCGCTTTTAGCCTAAAAACGACCATGTATAGTAAGGCGCTTTTAGCCTAAAAACGACCATGTATAGTAAGGCGTTTTAGCCTAAAAACGACCATGTATAGTAAGGCGCTTTTAGACTAAAAACGACCATGTATAGTAAGGCGCTTTTAGACTAAAAACGACCATGTATAGTAAGGCGTTTTAGACTAAAAACGACCATGTATAGTAAGGCGCTTTTAGACTAAAAACGACCATGTATAGTAAGGCGCTTTTAGACGAAAAACGACCATGTATAGTAAGGCGCTTTTAGACGAAAAAACGACCATGTATAGTAAGGCGTTTTTAGCTAAAAACGACCATGTATAGTAAGGCGTTTTTAGACGAAAAAACGACCATGTATAGTAAGGCGTTTTTTTACTGAAAAAAACGACCATGTATAGTAAGGCGTTTTAGCGAAAAACGACCATGTATAGTAAGGCGCTTTTAGACTAAAAAACGACCATGTATAGTAAGGCGTTTTAGACTAAAAACGACCATGTATAGTAAGGCGTTTTTAGACGAAAAACGACCATGTATAGTAAGGCGCTTTTAGACTAAAAACGACCATGTATAGTAAGGCGTTTTTAGACTAAAAACGACCATGTATAGTAAGGCGTTTTTAGCGAAAAAACGACCATGTATAGTAAGGCGTTTTTAGACTAAAAACGACCATGTATAGTAAGGCTTTTAGACAAAAAACGACCATGTATAGTAAGGCGTTTTTAGACGAAAAACGACCATGTATAGTAAGGCGTTTTTAGACTAAAAAACGACCATGTATAGTAAGGCGTTTTTAGACTAAAAACGACCATGTATAGTAAGGCGTTTTAGACGAAAAAACGACCATGTATAGTAAGGCGCTTTTAGCGAAAAAACGACCATGTATAGTAAGGCGTTTTTAGACGAAAAAACGACCATGTATAGTAAGGCGCTTTTAGACGAAAAAACGACCATGTATAGTAAGGCGCTTTTAGACTAAAAACGACCATGTATAGTAAGGCGTTTTAGACGAAAAACGACCATGTATAGTAAGGCTTTTAGAGCGAAAAAACGACCATGTATAGTAAGGCGTTTTTAGCGTAAAAACGACCATGTATAGTAAGGCGTTTTAACGAAAAAAACGACCATGTATAGTAAGGCGTTTTAGCGAAAAAACGACCATGTATAGTAAGGCGCTTTTAGACGTAAAAAAAAACGACCATGTATAGTAAGGCGTTTTTAGCGAAAAACGACCATGTATAGTAAGGCGTTTTAGAAAAAACGACCATGTATAGTAAGGCGTTTTTAGACGAAAAAACGACCATGTATAGTAAGGCGCTTTTAGCCGAAAAACGACCATGTATAGTAAGGCGTTTTTAGACGAAAAACGACCATGTATAGTAAGGCGTTTTTAGCGAAAAAACGACCATGTATAGTAAGGCGTTTTAGCGAAAAAACGACCATGTATAGTAAGGCGCTTTTAGCGAAAAACGACCATGTATAGTAAGGCGTTTTTAGCGAAAAACGACCATGTATAGTAAGGCGTTTTTAGCGAAAAAACGACCATGTATAGTAAGGCGTTTTAGTAAAAAACGACCATGTATAGTAAGGCGCTTTTAGTCGAAAAAACGACCATGTATAGTAAGGCGTTTTTAGCGAAAAACGACCATGTATAGTAAGGCGCTTTTAGCGAAAAACGACCATGTATAGTAAAGCGCTTTTAGACGTAAAAAACGACCATGTATAGTAAGGCGTTTTTAGACTAAAACGACCATGTATAGTAAGGCGCTTTTAGACTAAAAACGACCATGTATAGTAAGGCGCTTTTAGCGAAAAAACGACCATGTATAGTAAGGCGTTTTTAGCGAAAAAACGACCATGTATAGTAAGGCGCTTTTAGCGAAAAAACGACCATGTATAGTAAGGCGTTTTTAGACCGAAAACGACCATGTATAGTAAGGCGTTTTAGTCGAAAAACGACCATGTATAGTAAGGCGCTTTTAGTCGAAAAACGACCATGTATAGTAAGGCGTTTTTAGCTGAAAAACGACCATGTATAGTAAGGCGCTTTTAGCCAAAAACGACCATGTATAGTAAGGCGCTTTTAGCGAAAAAACGACCATGTATAGTAAGGCGCTTTTAGCGAAAAAACGACCATGTATAGTAAGGCGTTTTTAGCGAAAAAACGACCATGTATAGTAAGGCGCTTTTAGCCGAAAAACGACCATGTATAGTAAGGCGTTTTAGCGAAAAACGACCATGTATAGTAAGGCGTTTTAGCTGAAAAACGACCATGTATAGTAAGGCGTTTTAGCGAAAAACGACCATGTATAGTAAGGCGCTTTTAGCGAAAAAACGACCATGTATAGTAAGGCGTTTTTAGCCTAAAAACGACCATGTATAGTAAGGCGTTTTAGCGAAAAACGACCATGTATAGTAAGGCGCTTTAGCCGAAAAAACGACCATGTATAGTAAGGCGTTTTTAGCGAAAAACGACCATGTATAGTAAGGCGCTTTAGCGAAAAACGACCATGTATAGTAAGGCGTTTTAGCGAAAAAACGACCATGTATAGTAAGGCGTTTTAGCGAAAAAACGACCATGTATAGTAAGGCGTTTTAGAAAAAACGACCATGTATAGTAAGGCGTTTTTAGCGAAAAAACGACCATGTATAGTAAGGCGTTTTAGCGAAAAAACGACCATGTATAGTAAGGCGTTTTTAGCCGAAAAAACGACCATGTATAGTAAGGCGTTTTAGATCGAAAAAAACGACCATGTATAGTAAGGCGTTTTAGATCGAAAAACGACCATGTATAGTAAGGCGCTTTTTATCGAAAACGACCATGTATAGTAAGGCGTTTTATCGAAAAAACGACCATGTATAGTAAGGCGCTTTTAGTCGAAAAAACGACCATGTATAGTAAGGCGTTTTAGATGAAAAACGACCATGTATAGTAAGGCGCTTTAGCCGAAAAAACGACCATGTATAGTAAGGCGTTTTAGACGAAAAACGACCATGTATAGTAAGGCGTTTTAGACGAAAAAACGACCATGTATAGTAAGGCGCTTTTAGATCGAAAAACGACCATGTATAGTAAGGCGTTTTAGATCGAAAAAAAACGACCATGTATAGTAAGGCGCTTTTAGACGAAAAAAACGACCATGTATAGTAAGGCGCTTTTAGACGAAAAACGACCATGTATAGTAAGGCGCTTTTAGTCGAAAAACGACCATGTATAGTAAGGCGCTTTTAGACGAAAACGACCATGTATAGTAAGGACCATCGAAAAAACCATAGTAAGGCGTTTTAGCGAAAAAACGACCATGTATAGTAAGGCGCTTTAGTAAAAAACGACCATGTATAGTAAGGCGTTTTTAGCGAAAAAACGACCATGTATAGTAAGGCGTTTTTAGTCGAAAAAACGACCATGTATAGTAAGGCGCTTTTAGTAAAAACGACCATGTATAGTAAGGCGTTTTTAGTCGAAAAAACGACCATGTATAGTAAGGCGTTTTTAGCCTAAAAACGACCATGTATAGTAAGGCTTTTTTAGCCGAAAAACGACCATGTATAGTAAGGCGCTTTAGTCGAAAAACGACCATGTATAGTAAGGCGCATGTTTTAGACGAAAACGACCATGTATAGTAAGGCGTTTTAGACTAAAAACGACCATGTATAGTAAGGCGCTTTTAGTCGAAAACGACCATGTATAGTAAGGCGTTTTAGACGAAAAACGACCATGTATAGTAAGGCGCTTTTAGCGAAAAAAACGACCATGTATAGTAAGGCGCTTTAGTCGAAAAAACACCATGTATAGTAAGGCGCTTTTAGTCGAAAAAAACGACCATGTATAGTAAGGCGCTTTTAGACTAAAAATGTCCATGCATAGTAAGGCGCTTTTAGACTAAAACGACCATGTATAGTAAGGCGCTTTAGTCGAAAAAACGACCATGTATAGTAAGGCGCTTTAGACGAAAAAACGACCATGTATAGTAAGGCGCTTTTAGTAAAACGACCATGTATAGTAAGGCATGCTTTTAGCCGTAAAAACCACCATGTATAGTAAGGCGCTTTAGTCGAAAACGACCATGTATAGTAAGGCGTTTTAGCCGAAAACGACCATGTATAGTAAGGCGCTTTTAGACTAAAACGTCCATGTATAGTAAGGCGCTTTTAGACCAAAAAGACCATGTATAGTAAGGCGCTTTACTATACATGGTCGATTTTTTCAGCTGAAAATGCCTTACTATACATGGTCTTTTTTTTCGGCTAAAAACGCCTTAATATACATGGTCGTTTTTTTCAGCTAAAAACGCCTTACAATACATGGTCGTTTTTTTTTGGCTAAAAACGCCTTACTATACATGGTCGTTTTTTTCGGCTAAAAACGCCTTACTATACATGGTCGCTTTTTTCGCTGAAAACGCCTTACTATACATGGTCGCTTTTTCGATTAAAAACGCCTTACTATACATGGTCTTTTTTTTGGCTAAAAACGCCTTACTATACATGGTTGTTTTTTCGATAAAAACGCCTTACTATACATGGTCGCTTTTTTCGATTAAAAACGCCTTACTATACATGGTCGCTTTTTTCGGCTAAAAACGCCTTACTATACATGGTCGTTTTTTTCGCTAAAAACGCCTTACTATACATGGTCATTTTTTTGGTTAAAAACGCCTTACTATACATGGTCCTTTTTTTGGCTAAAAACGCCTTACTATACATGGTCGCTTTTTTCGGCTAAAAACGCCTTACTATACATGGTCGCTTTTTTCGGCTAAAAACGCCTTACTATACATGGTCGTTTTTTCGGCTAAAAACGCCTTACTATACATGGTCGTTTTTTCGATTAAAAACGCCTTACTATACATGGTCGCTTTTTCGCTAAAAACGCCTTACTATACATGGTCGTTTTTTGGCTAAAAACGCCTTACTATACATGGTCGCTTTTTTCGCTAAAAACGCCTTACTATACATGGTCGCTTTTTTCGCAAAAACGCTTTACTATACATGGTCGTTTTTTTTGCTAAAAACGCTTTACTATACATGGTCGTTTTTTCGCTTAAAAACGCTTTACTATACATGGTCGTTTTTTCGCTTAAAACGCCTTACTATACATGGTCATTTTTTTCGATTTAAAACGCCTTATTATACATGGTCGCTTTTTTCGCTAAAAACGCCTTACTATACATGGTCGTTTTTTCCATAAAAACGCCTTACTATACATGGTCGTTTTTTTCGTCTAAAAACGCCTTACTATACATGGTCGTTTTTTCATCTAAAAACGCCTTACTATACATGGTCGTTTTTCAGCAAAAACGCCTTACTATACATGGTCGCTTTTTTCGCAAAAACGCCTTACTATACATGGTCGTTTTTTCGCAAAAACGCCTTACTATACATGGTCGTTTTTTCGCTAAAAACGCCTTACTATACATGGTCGTTTTTTGCGCTAAAAACGCCTTACTATACATGGTCGCTTTTTTCGCTAAAACGCCTTACTATACATGGCCGTTTTTTTCGTCTAAAAGCGCCTTACTATACATGGTTGTTTTTTCGGATAAAAACGCCTTACTATACATGGTCGTTTTTTCGGCTGAATACGCCTTACTATACATGGTCGTTTTTTTCGACGAAAAACGCCTTACTATACATGGTCGTTTTTTCGATTAAAAACGCCTTACTATACATGGTCTTTTTTTGGCTAAAAACGCCTTACTATACATGGTTGTTTTTTCGGATAAAAACGCCTTACTATACATGGTCGTTTTTTTCCGCTAAAAATGCCTTACTATACATGGTCGTTTTTTCGTTAAAAACGCCTTACTATACATGGTCGTTTTTTCGGTTAAAAACGCCTTACTATACATGGTCGTTTTTTGGGGCAAAAACGCCTTACTATACATGGTCGTTTTTTCGGCTAAAAACGCCTTACTATACATGGTCGTTTTTTTCGGCTAAAAACGCCTTACTCTACATGGTCGTTTTTTTCGGCTAAAAACGCCTTACTATACATGGTCGTTTTTTCGATTAAAAACGCCTTACTATACATGGTCGTTTTTTCGGCTAAAAACGCCTTACTATACATGGTCGTTTTTTGGCTAAAAACGCCTTACTATACATGGTCGTTTTTTTGGCAAAAAACGCCTTACTATACATGGTCGTTTTTTTCTGCAAAAAACGCCTTACTATACATGGTCGGTTTTTTTTTGCTAAAAACACTTTACTATACATGGTCGTTTTTTTCGTTTAAAAACGCCTTACTATACATGGTCATTTTTTTCGACGAAAAACGCCTTACTATACATAGCCGTTTTTTTCGTCTAAAAACGCCTTACTATACATGGTTGCTTTTGCATAAAAACGCCTTACTATACATGGTCGTTTTTTTCGTCTAAAAATGCCTTACTATACATGGTCGTTTTTTCATCTAAAAACGCCTTACTATACATGGTCGTTTCTTTCAGCAAAAAACGCCTTACTGTACATGGTCGTTTTTTTTCGGCCAAAAACGCCTTACTATACATGGTCGTTTTTTTCGCAAAAACGCCTTACTATACATGGTCTTTTTTTCGCTAAAACGCCTTACTATACATGGTCGCTTTTTTTCGCTAAAACGCCTTACTATACATGGTCGTTTTTTCATCTAAAACGCCTTACTATACATGGTCGTTTTTTCATCTAAAACGCCTTACTATACATGGTCGCTTTTTCAGCAAAAACGCCTTATTATACATGGTCGCTTTTTTCGCAAAAACGCCTTACTATACATGGTCGCTTTTTTCGCAAAAACGCCTTACTATACATGGTCGTTTTTTCGCTAAAAACGCCTTACTATACATGGTCGCTTTTTTCGCTAAAAACGCCTTACTATACATGGTCGCTTTTTTCGCTAAAAACGCCTTACTATACATGGTCGCTTTTTTCGCTAAAAACGCTTTACTATACATGGTCGTTTTTTCGATAAAAACGCCTTACTATACATGGTCGTTTTTTCGCTAAAAACGCTTTACTATACATGGTCGTTTTTTCGCTAAAAACGCCTTACTATACATGGTCGCTTTTTCGATAAAAACGCCTTACTATACATGGTCTTTTTTCGCTAAAAACGCCTTACTATACATGGTCGTTTTTTCGATAAAAACGCCTTACTATACATGGTCGCTTTTTTCGCTAAAAACGCCTTACTATACATGGTCGTTTTTTCGTTAAAAACGCCTTACTATACATGGTCGTTTTTTCGGTTAAAACGCCTTACTATACATGGTCGTTTTTTGGCTAAAAACGCCTTACTATACATGGTCGTTTTTTCGCTAAAAACGCCTTACTATACATGGTCGCTTTTTTCGCTAAAAACGCCTTACTATACATGGTCGCTTTTTCGCTAAAAACGCCTTACTATACATGGTCGCTTTTTCGCTAAAAACGCCTTACTATACATGGTCGCTTTTTTCGCTAAAAACGCCTTACTATACATGGTCGCTTTTTTCGCTAAAAACGCCTTACTATACATGGTCGCTTTTTTCGCTAAAAACGCCTTACTATACATGGTCGTTTTTTCGCAAAAACGCCTTACTATACATGGTCGTTTTTTTGCTAAAAACGCCTTACTATACATGGTCGTTTTTTCGCAAAAACGCCTTACTATACATGGTCGTTTTTTCGCTAAAAACGCCTTACTATACATGGTCGTTTTTTCGCTAAAACGCCTTACTATACATGGTCGTTTTTTTGCATAAAACGCCTTACTATACATGGTCGTTTTTTCGCTAAAAACGCCTTACTATACATGGTCGTTTTTTCATCTAAAAACGCCTTACTATACATGGTCGTTTTTTCAGCAAAAACGCCTTACTATACATGGTCGTTTTTTCGCAAAAACGCCTTACTATACATGGTCGTTTTTCGCAAAAACGCCTTACTATACATGGTCTTTTTTTTCGCTAAAAACGCCTTACTATACATGGTCGCTTTTTTCGCTAAAAACGCTTACTATACATGGTCGCTTTTTTCGCTAAAAACGCCTTACTATACATGGTCGCTTTTTTCAGCTAAAAACGCCTTACTATACATGGTCGCTTTTTCGCAAAAACGCCTTACTATACATGGTCGCTTTTTTCGCAAAAACGCCTTACTATACATGGTCGCTTTTTCAGCAAAAACGCCTTACTATACATGGTCGTTTTTTCGCTAAAAACGCTTACTATACATGGTCGCTTTTTTCAGCAAAAACGCTTTACTATACATGGTCGCTTTTTTCGCAAAAACGCCTTACTATACATGGTCGCTTTTTTCGCTAAAAACGCCTTACTATACATGGTCGTTTTTTCGCTAAAAACGCCTTACTATACATGGTCGCTTTTTCGCTAAAAACGCCTTACTATACATGGTCGTTTTTTCGCCTAAAACGCCTTACTATACATGGTCGTTTTTTCAGCTAAAACGCCTTACTATACATGGTCGCTTTTTTCGCAAAAACGCCTTACTATACATGGTCGCTTTTTCGCAAAAACGCCTTACTATACATGGTCGCTTTTTCAGCAAAAACGCCTTACTATACATGGTCGCTTTTTTCGCTAAAAACGCCTTACTATACATGGTCGTTTTTTCAGCAAAAACGCCTTACTATACATGGTCGCTTTTTTCGCAAAAACGCCTTACTATACATGGTCGCTTTTTTCGCAAAAACGCCTTACTATACATGGTCGCTTTTTTCGCTAAAACGCCTTACTATACATGGTCGCTTTTTTCGCTAAAAACGCCTTACTATACATGGTCGTTTTTCGATTAAAACGCCTTACTATACATGGTCGCTTTTCGCTAAAAACGCCTTACTATACATGGTCGCTTTTTCGCTAAAAACGCCTTACTATACATGGTCGCTTTTTCGCTAAAAACGCCTTACTATACATGGTCGCTTTTTCGCTAAAAACGCCTTACTATACATGGTCGCTTTTTCGCTAAAAACGCCTTACTATACATGGTCGCTTTTTTCGCTAAAAACGCCTTACTATACATGGTCGTTTTTTCGCTAAAACGCCTTACTATACATGGTCGCTTTTTTCGCTAAAACGCCTTACTATACATGGTCGCTTTTTTCGCTAAAAACGCTTTACTATACATGGTCGTTTTTGGCTAAAACGCCTTACTATACATGGTCGTTTTTCGCTAAAAACGCCTTACTATACATGGTCGCTTTTTCAGCAAAAACGCTTTACTATACATGGTCGCTTTTTTCGCAAAAACGCCTTACTATACATGGTCGCTTTTTTCGCTAAAAACGCCTTACTATACATGGTCGCTTTTTTCAGCAAAAAACGCCTTACTATACATGGTCGTTTTTTCGCATAAAACGCCTTACTATACATGGTCGCTTTTTCAGCAAAAACGCCTTACTATACATGGTCGTTTTTTCGCAAAAACGCCTTACTATACATGGTCGCTTTTTTCAGCAAAAACGCCTTACTATACATGGTCGTTTTTTCGCTAAAAACGCTTTACTATACATGGTCGTTTTTTCGCTAAAACGCCTTACTATACATTGTCGCTTTTTCGATTAAAACGCCTTACTATACATGGTCGCTTTTTCGCTAAAAACGCCTTACTATACATGGTCGTTTTTTGGCTAAAACGCCTTACTATACATGGTCGTTTTTTCGCTAAAAACGCCTTACTATACATGGTCGCTTTTTTCGCTAAAAACGCCTTACTATACATGGTCGCTTTTTCGCAAAAACGCCTTACTATACATGGTCGTTTTTTCGCAAAAACGCCTTACTATACATGGTCGTTTTTTCGCTAAAAACGCCTTACTATACATGGTCGTTTTTTTCCGCTAAAAACGCCTTACTATACATGGTCGTTTTTTTCGGCTAAAAACGCCTTACTATACATGGTCGTTTTTTCGATTAAAAACGCCTTACTATACATGGTCGTTTTTTTTGGCTAAATACGTCTTACTTCACATGGTCTTTCATTTTTCGGCTAAAAACGCCAGGAACTCAATAGGAGCATAATATGATCACGTGGTGTCACCAAAAAATTGTTCATCCAATTTTCCGCCATTTAACAGGGAGATAAACTCAGATTGATTCCTTTTTTACTTCCGTTGCGCCTCAAGGCCTGCTGTTTTTACTTCACACACACACACACACACACACACACACACACACACACACACACACACACACACACACACACACACACACACACACACACACACACACACACACACACACACACACACACGCACACACACACACTAAGAGTGGCAATGTACAGCTTCCTTTTTTCCAGAGATTGACGACACATATTTCTAAACTCAGATTCTCATCCTTACTTGAATTCCAAACATTAATTTACAAGCCATACCCAGAGATAGACGACTCCTTTTTCTAACCTCAGATTGTCATCCTTATTTGAATTCCAAACATTAATTTACAAGACATACCCTATATTCTAACACTACTTTGAAACCCTTATCCTCGTGTGAAACCCTATCAGAACCTATCTCTAAACTACATACAAAACTTCCAAATTGTAGAACAGTCAAATGTAAAAAAGACGACCATTTATAGTCAGGCGTTTTTTCACTTCTAAAAAAGGCGACCGTGTATAGTAAGGATTTTTTAGCTGAAAAAATCGATCATGTATAGCATAGTTGTCAAACTCCGGTCCTGGAGGGCTGCTGACATGCATGTTTTCCAAGTCTCCCTGGGGCAAAACACCTGATTCAAATGAACAGGTTCAATGTCAGGCTTCCGCAGAGCTTGCTGATAATCTGATCATTTTAATCAGGTGTGTTGCAACAGGGAGACTTGGAAAACATGCAGGACAGCGGCCCCCCCCAGGACCTGAGTTCGACACCTACGATGTATCGTATGGCTTTTTTTTTTACTACAAAAAAAGACGACCATGCATAGTAAGGCGTTTTTAGCCCCAAAAAAGACGCACATGTATAGTAAGGCGTTTTTTAAAACCAAAAAAAGACCATGTATAGTAAGGCGTTTTTACAGTCAAAATAGACGACCATGTATATATGCAAAACAACAAGCACGACACTGAAAACATTTTGGACATACCTCTTGAATAAAATACATCTCAACTGTCAATACAGCAGCACATGGTTGCGTCGAACAAGGCTCGATGATAGCCGAACTTTAGGTCAAGAACGCCACTCAGTGGCCACAATGTCACTCTTCAAAACGTTTGATTTATGTTAGCAACTGTTTCACGCAATTTCAATACCGGCCCGGAATCACATTCGTACGAATAGTACTATAAGCGAATAACGGTTTTTCGATTTATAATAACAAAATGTCACATTACACAGTAATTCAACTCGCTTTGACGTGTACTGTTCTATATACAGGTATGCATTCTGAGCGCCCTCCAGTGGAAACTTTCTGAATGACATCCATTCTTCACAAGGCACCGCTTCGACAACTTCGGAAGGTCGTTGGCGCATTTGAGCCTCAGTGATATCCACTTTCAGGTCTTTGACAGCAAATGTTTTCCAGTCATAGGAAAAAAATAAATAAGTGAAATGCAATGAAACTCGCAATACAAAACCAAGTTGAGTTCTTTAATTCCGTTTTTTTTTGTATAACAACATGTGTGTGGACAGAAGTGATGTACAACCAGTTGTACAACAGCAAGTAAAACAAACACTACCAATGAGGAAAACCACATTTTCACCATTTTTTTCTCCGTTCAACAGTTCAAAATGGATAATACAAGTTTAACTCACAAACTATTTTCACTCCGTATGTCATTCGATATTTAGATGCATCCCTAAAATGGACATGCAGGTTTATTTTGTTGAATTGTGAGAGCATTTTCAAATATGCGACATTAAACTTCCATCACATTTCTACATTTTTGTTTGATATGTCTATGGCAGGGTTTCTGTTAACGATATGGCAAACTAATCTGCCGCGTTTGCATGATTAAAAAAAAATACATAGGTGGCAGTTAGGGTGTGTAAAAGTGTGTGTGTTGAGTCCGGTATACAACGTAAAAAAAGTTTCAACATGAGGCACAAATATTTGTTAGATTTTTTTTTAGCTGCCTGTTTCACAAGAATTGTGGAAGTCTAACAATGAAAGTGCTAACCGTGTTGGCATTTTCCAACATGGCGAATTGTTTTAATTTACAGACACAAACGATTAGTCTTTGATCTGCCTGCATGTCACTGGATTGACAAAAAGTAGTAGTGCCACCTCTGGCTTATTAGTACGCCCTTAAATTGAGTATCAAGGATATCAGACAAATGAGCTTTTCATACAGAACAGGAAAACAATGTGTGTGTGTGTGGGGGGGGGGGGGGGGATAACCGTAACAAACTGGTCATATACAGTACTGTTAAATGCAAACAGCGTATCTTCAACTCCCGACAAGGTGAGTAAAAGAATCAAGTTACAAATGTGCCACGATGAAGCATTTGTAAACACCAACATGGACCCACCAGGGCGCAGGGCTCTCAGAAATGACAAGAATGCAACTTTTGTAACGTCATGTAACAAACTTTTTGACGCTTATCAGCGCTTCACTGCTCACAAATTCACCTAATTGTGTTTTCCTATTTCCATCCTGAGTGATCTGGTGCTAAATTCACCCATGTGCGTGTGTGTACATTTATGTGTTGTTTGTGCCCTTTCGAACAGGCCCCAAGAATGCCACAAGATGGCGCCACAGCTCTGGCTAAATAGAACTAGCACTTCATCCGTGCTGAAAAACGGCTGAAATCGCTGGAGCTTCCTTTTTGACCAGCTGTCTGTATTATATCGCCCCCAGGTGGCCAAGGCACACCAGGAGAAGCAACAAGGTGAATTGAAATGTAACCACAAAACAACAACAAAACAAAAAAAGCGGCAAGAACGGTAATTCTTGTCATTCCAATATGTTTTGAAAAGTACAAGATGATAGAGGACAATTTTTCTCATTAAAATTACATTCGTTTTTGTTGGGTCTTTTGGGGGGAGGCTGGAACGCATTCATGGCATTTCCATTCGGTTCAACGGGGAAAACAATGATTAATGATACACATGTATGTGTTACAAACATGGTGACAGAGCAAACTGAACTTGCATCACAAGGCAACACTTTTATGTTCAAGTAATACATCTCGGCGGAGAGACAATATTTGTGCATGGGGGAGGGAGCCAAATTTAACCTGGCTTGTTAGTGGCCGTATCCGCGTGGACACGCACTTTCAGTGGATCACATCATCTGTCAGCCATTTCATGGGAAGCTGAATGATGAAAGATAAATCTGAAATGTTATTGAAGTACACTTACATTTTAAACTAATCACACAGGCCAAACACTTTACTTGACTAAAAGGAATCCTTAAAAGTATTTGCCTCAGGGCTCAAACCGCTATCGGCAAGGGATTGCTGCAGATGATGAGAGGGCCTTTCTCTTAACATGGACCTGGTGGCGCCGCTTTGAGTAATATCACATCCATTCATCCCCATATCTCTGTTTAGAAAGCAACAGGTGACTTGAGTTTGTTTAGCGTCCTGCTGTAAAACGTCTCGTGGTTACGTCGGGAGAGTTTGTCAAAGTCTTGCACAGGTGCTGCCAGCTCCACATGTTCTGCTGTGAACAAAGCAATGTTCATTTTGTCTCCATGTTGTTCTTCTTCGGATGGGGACGAAGCAGCGCATGATGGTCCTTGTGTTTGTTTTGGGCTTTCAGGTGTCGGTCCCTCGTGGTGCGGTGTGTCATTCATCTGTAAAATAAAACGCTTCCTCGCTCTGCTCAGTAACAGAGTGCAAATCAAATGGCCACTTTGGGGTCAACACTTTGGGCAATGTCGCCTCGTGTCGCTGGGTGGCCCGTGCCCATCGGTCCGGTCGGCCACTCTGAGTTGGGCTGAGCAGCTTCCCAAAAAGGCTGCTCGCTCGCTCGGTGCGCATCCTCTCGACCTTGAGATCCTATCTGCAGCGTGCGTTAAGACTTCTGCTCGGCTGGGGCGCTGGGCGTGGCCACGCTTTCTGGTTTGACAATCTGGTACGTGATCAAGTATTCTGGGTAAGCCTGGACAACAACACAGACAAAATCAATGTTTTTTTATTTTGTATAGTCCAAGGCTTGAAATATATATGCCTTTGAGGAGCTGCTTTCTAATATTTTGGCTGATTTATTTATTTTTTGCAGGTTCATTTGGATATTTGCGTTTTTTTTGGTCTTATTTATGCCTCATTATTCACTGCAAAGTATTGCTCTGGTGACAATTTGATACCAAGAAAGTAAAAAGATGAGCTTCATTTAGTAAGGCCACAGCCTTGTCGGATTTCAGATCCAATGCACAGCGATGAGCTACTGCCTTGCTTATTTATTTATTTTTTATGTACCGTATTTCCGCACTATAAGGCGCTTCAGAGTATAAGGCGCACCTTCAATGAATGGCCTATTTTATTCCTGTTTTCACATATGGGGCGCACCGCATTATAAGACGCATGGAATAGGAGCCACAATAGTGGCTGTGGTTCCGTTATGCATCCACTCGATGGAGCAATGCTAAACGGAATACAATACAATACAGCTTTATTTATATAGAGCTTTTACAACCGCTTCAGCTGTAAGGAGACACTTTACAGAACATTTAAAATACTACGTCGAAGAAATCAGAATAGTGATCCATATATAAGGCGCATTGGATTATATAATTTTTCTTTCGAGAAAATCGAATGCTTTTAGGTGCGCCTTATTGTGCTTTGAAAATACGGTAGAATTTCCATGCTGGACAACCCTCAGCCAAATTGTGCCACATAAGCCCCACCCCAAAAATCTGAACAGTGTCACTTGACGCATTACAAACCATTAAGGCGTGCATGTACACACCTGCTCTCCTCTGTAGATGACGTACTCCGCATAGGCCAGCCCATTGACACTGGGCCGCCCAATGACCGAGTGATGTCCGGGGGGCGCGTGGGCCATCTTCATGGCACTAAATTGAAGAAAGGACTTCCCCAGCGTCACTCTGCAGAACAACATCTGCCTGAAAGGCAACACACAGGCCAAGTGCGGCATTAGTGCACACAATAGAAAAGTCCGCCTTGTCTTGTGGCGGAGGAAGGAGAGGGAGATTTCTTTACCTGTGACAAACGTAGCAGGAGCGGTCTTTGTGGGTGGGACAACCCGTGCCTCCGCCTATCCCGTAGACGTACTGGTTGCTTTTGGAGGAGTTCTCTGCGAAGTAGATGCCGGCGCCGAACATGCCCCCAATGTAGGCGTGGCGCTCGTCGAAGCCTTTGTGGATGATGGCGTTGATGAAGGGAGAACCTGGCAGGGGCAAGGAAAAGGGCGAGATGACGCTGTGAGGATCCATCTGACGCCTGAAAGGCAATTCAACCAAGGACGGCAGCACAGTTCACTAGTGGCGAGCGTGTCTGAGGCTTGGAGATTGAATTGCAGCTATGGGTCTCACGAATAATTATTTCGGCCATGTTGCTTATTGAGAAATTGGCACGTTGCAGTTCACTTCATTCCTTTACCATGAAAAAGCATGCGCTCGTTGTGGTGGTTGTGATTTTCATCAACGATCTCCTTCTGTCTGTGCGAGTATCTCTCCCGTAACTTCTTGTTCACCACCTTCTGAATCTGCAACCCACAAGCACGAGCAGAAATGAAAGGGTTAGCGTGGATTCTCTTGGAAGGGCGCCGCGCTTTGAAGTTGCTAATTGCCGTCAGGGGGCGTCACCTTGATGATGTTGTACTGGCTGAAGACGCCGCCGGCGTTGCCGCCGTCACGGTGCTCTCTGATGGTGCTCTGCAGCTGAGGACACAATGAGGAGAAGACAATGAGAATGCTTTTTTTTTTTTTTAACATATTAAAAAGGAGGATGCATGGGGACCCCAAAAAAAAAACATGCTCATAAAATGCAAACGCGTTTCTTTGTTTCTGAGTACCCTTGTGTTTTCCTTTGGGGGACGGGCTGAAATGTCACTTGCATTTCGAATGAAAAGGCCAACACTGAACATTGAAGAGATCCTTTCAAAAGACTGACAAGTGAAGGGGCTGGCGTCAATTGATAAAAACAAAAAGAAAAACTTCCTTTACACACATACTGTGCCCCAAAAAAAAAAACCCTGATGATTTTGGTTGCAATGTGGGAGTGGTACGTTATCTGGAGAGGGTTCTCGCATGACTGGGACCCCGTGCACAAAGCAAGGTCCGAAATGGTTGGAAGAATTTGTATGACTCATCTCCCGAGTCATTCGCCACAATAAAAATGACAAGAAGAATTTGCAATTGCAATTTTATCGTTGCCACAGAAGCTACAAATTAGCTTACCTTCTACTAGCATTACTAGCGGTAATCTTTCTTTGTATTTTCCGGAGAGGTGCTGCCCCCCACAGATCTGTCTTGGTATTATGGGAGACAGAGCGTTTGGCAAGGAAAACTCACAATTGCCGATGAATATACAGTTAACTGCTGGCATTAGTGTCATCAGCTACTGAAACAATGCGGAGTGTGAGGTTGAGCTGCATTCGTATGTTCCAAATTGTTGTCTGTGTGCTTACTTCTTCCTCCACCGACTGGAACTCCTTGTCGTCCGGGGCCAGGTCGACAAGCACGGTGCCTTGGCTGGAGCAGTGGAACGTCAGGTACGGGTTGGCACCTGCAAACGCGGCGTAGGGCCGTTTAAAATGTCTCCAGCTTTTGTAAATGCAATATTTTTTTCTCTCTCAGTTGTAATGTAATATTAAGTGGCTTATTGCATGAATGGAATCATTGTTTTGGGTTGTTTTGTCGTTCTTTCTTCATTCGCCTACATCGAGTTGGACCGAGTTATTTACTTCTGTTGCATCGTCGGCCTGATATTTGTTACATGTCTTAAGCGCCGACAGTCAAATGAGCACGCCAATGTTTTTTTTTCTCACCTTGCTGACCTCCCAGCAGCCGCTCGATGCCCTTGATGAGTTTGTGTCTGTGCCCGTAAGCGTTGATCCCGATTTCCTTTAGCTCCTCGTGGCCCATGTCTGCCAGCACGTCCAGCGAGATCTGCTCGGACAGCACAAGAGAAATCTTGAAAACCAACATGATTTGAATGCTACACAGACACCCAAATAAGTATCAATGTATGGTAAAATGCCACAATGAAATCCAACAGATAGTTTGAATATGGATACACAAATATTGTGTAATAGCTTTTTTTTTTTTTTTTTTTACAAAAACACATCCAGGAAAATTGTGCAAGAATCCTTTATCTTCTTTATCTACTGGTTTATCTTCTCATAATGACGACAATACAGTCAGGTAGAATGAAAGGTCTGAGTGTATGACTTCAAAAAAATTTGGCAGATGTATTCTCTTGTCATTTTCATGCATTTAATTTTTATTTTTTTTGTTTTAAATATGCGGTACCCTTGTTAATGATAGGCTCAGAGCTAGGATCCGACAAACGTGGCCACGCAGCGGCAAGAACTCATCTACAAGCGAGTGGGTAGATCGTTGACTAGGGCAATTGGGAGTCTGAATGCGCAGACAATGGCTGACGAATTTTCAGGGGAGTCAGTTCAGCGCGGCGTGCGGGAAAGGTTAATGAATGCACGGCGCTCATGGAGCCAACGATCAAAGCCAGAGCGGTGAAGTTGGCAAGTTTGTTCAGCGGGAAGAGCAGCGGGCGGCGAGTGAACTCTCTAATTTAAATTGCAACCTTAATCTACTCTGATCGTGGTTGCTGTCATCGATGTTTGCCGGGGGGCCTGAAGCAGCTGAATGCACTGGAGAAAAACTGAAGAAGTCATTTGGATGCGGAGGCAGCAGACAGCAGTCTCAAGAAAATCTCTCTCTCTCTTTCTCCCTCCCTCCCTCCCTAAAATCTGACGCGCCTAATATAAAGTGACTCTGTATATTCCCCATTGAGTTGTTTCCCTGTTAGTGTTCCTATGCCATTGGGTGGTGATTATTCGCAGCAACCAATTGTAACCTAAAAGGGAGGTGCCCAACACAAATTGACATGTGCATTCGCCTACTTTGTGAGCTCCGTGCAGTCATTATGAAAGATAATACCAAAAGCATAGTCAACTGCTGACTAAACGAAGGAAGAAGGAGACAAGCAAGACTTCGAAGGCTATTTGATCGGCCCCATCGGCAAGCTCTGCAGAAGCCTGATATCGATCCTGTTCATTTGAATCAAGGTGTGTTGCAACAGGGAGAAATGGAAAACATGCAGGACAGCGGCCCTCCGGGACCGGAGTTTGACACTTGTGGTGTAAACAATCTACCTATTTTCCCCATGTCAATCACAGACGACAAGAATCAGTGTGGTGTAAAAGCATATGAAACGATCAGATATACAGTGTGAGTGGTTGTTTATGCTGCAAAATATCTATTTTTTTTTCTCTTCAAACACAGACAACACTCTCCTCCATCTCACCACTCAGAATACCAATGCAGACCTGCTTCCCTTCAGGGGAATTAGGAGAAATACAGAGGCTGCATATGGCATCCACTCCCAATTTTGGTGCTTGGACTTTAGCCAGCAGTCGCTTTCAATTTGTCTTTCTGCCTCACTCTCTTTTTTCTTCCTCTGTCTGTCTGCTTCCTTCTCACTCCTTCGTCTCCCTGCTTACCTTGTCTTCAAATTCTGACTATGGATCAGTTTTTCTCTTCGCTTTTGCCCCCATTCTCCCGACCGATTCTTCACATATTCTTTCGGGAAGCCAAGGTAGCTTTACCTGTTCTCGCTGGAAAACGTCTCTGAGGTGTTCCAGTCCCAGACTTTTTAAGAACTGGTTGATGGTCATATCCAGTAGAGCTGGAAAAGAAAGATGATGGATGCATTCAAAAGCCCCCCAAAACTTCGGCCCACGTGTGCTTCTGTATTCGTACTCTCTGCTTCCTTCCTGTCCGATCCACATGCGCCGTCCGCCGTCCCAGCGGCGCCGCCCACCGCGATGTCCCCGAGGGGCGCCGTCAGGTTGTCGATGCTGCTGGCGGCCGATAGGCAAGAAGAGGGTGACGGCGAGGGAGAGATGACCACGCCCCCCGTGGCGCCCGCCGTCACCACACTGGCGCTCACCTGGAAGCGGGAATCGCAGGATTTGGGTTGAGGAAATCCCAAAATGTGAAATACGTTTTTCCCTTTTGAGAAGACAAAACTACGTGCCCTGTTTTCACCTCTTCAAAACGTGAATAAAAACTACGTTAAATGCAACGCACTCAATAGCACAGGTGGAAATCAGCTGACATTGGCAGGTGCTTCACGAGCTAACAAGATGTCAAGTACGAGTTACGTCATGAACCCTGGGCCAGAGATTCACAACGAACAGGGTTCTTGCTTTGTCAAAGTACAGTTTCCAGATCCTGGCAGACTGTTGACAAAGAAAAAAATGCACCGACAGATGTGATCTTTTGCCAATGGCTGCGTTCTGTCAAATGATAGTTCAAGATCAACATGGCTCTTGTTTTGGTATATTTGTAAGTTGCCCATCCCCGATCAAAGATAACACTAACCACTGTGGCCTGTGGTTTCAGACAGCTGGGTAGCGCATCTGGAGGCATGGCATCGATCAGCAACGCTCTGATGTCATCGGCCTGAAACGGAAAGATTTAGCTGATGGTAAATTTATGATGAACAAACAGTCGATGACATATGTATATATATATATATTGGGAAAAAAAAAGGACAAAGGCAATCTTGGCTATTTCTTACGGCTTTTACAGTAATAAAGTAGACAATATCTGTTTGGCTGAGAGAAATAGCACCTTTCCATCCAGTGACACCGTTCCTCTGGTGCTTTATGGCTGACCGCATCTTGAGTTGTATAAATCGTGTGACGTCATAGCCCACCGAGCTCTGCGAGAGCTTTGTGTGTCTTTTTTCATCCCTTTAATTTCAGTGTTGCTTGTTTTCACGACGGACGCGGGTGGGCTAGAACCTATCACAGATGACTCTGGGTGAGCGACAGACAACGCCTTTTCTCTTTTAATGTGGGCCAGGCGATCTAGCAGCACATCTCCAAAGAGATGCTGCGGCGTTCCGTTTGCTTCATACAGTGCGCGAGAAGAGGCGAAAGTTGAAATGGGACAACGTATACGTATCACTAAAGTCAATAAGCCGACAGAAGAGTGCCAAAAGATGGCACCGGTATGGATCGCAAAATGGTACGGGGCTCAAGAAAGTTTCGCACTGTTGCCAAGTCCAGCGGCGTCTGTCCTTCTTGGTTCTTCATGGTGGGATCAGCTCCATGGGCCAAAAGCAGAGCGCAGAGTTGCGTCCGCCCCTTCTGCGCTGCTTCGTGGAGTGGCGTGAATGCCCATTTGTCGGTGGCGTTGACGCAAGTGTGGTACTTGATGAGAAGGGCAGCTATGTCCACATGCTATATGTGATCCCGATGGAGAAGACAGAAAAGACAGATGTGGATTAGAAGCAGCCGAAGGCAATACGCTGGTGCCTGGACACACTCTCTTAATTCATTCCGCGACCCTGCACGTAACTAAGAAAAATATCGCCTCAAATCATCTTGCGTCAACTGCCAACTCAACTCGCTTGCTGGTGCCACTCTGCGCTCAGGAGTCTTATTGCCAAATGCACAATGTAGCCTCCCACTGAGAAAGCAGCGGGAGTTGCTAAATTGAGTGTTTGTGGGTCTCTTTGAGAACACACAGACATCCGACCGTTCATTCAACATGTGCTTCAAGACTCTTTTTTATGAGAACAATGGCGCTGAGGACTCCAGGAAGAAAAATGATTCTAATTATTTTGTTCCCTTTCGACGCTTTGTGCTGTGAAGAATTGAAAATACTTTGTGGGCACACGTGTTGTTGTAATTCTTACCCCGTATGAAGCGGCATTGTGCAAAGGTATCAGACCTCCTTTGTCCTGTGCATTCACGTCAGCTCCGTGCTCCAGCAGATACTCTGCCACCTCCAGGTTGTTGTAGCCAGCTAGACGGTGGGAAGACAAAAAAAAAAAAAAATGTCAGAAAAGAGTAGCAACGTGGAGCGGCAACATGAGGTCAGCCATTCGGAAACAAGAGAAAAAGTGGCGCCTCTCAAGATAACTTGGGAGATTCTGCATTGATTGCCTATGTGCAAAAAAATTGACAGTTACCGGCAAGGTGCAGAGGAGTGGAGTTTCGTCCCTGCGTGTCCCGACAGTTGATGTTGTCTGGGCTGCATAACTTCTGCACTCTAGCCAGGCAGCCCTTCTTGGCGGCATCCAGCAAGGCCGCATCGCCTCTCAGGAGGTCCTGGATGTCTGTGTCGCCGTCCTTCACCAGATCCAGGGGTGTGTTTCCATCTCGGTTCTTTTTGCTGGGGTCTGCGCCGTGCTGTGGACAGAATACAAAAACTAAATGAAAAGAAAAATGCATGCCTAAATTGGGCTAGGGACAACATGAGTGTTGAGAATTATCTACAAGAGACAGCAAACATTTCTTTCACTCAAATGTCTCTGCATGTGATGCTTTTGAATGTACTATTTTTATGTACACTTTGAAATCTGCTCATTAAATCTGATGTTCTAGCACTTCTCCCTTGGGGATACGCGTCTGGCCGTAAAATGTTAGTATATGAATACATTTTTGTTTTTTTTTATCGGTGTTACAATGTTTTTGCTCCACTTTCCGCGGTTGCTATTATGCTTTTCCCACTCACTAATATTGATTCTTGGTCCAGGGAATATATGAAAAGGCGAATATAAAAAGCAGGGAAGCAATCATAGATGTAACGCTTGAGGGTGGCTGAGAAGAAAAACGCCCGGGATTCATTCTACAGAGGTTGAAAAAAAATTAACCAGTTGTTTCATGACAAGATGGCAACAAACGATTCGATAAATGGCTAAATATCATAATTCTGGAACTTTTCCAGGTTTTGCACAACTGTGAGATCCCCTGAATATATTTCGGCATTTTCCTTACAGGGTACTTGTGGTGACGCAAGCGAATGAAAGCGGCTTAATTTTGTTCACAACTTGTATACAAAAAAAAAAAAAAAGAAATGGGCAAAAATCATAGCAAACGCAAGAGACAAGAGAAAACTTACTGCTGAACTCAGAGAGAGAACATCCAGAGTCAAGCGGATTAACATAGCAGCCTTGGTAGTGTGACTGTGTGTGTGTGTGTGTGTGTGTGTGTGTGTGTGTGTGTGTGTGTGTGTGTGTGTACTCTGGTGCTTAGTGGAAATGAGGCAGCTGATGTCATTTAAAAAGTAGAATTCACGTGTTAAACTGCCACCACACTGGACCAGAAAGCTAACATCATCTTATGTTAGCTTTCTATCTTATGTTAAAGGCTATCTATGTTGTGGATCGTCTTTCTGTTCTGCTTGCTTTTCACCAAGCGCTTCAAGTTCAAGGACAAATGAAGCATTTCCAAAACAACAAGTCTTGAGGCACGACATTTCCTGTTGTGACACGGAGTGTATTTGCCCATGTAACCCCCGCCCCAATCCCACTGCTTGAATTCTTTTTGCTCTAATAGTTTATGCAGCTCCACATTGAAGCGGCGATGTAAGCTTGTCTGGAGCTCATTCCGAAAGCAACAAAACAAAAACCAAAAAAACACATTCGAAAGAGCAACTGCAACACTTTTTTGCATTACTCATTCAGAGTGATGTGAGAGCCGGGGCATGACACAACCGTTTGCTCCGACGAGGATCAGAGAGCAGAAGCAAAACAGTGTGCCATTTGAAATGACATTCTAATGATTCATTTTTTTGAAATTGATGAAATGTCAGAAAACGCACAAATCAACCCCCCGGCGGTGCAAAAGAAACCGTGACGCGTCAAACTGCTTTTTATTGTTTTGTTTCACGACTTTGAAAGGTTTGAAAAGCACTACTAGAGGTTATCTTTTTGTAAAATGTGTTTGTTAAGACAGAGCTGAGCCAGAAAGAGTGTTAATACAGTAACGGTCAGTTTGGGTTTTAATGTACCTTGAGCAGCAGTTTACAGATCTCATATTTGCCCTTGGCAGCAGCTTCGTGCAGCGGCGAGAACTTCCACAGGTCGGCCACGTTGACCGAGGCGCCGTGTCTGACCAGCAGCTCGGCTACCTCGTAGTGACCGTACGAGCAGGCGTTATGGAGAGGAACTAGACCGCTGGGGGAGGGAAAGAGAGGCATTATTGAGCTCCTGCCTATTTGCAGCGATGATCTCATCGGTGGCAATGGCTGCAACGGTGTCAGCAATGTTTATATTTAGGATTTAGTGTCGGACCCTTTGTCCTTGGCGTGAACGTCGGCCCCGTGGTGTAACAGGTACTCCACCACCTGCACTCTGTTGTAGCCGGCCGCAAAGTGAAGAGGTGTGGAGTGCCGCCCCTCCAGATCTCTGCAGTTCACATTCTGAGCCGTGCACAGTGACTGCAGGGAAAAAGGCAAGTGGGACATAGGTTTGTTTTTTTTTTTCACCTGTGCAACAAATATATATATTTAGTGCTGGGTAGTTCAGTGCAGCAGCACCCCCTGACTTCGGACACCGGGGACTGATGGTTAAAAACCCGGTCTGGGTGGACAGTAGCAAGCAGTCGGGCAAGACTGACAATTTTGTGGCTTTTTGTGGCTGGGCATGCAGCGTAAAAACTGTGCCAAATATGTCATGCGAGTAATTCGCTGTGGTGACGGCTGACTAAAAGGACGAAGCCAAAAGTCAAACAGCAATTTGTCATTAACACAAGAAATGTTGATGGGATAATCACCCTAATCCTAATACCGAGGCGTACAACAGCAAATGAGACTTTTTAAGATACCTAAGAAATCTAATTACACATCAAAGAGGACAAATTGAAAAAACTAATTCACCGAAGCAGACAAATGAAAACAGATCACTTTGTGCCACAGACACAGACAAGACGGAAATGGTTTCCATTAAATTCAATATTATGAGAAGGTACCAAAATTTGACACTCAGATTGAAGCATAAATTAAAGGACAGCAGCATCAAAAAGATGGATGTCCCGCTGTTTACGGAAAGTAACTTTTTCACATCTGATTCTATCTGAAAAGAAAACGTCTTGCTGGCAATCTTCTTCATCAATCCGACAACACTAACGCTCGCTGGCGGTGGTTTTACAGCTGATAAGAAAGAAAGACACAAATTGAAAATTAAGTCTTGAAAATTAGATTCGACTGATATTTTGTTTGAGATGAAAATGACGGTCTGCCTTTGGCGAAAAATCAGCACCTCAGCCAAAATCATAACGTCGGGCTTTGACAGACCAAAACACATGCTAAGAAATTAAATGACAAAAAAAGATCTGCAACGACACGACACACAAGCACATTACCTTGACGGTGTCCAGGTCTCCAGCTTTAGCAGCTTCTAGAAGTCTGTAGTCCACGTCTGAGTTTCTGACTGGCACGTTTTCTACATAGATTAACAGAAGATAATTTGCATACACTTGTAAACCTTGTGACAGAAGAATAACAGTCGCGACTTTCCGGCTCTGAAATTGAGAATGGCAAGTCAACCAGAACGCAATAATGGCAGCATACCATTGAGTATTTGCTGAACAGCCTCGTTCCCCATCTGAGCAGCAGTGAAGCCCTGCAGCGACACCAGCGAGGCGTCTGCCCCGTATCCCAGCAACAGCCGGCAGGTCTGCAGATGGCCCGCCAGCGACGCGCGGTGCAATGCTGTCTGACCCAGCGTGTCAACAGCGTTCACCTGCCAAAAACCTCGCAGTTATGATTCTCGAGAAACCTTGATCAGCATACTAAAGAGCACTAACGCAACAAAATAAAACGTTTGTTGGATATTGTGTGCGCCGGTAACCAGGATTAGACATGAAATAGTCAACATAGCCAACACTTTCTAATGGCCGTGCCTGAAACGGCCAACTCTGTAGTCTTGGTGAATGACAAAGCTAGCAGCCGCCCCTAAAGAATTGTCATGCTGCATGCATGCAACCAAATAACAAAATAAACCCAATTCTAATATTAATTTTAAATGGGTTTAGATTTGCAAAAGTCAAAGAGACATTTACCAAATCTATAAAAGGTGCAAGTAAATAGAATAAAAGTGTAACATGAACAGACCTTGGCGCCATGTTTCTGCAGCACTTCCATGATGTCATTATGAGCGCGTTCTGCAGCCACGTGGAGAGGTGTCATGAAACTACGAGAGGGGGAAAGTAAGAAGGAGGGGGCAAAAATCAAAAATGGGTTGAATGCTGTTGTCGGAGCAATAATCGTATTCAAATTGAAATGATCGGAGATATATCCTGCCTTTCTTTCCTCAAAAAAAAAAAAAATCTCCTGAATACCTTAGTAGAATGACTGTGACCTGGGCACGGATGAAGAATTGCACCACAATTAAGGTGCTTGAGGTTGTTCGAGCCACAGGTTCTAACGTACATTTCTGCCACTGCTTTGTGAGCTCATCCTATTTCCTCTACACTCACCAACATATTCCAGTTGCAATGCCATTTGCATTCAGGTAGCTATTGGACACCACAGACCTGGTGGCTGACTCCTTACTTTTGGTTAAGTCTGTATTTTCTTTTTCTTCTCAGCATCAGCATCAAATAATTTGTGTAATTGTGCTGCACTTACTCTTTATTTTTCTCATTAACATTGGCTCCTTTTCTCAGCAACAACTCTGTCACCTGTTTCCTCTTGGGGTGTGGCGATGCTACTGCACAATGCTTAAAGAAACACACACAGACGTTAACATCCCGGCAGTGCTATTAAGATCAGCGGGTGCAGTGGAATCGCCGCGGGTCTTACCAGCGCCGTCTCGTGTGTGTGAGGGTGTTTGAAGTTGATGATCTCCAGCGCCAGGCTCCTCTTTGCCTTGGCCATGTCGGCTTCCCGAGCGGCTTGAAGCAGTGAGTGGCCCTTAAACTCATCTACACAGAACACAGAAGATGTCAGCAGAAATAAAAACTGTGAAGGTAACTGCGAGCACACTGCGCAGAGAGCTGCAAAATTGAGAAACGCCACATAACAGAATATCTCGAGGTGGTGGTGGTTGTGGTGTGTGGAGTGGGGCCGGTAAACGGAGCTCAAGCAAAACTACAAAAACTGTATTTTTACATTGCAATGATCCTACAGGGTATCGAGCTTTCACAAATATGAATTCCAAGTTTTGTGTGCCAGCCAGCTGCAAGAGCGGAAACAAGCAGTCATCCCCAAGGCTCCAAAAACATTATAACTTACTATTGAGCATAAAATTTTCATCAGGGTTAAGCTTAGATAAACCCACACAACCAATCAAAAAAAAAAAAAAAGAAAGAAAGAAAACACTTCACATTTTAAGGTGTCTCTGAGCTCTAGTATGTTGACCAAAAATGGCCAGAGCAGTCTCATCATTAAATCCAGTACTCTGTCCTTATTTGTCAGAGGAACGCGGTCAAAAATGCAAACAAAGTTGTCCACTCACATGAGAGCCTCTCCTTGAGCTCAGGGGTGGGTGCCATGTCCACGGAGCTCTTGCTGTGACAGTTGAGCAGGGTGGGGTCGGCACCGTGGCTCAGAAGCAGCGAGCAGACCTCAATGCGGTTTTTGGATGCCGCCTCGTGCAGCGGGGTGAACTGCCACAGGTCCATGGCGTTCACGCAGGCCCCGTGCTGCAAGGAAACACAGACGGGGGTTTGAAGAATGCGACCTGTGAGTTTGTGTGAATCATAAGGAAGACTATAAATCGGGACGCCTTGGGAGCATTCTCCATCGAATGAATGTTCATGTCACCTTCAGCAGCAGCTCGGTAACTTCATAGTGTCCATAGGAGCAGGCGTTATGAAGCGGCACGAGACCACTGAAACACATAAATGGAAAATACTGGATACTGTATGTATTTGTAATCTGGTGACTCTGGAGAAGCTTGACAAAATCATGTGAGCAATAGCACAGCAATTCTGCCATACAATTTATTAAATGAAACGAACCGCTGAGACGCGGTGTGTAAGTGATACGCAGACTTTCAAAATGTGTGTGACGAAATCACTCAGCCAAGCAAATCGAGCGATGGGCAACACATTTTGCGGAAAATCAGATGAAGAATCAAAAGTAGCAGGGCTTATTTTATTATGGGCTTTTCGGCTCCGTGACTTGAAGCAGAGTTAACAAAATGTGTCTGCGGGATAACGGCAAGTCTTAAAATTAACGTTGTCTGACCATTAGCATTAAAGAGTTTGTGCAAAGTTTGTGCAAGCTCTGAAGTCACACAAATACAGTGCTTAACAACCCCCACGAGATGTGTTATGGATGGTCCAATAATATATATTTTTTTAAACAGTAATATCGAAGTTGCTATGAAAATGACAATCTATTCACTTTATTCTAAGATAATGTACCATGTGCATGGACAGTTTCAAGTGGTTTCTATTTTTTTTAAATAATATGTTGCTTTAAATAGATTTGGCATGCTGTGGCTCAAACAACAAACTTGGAGGAAGTATTGTGATGGAAAAAAATTATAATAATCGGCTTAATTAATTAATTTTCGAGTGTTTCCTTCCATTTTAATATCATGAGTAGATCTACACCGCTTTGTTGGATTTGTACAACATACCCCTTGTCCTTGGCGTGAACGTCTGCTCCGTGCTGTAGTAACAGCTGAACTATCCTCACCCGGTTGTATCCTGCTGCTAGATGGAGTGGAGTGGACTGGGGGAGGGGGGACACAAAGAGGGCAAAGGTGAGCAGGAGGAGGCTGCTTGAGACACGTAAGGACATAAAGAAGAGGCAAATGTTAACTGCCGCGCGACGGCTTAGGGTCCCGGTTTCAAGAGCGTTGCTCAGCCAGGTGTTTTCTCATGGCAAAAGTCGGCAGTTAGTGTTCCGTGCCCGAACCAGACTGCGGTGATAAAGAATAGACTTCCGCCATAAAAAAAAAAATGATGAAAAGCTGCGGTAAGAAATGCTTTAAGAGGGCATACAGATGAGACAATTCACCTGGTTGTGCATTGTCTCACTAAGGGCCATTCTTGCCCAAAGGTGGACAACTACGGCAAAAAAGAAAAAAAAAAAAAAGGAAAAAAAACGAAGGATTCATTCAAACTAAAAAGTGATGACATCAAAATGCATTTCACAGCTGTGCTCAAACTAAGATCTTGAGTGACATGTCAATTATTCATGACACTTTGCTTCTGTGATGAAAATTATGACTCTTATCTTGAAAACCCCACACGGATAAACTCTCTCAAATATCTCAAAGAACTATTGTATTTTTACTCACACATGGTCTGGGAAAAAGATGGCCATTAAAAATGACTAGATGAGGGCTACACACAAACACTGGATGGTAATTCGGCCATTTTTGTTTTGTTTTGATGGAACCTGGTCCACTGCGATTGGCTGGCAACCGGTTCAGGGTGTCCCCCGCCTACTGCCAGAGGACAGCTGGGATAGGCTCCAGCACGCCCCGCGATCCTTCTGGAGGATAAGCGAATCGGAAAATGGATGGATGGAACCTGGTCCAAGTGGGCATTTGCATTTTGATGACAAATATTTAGAGGAAATCTTGTAACCGGCATCATGTTTTGTAAATGAAGCCCGTGAGGCAGAGGTGAGGCCAAGGCCTTTATGTACAAGATGTGGCACAAGCATTTGTAAGGATCAGGACATGTGAGTCATCATCCTCATTGTAAATGCAGCGTCATTTGTGTGCATGTGTGCACGAGCGCGCGCGCGTGGGTGGGTGCATGCCTTCCTGCCCGTGTCCTTATCGGCACACTAAGCTTGTACAAATGCGTGTAAAGATTGAATCAGATTCGGAGTGGGTACATCTTTCCGTGTTATCTCCCGGTAACACGGATGTACTGTTGCATCACGGCAATGTCAGAATGAGGAGTTGAAGTCAATCTTGTCTTGCGCATGTATTCAATGAATGTAGATGAGCCGCCTTGTAGTCCATATTTTGATTTTCTCCACAGCAACAAGCCTTTTATACTTGTGCTTGGCAAATGCAAATTGCAGAGCAGGATTGGGACTGTATGTGTGTGTTTAGTTTATATATAAGCCAAACATTTCAGCCACTACAACAATGCAGCTGGCAAGGTTAAGGTCAGCTCAAGCTGTTAACACATGATGAGACCGCATTATTTGCTCTCATCTTGCAATAACAGATGCAACATCCAGAGAGGGATTTGTGAAACACGTGGACAGAAAATAAAATATGCCAGGAAAATCCGGAATAGGAGATGAGAGGAAGGAACCCCTCTGAATGTCTATTAGGTTTGAACAGATATTTTGAATAGCGACAGATCGCCTTTTCCTACCGGCGCTTTCTTTTTGGGCTTGCTGTGTGGCGGGGAGAAAGGCTTCAAATGCTGACTGTGAACAAAGGCAATCAAAAGGACACCTTCTCTGGGCTGGTTTTAATCATCTAAAAGCTCTCGCGCAAGCAGTCACGGGTGGAGGAAGGCGAGCACATACCGTGAGAGAACTTACGGCAGCGGGGGAAACGACGTGAACGGTAAGCATCAGGCCAAGCTGAAAACGCTCCATACTTTTTCGGCCTTTCTGTGTGAAACTATCCATTTCACAAGTCCTTCTCGACAGAAACGTGCATGCAGGCGTGATGACTCACACAAGCATCGAAAAAAAGTTGCAGAATTCCAAGAGAGTGACTGAAAATGGCAGTTACCCAAAATATGAAAGACAAAACAGTGTCACTTCCTGCTTTGTTGTGCCACCGCATTGTTCTTCCTCTCCCTTGCCATTGGCTCTGTTAAATGCACCTGTCAACACGTTCTCAGGACAACAATGACTGCTTGCTTAGCTGTCAGCACTTGCCCAAACAATGCGATGTGATAATATCTTGGAGAGAGAATAATGGCTGGCTCACTTGGGTGCTTGCGTCAAAGTAGGATTACAATACATCATCGTGTGTGATGTCAAGCAACAATTCCAGGAGGTAAAACAAACCCATCTGATTATTTCCCCGCCAAATGAATACTTGATATCCATTTTCTGAACCGCTTTATCCTCACAAGGGTCGCGGGACGTGCTGGAGCCATCCCAACCATCTTCTGGGAGTAGGCGAGGGACACCCTGAACTGGTTGCCAGCCAAGGCAGGGCACAGAGAGACGAACAACCATCCGCGCTCACACTCACACCTAGGGGCAATTTTGAGCGTTCAATCAGTCTGCCACGCATGTTTTTGGAATGTGGGAGGAAACCGAGTACCCGGAGAAAACCCACGCAGGCCCGGGGAGAACATGCAAACTCCACACAGGGAGGCCGCAGCCAGGATCGAACCCACGACCTCTGCACTGTGACGTTGGCTTGCTAACCACTGGAACACCGGGTCCAGCATGACAAAATAGGGGTTTGTCAGGTTTGTTTGTTTTGAGGGAAATTCAAGTCCCGCTGCAATCTAATTGGCCGCTTGCAGAGATGAAGACGACCGCGAACAAAACGAGCCGCGTCCTTGACGTTCATGACGACAATTTCGGTATCGTGACTACAATAGCTTAGACCAATCAGTGGTCCAACTCAAACTAAATATATGAAACGTTTCATCTGGGTTACTGTCGCGTCCCTTTTTCTCTCGCTTCCAGCCATTCAACTTGAACATCTCCCATTTTCCAAACCCTTTCCCACAGAATGATTGACACGCAGAGCGCTTTTTCATGACAAACAAAGAACACTGTCAGACGGCATGGCGCTCTTTGGAAGATAAGCGCTCGTCATAAGCATTTGAACATGTCTTCAAGCACAACGATCTTCGGTTACTTTTGTCTACCTGGCTGTCAATCCATCAAGACAATGCTAATTCCCGACAGATATTTGACGTCATACGTGGGATGTGTTTGCTGAAAGATAATCTTCGAAGAAAGTCTGCCAGTATTGAAGGGTGTAAGAAGGAAAACATATTGTGTGTGTCCTATTCAGCTGCGGGAATAATATCCTCCCGTATCGGCCCTCAATCACACGAGTACACACACACAAATATTCATTTGTGCACGATATTGATGGCAATAGCTCAACGCGGCTATAACTTGTCCGGGAAAGGGAGAAGACACGTTACGACATAAACAGGAGCTTCCCAGACGGAACTCTGGTTCATTAAGGCTCTTGATTTGTGTGTTTGTCGACATCATGGCGATGAATGCGTTTGGATGAGCGCGGCGCTTTCCCTCGTCATTTATAATGCCGGAAAAACGTCACTGTGAGATCCGGTTGTAAATTCTGCTTGTCTATGATCTCTATGGTCTTTTTATTTATTGCAGAATAAAGTCTGAATTTTGATTCATCTTCGCATACAGTCAAGGTCCATAAATATTGGGACGAGCAACAAAATTATCATCTTTTTGACTCAAAATGATGTCATTGATGTCACAAAATATGAGCCTGCGTGTGTATCTCTGCGCAGGACTAGCTGCGAGCACAGCTTGAGGCTGACAATGATACGTGTCAGTCATCTTTCTTTGCACAATGTATCGAAACACATTACGGAGGATTTCCTCCGTAATTCATGTTCGCCGCAGAAAGTAATCCCCCCATCAAGCCATTCATTTTTACCCAGAAGACTATAAGAAGGATAAAATCGCGCCGGCGTGAAAATATAGATGCCATCTACTCTGCATGGTTGCTTTCAGTCAGAGCAATTTAAAGAAAAATGGAAATGCCGCACGAGGTCATTTGAGAAGAAGTTTGGATACCACGCTAGAGCTTTGCAGTCGTCTAATTCAGCCTCATTGAGCCTCAGCTTCCCTTAGTGAACCCTTGTCCTTGTGTTGTGGATTGCGGAGGCAATTTTATGAAGCTAATCGACCCACCTCCGGAAAGATGACGGCCAGAGATGATGACACACAATTACAGGTACGAACCTGCCCTAAATATGAGCAGCCTTGGCTCAATCATCCCCACCGGTTTCGGTGTCATTTCGTCTGTGCGCTTCCTTATCCCTACGCCGGATTGTTTAAACCTGTTAGTAAGCCATTCAGTGTGAATCAGAACTTCAATTTTGGACAACTCATCCTTTCCTGTTCTTCTGCATGGATGAATGGAGATCCTGTGAGTTTGATTTTTGGGAGTGGATTTGGCATTTGGATTCGGGATTCTGACCTGCAAATGAGTCTGTTGTTGCCATTTCGGTTATTTTGATTTTGAAGCTACTTGAGAATGCCACGTTACATCTTGCACTTGTCATGAAAATAGGCATTTCATTCGTTCACCCTCCAAATTGCTTATCCTGATGAGGGTCGCGGACATGCTTGAGCCTATCATTGGGCGAGAGGTTAGGTACACCGCAGGGCTTCATGATTACATTTCAGTCAGTAAGGCGGAATATTCGGATGTTTAAACCCGGGCTGGGCGAGATGGCTGAAAATTGGGATCACGATATTGAGTATTTCATATCAGTCGATATCAATAATTATTGATTTTTTTTCCCCTTAACCCGATAAAAATGAGAAAAGGTATTATACGGGTTAAAGATAAACTATAGTAACTACCCACGACAACTATCCATCCCTTTCAAAAATGTCCAGTGATAAAACAAATTTTCAAGCAATGTGCATGTTTTTGTGTATTTTGTAATACAGCGTGATGTCGGCGAGTTTTCTTTGTGTGCGGCAAAGAATTGTTCTTACCTTGCGGCCGTCACTCGCGTGGCAGTTGACGTTGAGCGGCGTAAGCAGAGCCATTAGCTTCTCCTCGTTGCCGCTCCTGCCAACGTACATGCGCACACATTAAAGAGCATCCGCCACCGTGGAGGATTAGTGCTGTACCTCAGCGGGAGAGCATGGATGGGGGGGGCAGGCGGGGGATTGGGTTGGGGGACGACGACAATGAGATAAGAAGCCCGAAGGACTGAAGGGAAGAATTTTCATTTGTAGACTGGCAAGATTTGCGTGTGTGCGTGTGTTCGTTTTAGTGTGAAAATGGCAGCAGAAAGGCCGCTCCAGAAGACACGCCTGGAAGAATGAAGATAATGTTCATTTTTCTGATGGCTTTCTTGGTTTGTGGGCTTTCTGCCCTGGGGTTGCATAACCAGAGGGGAGAGTTGCCATAGCAGCAACCAATCAAATTAGGATTCCTAAAGAAAATCACTGTTGCCTCAATCTACTAACCATATCATGTTTTTTTGTCCAGACGCATCAGCATTGTTATTGTTTCCAAGTTTCGGCGCTCCTCTTCACCTCGACCTCTCCACGTAGCAGCATCGTCTGCTGTAATTTTCAATCCATCTCCTCTCATCCTCACGAAACAAAAGCTATTCGCCAGCCTCTTCCTTCTTTGGCCAACTTACAACATCGCATCGCCCCCGCCACACGAGCTGTGATATTTATCTGAAACATCCGATTCATCATTTATTCTAAATTTATCTTATACACCTGACCCTGCGTTATTTAATCACACAGCATGTCTGCATTATTTTGGTGAAAATGAATGTAGCTACTTGATCAGGATTGTAACATTAGATTGTACCCCCGAAGCGATACTTTGTGTACCGAAACACACTACCTGGACATTACAATGAATTAATGTAATACTGTAGTTACATTCGCCAATGATCCAATCAAAATCCATACAGAGGAAGTGAGCCGAATCGTCCTGACTTGTCTGTGTCAGTTCATTTAAGTTGAACCATTTTATAAGCTGCCACTTCAACGTCCATGCCACTGTGCACTGATGATACGTGGGCCAAAAAAATAAATAAATAAATAATAATAAGGCTAAGAAACAATATTATCCCACTAGTCATGTGTGGGAGTTATGCTGCGAAGTATAAAAAAAGTTCCTTTGAAAAACTGTGAGGAAAAAATATCGGTGGGGTGAGTTAGTGGCTCAGCTGTTAGAACGACATGTTGAGACAACCTGCTGACCCCATATTACAGTGCTCATCCACCCGCACGATGCTCAAAAGAGAGAGAGACAGCAACCAAGCACAACAGTAAAAGACAACTTCTCGTGCCCCGATGTGCACATCGCTACCGTGCTGGTCCCCTTCTTTTCACGAGGGTGTCGAAAGTGATCGGCACCTCGTCCATGTTGGTGATGTGGTTGGGCTGGATGTGTTTGTCGGCATTCTTTTGACAGCAGTAGAAGCGGCTCGTAGTCCGCCGGAAGTTGCTGCGCCACAGTAGTCCTTGGATGGATAGTTGGCGCCGTTTCATAAAACGAAAGCACCAAGACAGACCTCCTTGAAAATGTTCGATTTTCGTTTCTTCTGCAAGCCTTTTTGCCCTCTGTGGAATGGTGACTGTAGAGACTCTTCCCCCGACTGTTCGTTGACTGTGAATCCATTGCATGCGTTGGTCTTCCAACTCGAACCACGGAAACTCCGCTTCGTCATTTCTTGGCCAGGGCAAAACTCGTTCTCCTGCTTCCTCCACTTACAAACCATGGATTCGTTAATCTTAGATACTCTCGCGGCTGCTCGATTGCTATGTTTGGCCACGTAACTGATCGCTTGAAGTTTGAACTGCACTTCATCGGCGTGTCCCTTCATAGGTGCCATTTTCCGGGGTCCAAAGTTGTTTTGCCCAATGCACATATCCACCGACTGGTGTGCCTGCCTTTAGTTTCCTCATCAGCCAGTCAATACATTTGAAATATATTGAATGATATGACCCGATTAACACATGACAGGTCTTGGATTGAGACAAAAGCTGCTCATCTATAGAGTTACATTAGGGAATGCTTCATTCTCATACCATTTCAATTTCAGCTTTTCCACACAGTTGTACTTTTTCCATTCTTTCTCAGTGTGGCCTTAAAAATCCTTTGCATTACAGAAAGCATGCCATTTCATCGGGGGTAAGGTGTTAAATGAAGAGAATGGAACAGTGCAACAATAAAAAAAGGACACGGGGAAAGGTGGCGAGAGAGGCAATACGAAGGCGTAAAGAGGAAACCAGTCAAATGTTAACGCGCGATGGATAAGGAGAAACGGGAGGATACAAGATGGGGGAGACGCATGGGAGAATAGCGGGGAAGAAAGTACGACTCGGATGAAGGGTGGGCGTCAAAGAGAGGAGAGGGCACATCATGCATGGGTGCCATAAAGTTGAAGGAAGCAGGAGGAGGCGGAGAGCAAGAAGAAGAGGAGGAGTAGAAACGAAAACAAAAGAGCATCTGGTACTCACCTCGCTGCCTCCAGCAGCTCATCCTTCTTGTATTCACCTAGATGGTTACAGAAGATCATGATGTCAGTCAACTGGTCGCGAACACATGTGCACATGCGAAGAACACGCACACAAAGACACACACGTAGACACGGGAAGGATCTATCTATCTCTGGAGAGAAGGAGCTCTCTCAATATTCCCCCCCCACCCCCTTGCAACTTGCACATTCCCGCTCAGTGCGCACCCCTCTGGCTCCGGTTGCCGTGACGATGCGTTGCCGGCAGCGACCACAGCGTGTTCATTGTTTCGGCGAGGAGCAGCCGACTGGCACACGCTCTGCCGCCGTTCGTCCGTGCATCCGTCCATCCATCCCGTGCACCCACCCCCCGCCCCCCCGCTTCGTTGTTGGTATTGCTAACCGTCCTCCATCATCCCCCTCTTGCACGCGCCGTCTCCCTGCTTTTGTCTCAAACCTTCCCCTGTAGGCTCCGGAGGCGCTGTTACCGTCAGGAAACACAACAGAGATAAACAAACCCCTCCCCCTACCTTAGGCTCTCTCCAGCTCGCACTCTCTAGTAGCCATGCAGCCCCCCCCGCCCCAACATTCCCTTCTGACGGTCATAACATAATCGACATCCCATATGTGCTTTGTGCATGGGAATTCGCAGCATCACTTGCTTCCTTTGTGCGTGAACCAAACGGCTCTCCCGTTATGCTTGACTATTACATTATGCATTGCCAGCAATTAAAAATGAACGGATACCATTGGTCTTGGGCGAGGGTGAGCGCTATAATGCATCTCATAGCTCTCTAATGTGAGACAGTTTTGACTGAGCATGAAATGGAAATGTATACTTGGGAGGACTGAGCTAATTACAAGCCAGGATAAAAAATTAAAAAAATGGAATGGGCACAACAACAAAAATGGCAAATCGAGGAACAGGCTCAATATAAAGCAAGTGCAGCAAATGAATACAAATATATGGCAGATTGTGGAAAAAAAAGTTTCTGACCCACCTACGTACACGAAAAGGAGTACATTTATCAAGGGGAAGAGGAAATCGTGGCGCAACACATTTGTTTTTGGCAATTCATATTTTTTTTTAAATATCTCATTGATGTATTTTTAAAACCATGACACACCCTATTTATTTATTTATCCATTTATTAATTCATTTATTTATTCAGCCAAACATACTAGTCAGCATGCTAATGATGGAGGCAAAAAAGCCCAAATTAGAACCTCCACAAAATGAATTTTGAACCAATTTTTTTCCAAGTGCGTTCTTGCTCGGCTCACATGCGACCCCTCCACTGTTTCATACTAACTTCAGAGCCGAAATAGATTTTGCCTCAAGCCACTGAGCGAAGGGTTGCGCACGTAGTGAGTGTTGTCTTTTTGTCAGCGGTCGTTCAACAGGTGCTAAGACGTTTGCCGAGACATTCCCAAACTGTTGTGAATAGTTGCAAATGGTTTTTCTTGCCGCTATCAAATTTTGAACGTGGTTAAAATTTCTTTGCGGGAAAAAAAAAACTGTGTTGAGACCATTAACATTTTTGGCGGAAACACACGCAAACGCACACGCACACGCGCGCGCACACACACACACACACACACACACACACACACACACACACACACACACACACACACACACACACACACACACACACACACACACACACACACACACACACACACACACAAAAAGGAACCTTGTGAGGCAAATATGATGGAGCGACATAAGAAGAGACTGAGCAGGATGAGCTTTATGTAGCAGACGGACGGGTGGGGTCGGGTGGAAAGCAGAGGCGCAAGGTTACAGAGAAGGGAAAGCGGGAGGTGGGAGGGGAACAAAGGATTTGCAGATGAAAGAGAGAAGAGATGATTAGGGATCTGGGAGCTGACATGCATGGATTTGACACAGTATAATTCGTGTTAGCCGCGCGAGTGCGGAACAGTATGACAGGACAAAGGGGAAGCGAGAGAAGAAATTGAAAAGTATGAGTACAAAAAGGAAATGAACAGCGTGAGATAAAAAAAAAATAAATGATGGAATAGTTTGGAGGGTGGCCCGGTGGTCCAGTGGTTAGCGCATCGACCGCACAGTGCAGAGGTACCGGGTTCAATTCCAGCTCCGGCCTCCCTGTGTGGAGTTTGCATGTTCTCCCTGGGCCTGCGTGGGTTTTCAACTTTAACAAGTTTGTGATTTGACTTTATTTGACATAAAGTGCAGTGGTTTCATGCACATGAAACATCATCTGCGGATTTCCCTTTTGTATTTGTCACGTTCATCCAAATCAGTGTTTGCCAACCAGCACGGCCCATTTTAAGCTTCAGTCTTAATTTACTCACAAATGTGTGGAGTATAGCGACCGCTGCCCCTTTCCCTGAACATCGCACGGGCGTACAGCAAACCAAACAGGCCTGCTACTTTGTGAAGCTTTTCTGCGATTTGAGAGCGTGCACCTCAATCCATATGATCGGTAATGGAATGGGTATGAGCTGATCTCACTTACGCGTCATCGGTAACGGAATCGCCAGCATAAAACACTGCTCGGAACACCCGTAGTGACGATATCTAACACTCGCTTGAATTTTCAAATCCAGCCGTGACTCTTAGTAAGCAGTCAAAAACATCTCTGCTAGCGGAATAAGAGGAAATCGAGGACATCAAAGATACAAACGAGAATTGCTATCGTCCCTGTGGAGGGGAGAAAAGTGACTCGGTTACGTGGTTTTAAGTGTGCTGCTTCGGTTAGGGTGAAGGCTTTTCACAAAAATCTGACATTATATGGAATAAGAGAAAGTCCTGTTTAGACATGCTTTGTCATCCTCCCCCTCCTGAAAAGTAACATCATCATGGGACCACAACATCAGCGATACACATTCAAAATGAAGTCGTTTGGAAGGGGAATGTCTTGCTGTGGGGCCTGTGTGGAAGACTTTGATTTGAAACTTTTTCTTTCCTGAGCCTCTTTAACGCCTAAAGCAGTGCATCCACCGAGGAAGTTTTTGTGTTCAGAAACAGTGATGCTGCCATACAACAACAAACAAAACAACAACAAAAAAATCAGCTTGGGCAGCCAGCAGTACAAAATAGAAAATGTTGACTGGGGATTAACGATCACAGCTAAAATAAGGACATGATGTTGGTGTCCTCGTTGAGTCGGGCTGACGAAACACAGAACCAAACATATGAAAGGAGCAACACTGGATTTACTTGATATCTTCTTATTTAGAGTTACTATGCCACCAGAGTGAAAAATATTCACCTTTTGGTCTGGAATCAAGCTCACCATGAAAAATACGACTTTCACGTAGCATATTTAGCCAATTATCAAGTGCACGTTTGTTTCAGGACCGAGTTCGATTTTCAATGGTAATTCAATCTGCTTTCACTTTTCCGTTTTGATGTGCACGAAATTAGTCTGCGCTTTTTCCCCTCCCGTTTTTGATTTCGTTCATTAATCAAATTCTGTCAGCCTACTGCAGAGTGGCCGCTTGCCTTCACTAACTGACGCGGTGTTGTGGAGCCGAGCACCCATGTGGAAAACTAGGCAATTTCGGCTGCAGGAAATGGTGCTAAAATGTGGACGGGGCAACTTCGGAAGTGCATCACATCCACACACGGTGTATATACATAAGAGATTTTTCCAGCCTGGCCTTCGCTGGTATTTCATCTTGTTTTCGATTAGAAAGCAACAAATCAGAATAATGCATTGATCCTGAGGTGTGAGCGCCGGAGAGAGTGTGAGCGGAAACAAGGTCCAACTCGTTCATCACGAGAGACTAATCGAATAGCAGTCACTATGGTAATCAATGAGCGTGTCAGTGATTAGGCCAAGAAGGATGCAGGAATTCACTTAGTCTGCTCCGCGCAGGTGAAAGCTTGTCTTTTTGCTATCTTTGCTGTTATCGCATGGACGTCTTCAAGATTTTTTTTTCCACCTCTGCATCTATAGTACATTAATCACACACCTTGAGTCTTAAGAATACATTTACTGTACATGACAACAACCAATTTTATTTATTTATTTAGATGACACCGACTGGAGACTCACTGACTTTCTCGTTTGCTGCTTTTCCACTGTACGGTGAAGGTACAGATTTAGAATTTGATGCAGAATTTCACCTCAAGTACAAAACAGGGATTTAGTTTCTAAAATGTAGCTGATGGTCCTTGGTCACATTTGCAGCAAAGAGTTAAAACTATGCCATCAGTCAGCCTGCAGAATGTTCAAAGTAGTCCTCTTGCAGTGAAAGGCTTTCAGTGTTAGATAATTGCTGCTTAAAAAAAAACGTAAAGCATCTCCATTCCAGTTCCTCTGCATCCGAATAATCCCCAAACTCTTCACTTCTTAGCCCATAGTGCCCTACAGATGCTAATAGCATCCAAAGTCCTATTCCTCTGGGTCATCAAGTATTCATTACAGCCCGTTAGTTCACATAGCAAATTAAAAAAGCAAGACCTGACCTTTCTAATGATGCCAGGCGAAAAATAAACGTTCACTTTTTAATCACAGTGAAAATGTGCGCAGAGCTCAGCGGGCGACGACTGCTTTGAAGGGATACGTCAGTGACACAGCATCCCAAATAAACTTGGTTATCCTTTCTGGTTCGAGATGTTTTCTGTCCGGAAAAGCATTTGTAGTAACTCTGTGTTGCCGATATATTTTATTACGGCATGATGGCACAATAGTTGATTACGTAAGGCACCGTTTCAGCAACTTCACCTGAGACATTTGCGGTGTGGATTTAACCAGCCTGATTTTATTCGATGGTCTACCGCTTTGACCATCAAAAGGAATCTGTGACCTTTACTCTGCAGTCTATCAGCAGCAGAATGCTAAAAATGTCCCACAGCCTTGCACTTTCTGACCCAAAATGAGCAAGACTCAAGAGAAAATGAATCAAGACATGCTGGAGAACACACAGGCCTCATAGTAGCCCATCCCTTCAAAAAAAAAAAAAAAAAGCGCCTTTCCGACTGAAATCCTAAGAAATCTAATTTCACTGTTAATCCCTCAATTTAGATTTATTTCAAGGACAAAAAGATTAACATAATACCAAGACATAAGATGCTTTTCTTGTCAAAAATATTCACATAGCAGCAAGGAGAGCAAAACTGGTCAAGTGGAGATGGCAGGCGTCTGGAGTGGCACTTTTTTTTTTACAAAGATAAACACATCCAAGTACTGGTTTAATGGGCCACTTCATCAGAGACCAAATGGAGCCATGTGCAATTTGAAAGTGTACTTTCAAAAATAAAAGAAGGGGATACCGCAAATGAGATTATGAGACTCCCATTGTTTTCATACACAGCTACCAAGGTGCCTAACGTGCAGGACAGCACTGAAAAACACAACTCCCGAACATTTTTTTGGGACCCTTTCATGCACCAATAACCAGAACCCGTAACCTGATAACATGATAGGCTGTCCGCTATGGTGACCGCTGTCCCTGAAAGGGTAAAATTCTTTCAAGGTGTAAAGGTTTCAAACGGTGACACGGTTTTGTTGCTTGACAGAAAAGTGCAAAACCTCATCTTGATTTAAAAAAAATAATAATAAAAATCTGATCAAGGCCTTTGTGTAAATGTATGTTGATGCTGGAGAAGAACAATCGGGAGGTAATTAATATGGTTAACGAACTTGCTCTGCTTTGTCAGTTTGTGTGGTTGATCACTTCCACTGCAGGGCTTGTTTACAGAAAACCTTCATGGCTCTAAAAATTTTAAATTGAACACCAAATCCACGTGATGGGGGATGGGCAGGCTTAAAAGCCCGGTCGGAACATCCGTACTAGAAACGGTGCCTTGTACAGTGGACAGCTTATCATGTTATCAAGTGACAGGGTGCATGAAAGGGTTAATAAAATCCTGCCGAAGATTGTGAAGATGAAAAGACAACCTTTTTAACACTTATAATAATAGCGATAAAAGGAAGCTTAAGGGGAAATTGGCGGAGATAATGCAACACTTCCAATAGTGTCACACTGCGATTTAAAGCGGATGATTGGGGACTTTTCGGTGAAGGGAAGGTGACAGAGGAAAATAGCAAAAATGGGTGACAGCAGGGGCGGCATGAGGATAATGTGTTTGAAGACAGGTGAGTGACATAAAAGGGACTTATGGTGGGGCTGGGAGCACTTGCGAGTTCGTAGTCAAGGACACACACACACACACACACACACACACACACACACACACACACACACACACACACACACACACACACACAACCAGATCAAAGTGCACTAATAAGTGTGTTGCGACTGCGGCAGGATCAATGACCAATAACAGGAATCTCAGAAAAGAGGGGCAAAAGGGGGAAAAAAATCATTTTGTTCCACAAGGCAGCTCTACGGGGGATATTACTCCACTAATGTGTTTCTTTCCATTATTTCTCTGCAGTCTACTTATGACAAACCTCTGCCACTAAATCAAATCCCCCCCCCATTGTCTTTAATTGCTGGTCCATGCATGACCATTTTCCCTTGCGTTGCCTTTAGATTCTGATTTTTACCACTGGTGGAAATGTGGCTTAAAAAATTGAACCTCATGCCGGTACCTTGGAAAAGGTTATCAAGGATTACACATAAGAAGTCCCAACTGTGACCATAACTGGGGATTACATGCGCTGCTGGAACTGGAACTGGATCTTTATCTTTTAATCAAACAATCCTTGTTTCAAGCTTTGCGTCAAGATGTTGGATTCAGATTTTACGTCCGGTCTGTTTGAAGATGCCTGAAAATGTATTTTCCAACTTTTTGACATCTCAAGTCAAGTTAGGAGCCATTTCAAAATTGCAATTATAGTTAGCGTCTCTGGAAAAAAAAAAGAGCTTGTCAGCTTCTCCCATCAGTCTGTGCCTCAATAGCAAACAACGGAGGAAGATAAATTCCATAGCAGAAGACGACGAGGGCGACAACATAAAAGTGCTGCGAAAAAACATGACGGAAGGCAGCCCGTGCAAATGCAAAATGTTTTCAACTATAATAAAGACCACGGCGGGAAATTGTGTTTTTTGAAGATTAAAAAGCATCCATCCATTCACCAACACGTAGCAGTTACCGGTATTTACATTTGCAACGTCTTGATTGCCTCCTGGGTGCTGCTCTTTTGTTCATCCTTTGTCTTTTTTTTCATATATTATTAACATGAGTGCCTATGTGGGAATAAAGTAGCTCGGACAACTTGAGTTCCCTCACATCATTTTTAAATATATCTACCTATCTATATAAACCTCACACTATTCAGTTATAGTGGATGTTTTATGCTGAAGATGCATATAAGACAGATCATTCTCTTTTTTAAGTCCTGCTACCTACAAACCCAAGAGACTATTTGCAGTAAAAATTGGAACTAAAAAAAATTAATACGGGCACATAAAAAAAAAATTTGAAAGCAATATTGACTCGTTTGACTGAACTGCACAGGGAGGACTTCAATTCTAAGTTCAATGCATCGGTAATAAGCTTTTCTAGCCAAAGGTTTATATATTCTCAGTTGATTTGTCAAAGGGAGCTCTGCCTCAAGGTTGTTTCGAACTTTTTGTAACAAAAACTGGTCAAGTATATCTGACAAATGGTGCACGCCAGTTTGAATTCAGAGTTGCTGGGAATGGCACGTCCTCACGAAAGCTGCTTCGATTCTTTTCTATGCAGCATTCACGGACACTCCCGTCAAAACGTTGCATGCGCGAGTGTGTCCCTGGTGTGGCATCGAGAGTGAGATCTCATGGATAACTGAAGCAGGATCCCGTATTATTTATTTCTTCACCTGCACCTTTTCGAAAAATGATCCAAAATGTCCGGTCTTTGTTTTTCTCTTCTGCAGCTAACAAAGAACAGAGTCGATCATTTCTCAAAGCCGTTTGGATGTGACAGAGCCAGAGAGCTAATTTATGGGTCAATATAAGCTTGACAGAAAGCTGTGCTAGCCTGCGGCAGAAATGAAGACTGGGAGCAGAACCACTAAATCACAGCGGTAGAACATAAAGGACAGGCAGGGGGGGTAAAAAAAATTTAAATCCTGTGCAGGTTTGTCACCGTAGAAACATATATGGCGGTGACAAATATTTATATATGTTCAGTGCATGTAAAAAGTCATCACAGCCCGGGTCAAAAACGAGACCAAGAGAAATAATCTCAAAACGGTTTCCTATAAACCTATAACAAAAAAAAAAAAACAATTTAAATATGCAGACCCTCAAACGAATACTTTGATACAAAAAGGGTATCGATGCAAATATTCCACTTTTGTCCGACTTTTTCAAATGTAACCAACATACCAGTAGTAGAGCAGAACATAGATTTACATTCGAAAGTAAAAGGGTCCGTCGGTCCATCATATGAAAAGAAGGAAATGAGCTCAGATGGTCGGAACGATTCCAAGAACAACTCGAGCACGGGCCACACAAGAAGCGGAAGCCTCTGGGAGCACAGCCTGAACTCAACATCACCAACTGAGGACTCCAAGGCTGACACCTTCAGGTTTGACCGAGGTCTGCAGCTGAGCAAATGGACCAAGCCATGTTTACTAATGCTCAGTTGGAGCGTATGCTGGCTTCTTTCGCCACAATCACCAGTACCAACTGTTTAGCGCGGAGGTGGTAGCATCAAGCTGTGCGGCTGAGCCCGCCTGCCAGTAGAACTGGTACATGATGTAACGACAATGAAATGGTGATCAAGGACTACATTTGGCATTCTCCGGCATTGTCTACAATCTGTTGTACTGTACCGTTTTTTTTATTGAGGCCTTATTGAAGCCACAACAGCGCATCTGAAACGGCCGATCATTCTTTGAGTGGAATTTCACCCTAAGCGATGAAACCCGGATTGAATTTTGGTTATGGCGGCGTAAAATCGAGGCTCGAAAAGCAGCATCGCCGCGTAAACAGTTTCCGTCCACCTTGTTGTCATGACGACGGTGAGCCAAACGTCAGTGCTTGGCATAGCATGTGTGTTCAAAATAAGGTAAGCGCAATGTGCGGATCGTGGATGGAGAAAAAAGGTGCGACTGGAGGTGAGTCGCTTTCATAACATAATAAGTTTACAAAGCGAAAATGAAGCGCAACTTGATTTGAGTTGCGCAATTTCTGCCGGTTTCTCGCTTTCTTTGTATTTGGCACTGATGAAAGTGACTGAGTGTATGGACGTACTGCCATTCCAGCCATTTCCTATTTTTCGATTGATGTCCCGTTCAACTTGACGGTGTCTGTCCGATCTGTTCCCAAAAACGAAAATAAGCACATACGGTATCTTCAGGTTGTGTTTAAAATCTTGGCATGCTGCGTGAATGAATCTAATGGCTTTAAATCTGTGCAATCAAATTGTGCTCGGGGTTCTGCTGATGATTTTATACATTTTTAATCAACCCCATTACATCGAGCTGGAAGAAATAATGAGAGTGAAAGCAGACAATCGCCTTACGAACATTCTGTTTTACAATTCATAGAATTCACAGCAGGCAAAACAAACGCGGGGGAGAAAGTCGTAGGTACAATTAAATCTTTATTCTCGAAAGGTGTGATAGTGTATGGCGGTCCTGTGACAAAGTCCTCATTAAGAATATTAATGACAGCGCAGAAGTTAAACGGTCCACCCTGAAAATCATCCATTTCAGTGCCCCTTTTATGTAAATGAACATACATAATCCCTTTTCACAGTATAGGGGTTAGAATTCAGCCATTTTGGGGTCTGATATCTGCTTCAGATGTATTTTTCCATTTTTAAAAGGAACCACGGTTCAACGGGTCATTGATGAGCTGCGACCTTTGCCTCACTGTCAGGCAGAAAACTCATAAATAAATGCAAAGTGTGAAAGCAGCGGATGTGGGCAGAATCTAATTTTCGGTGGAGTCTCGCCGCAAAGAGTCAAACAAGAATCAGGCCAGAGAAACATGCTTATAAATGTTGCAGCCATCTTCTACTGACTAAAATTCACTGAATTCATGGCTGGCATTTGTAAAGTGTGTCTGCTGCAGTGAAATTCCCCTCGGGGTTTGGACACAATGCCACTGCTCGCCATGTATCAAAGTTTATCTCATTAGCCGCCGAGCCTGACGAGGGGAATTGATGATGTAAGCCGGTGTTAATGTTGAGGTGGGGAGCCAAAACTGACTGAAGTGAGGAAGTGAACAGAGGAGAGAATTTGAGAGGAACACGTCTTTGCAGATTTGCTGTCATCCAGGTCATGCAAGTTCAATTCAGAACTGGTGGCGACTTTCAGGTTAAAAGTGAAACCTCTTCGAAAACCGAGGAGTCTGGTTGCTTCTCTAACTTTTGCAGATTCTTTTTTTTCCATGCATGAAAGTCCAATTCGCTGATGTTTTTCAAAGACGTCATGGTCCCCCTAACAGTCAAACAGGGCTGGGCGCAATCTGTGTTATGCTCATAAGTGGCACGATACAGTCGCGTAAATCGACAAAACGGCATGGAATTGGTTATCCGCAGATGGCAATCAAGCCTCTTCCAAACGTGGATAAAAATACGACACAAATTGAATGGATCCGCCAATGCAGGCGCAGGATAAACAAACAGATCAAGTCTACTCTTTCAATGCGAGCTTGATACACGCCAGAGGCTACCGAAACAACACATACAATAATTAATCATTCATGAACCGCAGTTAATTAATATGAACACCGTCTAAAAACGCAACATTAGAAGTGTGCTGATCCTCATAGCAAAAATATAAATTGCCGACTGCGGCCAGAGGAGTAATGCTGAGGTTTATCCTCATTCAAATCAATGGGGGGGTTGCCCAAGTCAGCTCAATAGTATGAACCATTTAAATTTTATATATGAATCTTTGTTACTTGCATGTTTGCAGTGCCAGATGTTGAAGCTTGTGCAGTTTTTTTTTTAATTGAAAGTTGGGCATAGTTGTTTCATGTCTTCATCATATAGCACATCACTCCATCTGGACCTGCAGCATCCATTCAGAGACTAAGTGTCACGACATCAGAGAACTCATAAGATAGAAACAATAAAGCAATTTGTCTGAAAATTTTGCGTCGTACCCTGGACACTGAAGCGTCTGCGAGGATTATTTAGTTTTGTATCAGGGCGTGCATAAAGCCACGTTTGGCAGGGTCCGCGAAGAAAAGAAATTGTCCTCAACTTTGGACAGCCAGCGGTCAGACAATCATGACAGGCGCAACCTTAGAATAACAAGACTAAACGCGGCGTGTAAAGTCACGCCGACGGTACAGCGTGTGGCGTTTTAACAGACCGAAAGGAATGTGGCACTGACCTGTGAGGACAGCCTTGGCGGAGGGTTCAGCCAGGTCCAAGGCGGACTTTCCGTCAGTGTTGCGGATGTTGGGGTCGGCTCCATGCTGCAGTAGAACTGTGCAACAACAGGGCAGACAAAGACAGTAGCTCAGCTCCTGGACTGACATGCAAACTCCTTGACACACGCTGCGACCCAGTCCCCTCGCTGAACCATATCCTGTTCCGAGCACCGCTCTGCCTGGACCTCCCCATTGCTCCTGAACTACTGCTGCTGCCTCGCATCGCTCTCCTGCTCTCGCTGGTCCTCCTCTGTTGCTAGCACTGCTCCCTCGCCTGCCCCCGGCTGCCCCCGTCCTGCGAGCCATGCTGCCGATGTAAACAGACATGCCACAGCAAGAGCAGCGAAGGCACGGCAACAAAACCCTGCCACGCAAACGACGGACCCGGCAAAGCGGCTACGTGACCACCACCAGAACACATTGCACTCATGTGCACTCGCGGGAGGAAGGAAACGAACACAAAAAAAAAACAAAAACAAAAACGAGGACGGCTGAAGAAAAGCTCACAGCTACAACTAATCGAGGGGCCAGCGGTGATGAGGCAGACAGGCAGGCAGTGCGAGTGGAGAGAATCTGGCTCTCGCTGCCTGTGTGAGAGCTGCAGCGGAGAACAAGATGAAAGATGTTTGGGGGGTGGGGGGGGGGGGGGTTGAGGGCTGCTAGTCAGCGAGGATCGGTGAAAAGGGCGAAAAGACAGGAGAGAGAGCAAAACAAGCAGAAGAGCTGTTTGGGTAATAAAAAAAAATGTACATCAAGTATGATTTTATGATCAGAGATGATAAACCAGAATGAAATTATAAATGGAATCAATATGATTGCATTGTACAAATGGGGAAATTAAACGCAGATAAAACTTCATTGTGTCCGTTGTGATGACTCAAGAGTTTTTTTAAGAGGTGCTTAACTTGTAATGCTGAGCTGTAATGGGGCCGAAGTGTATAACTAAACATGTCTAAACGTGACATACTGTTCCTGACAGGTCTGCCTAGCAACAAGTGGCCTCACAACCGTGATGCAAGCGGGGAAATTCGAAGATCATAAAATGGATCTGTAGAGCACTTTTTACTCAACAAGTCACAAAATCCTGAAACATGACTGGGGCTGAAACGGGTCCTCGAGTAATCCGAGTACCTCGCTTCCAAAAAAATGCTGGCGGCATTTTTTTTCCGCCGAGTACCCGCTTATTCCTGTGTACACTGTCACAAAATATTATTCAAGCTCACGGCGGCAACAATTGCTCGCGCTATACGTGACAGTGACATGCCAACAACGCGCTAAAGACGGACAACTTCAAAATAAACCTTAGGCGTAGAAAAAAAAGTAGTGTGTTTCCAGTAACCCGACCGACCGAGAATTTCTACCTCGAACAAAAACGTTCCGGTCGGCATTTTTTTCAAACCTTCTACATTTTTGTGTAATAATAATAATAATAGTACTGTAATGCCCTTCAATAACGGGGAGAAGGATGCACGCAGTCGCTGATGCAATTCGTCGCTTTTTAATAAACAAAACAAGCAATAAACACACGCATTCAAAGGAGTTGCTGTTAGCCACAACTCACGCTCATGAGCTCCACACTCAGACTAACTACCGGAGCCAATATTCCCCAACCTCGCCCCTCCCTTTCTATGACGTCACACGAATACAAGAAACAGATATTACAGTACATTTCATTTATACGCGCTTTCAAAACACTCAAGGACGCTTTACAATCAAAACAAGAACAATAAAACCACAGACAAAATTATAAATAATAAAAGGAAAGATGTTTACATCGGTGCAAACTCGCGATATTCACGTTGAGCATGCGCGTCATTTGCCGTCGTGTGTCAACAACATTGAATCATGGCGCGCGCGATCTCGAAAATAGTTTAGACCGCGTTTGTGTGTTGCAGTCTAGCATTACTACACCTTGTGACGAATATTTTATTCATAAAGTTACCATGCTACAACCAGTAAATTATAGAATAACCAATACTTTTTCATAACATTTTTCACAGCGATTAGTTTACAAATCTAATGACCAATTTGCCATGTAATCGTGCCTCGCGTCGTCCGTCTCTAGCTCTCGTGTTTTGTGCATACGTCACAGGTCAGTTTAGTGATACGCCCTTTGGACGATTCATACGAAAAATCAGACTGGCATTGCCATTTCTTAAATGACGTAATTAGTAGACCTTTGTGAGTTTTTTTCGCCGCCATCTCAAACTTTCATCCGCGCGATTCCTCAATTTGCGGACTAAAATAGCAACCCGCATACGCACCTATCTGTTGCGTCCCCCCCCCCCAACACTCAAAACGAAAGTAAATTCGAAGAAACACACCCACACACCACAAACACACAGAGGCACAGTGAAATCGCGTTGATCACACAGTCAAGTCGTGTGCGGTGACTTTAATGGTTAAACTATGTTTCGGTACCGTAAAATGACGCCACGGAAACGACACGCTACCGGTAACTATTGTTACGTGAAATCCTCAGGGTGCCGTAGTTTTTGTGTTTGTTTGTTTTCCTTCGGCGAGCGGGGTTTCAATGTCTCCTTGTTTTATGTTTTATGGTTATTTTGTTTACATTTATGATGGGGCGTGGCAAAAATATTTAAAAAAATAAAAACATTTGTCCGACCGACCGACCCTATGCCGAAATTTCATGTTACCGGAAACACACTACTAATTTTTCTACGCCTTACCTGACCAAATACGATATGGACATCAATGCCTTGGCACGCTTTTTAATTTTTAAGTTGTTCCCAGCAGCACGTGGTGGCATATTAGGGGAAGCTGAGCTTCCCTTTCAGTCTCGCCACTGGTATTGGTATGGAACTTTATCCTTGACTCACAAGTCACATTATTATTATGCTTATTAATTTGTAAAATGTAATGGCACAGAAATTGTGTGCTGTTTGGAAGTTGCCAGCTCGGCTACAAACCACAGTAGCTGCTACAGTATGTAATGCATGGTATTCGTCTTCAGATCAGCTGCTTTCACATCACTTATTATTCAGAGCAGAACACGAATGATAAACAAGAAGGCCGCGAGAAGTGGCGATGAAAGCTGTCAACATCCTTCTCATTGTTTGTCTGTGTTTCTGCAGCGCCGTTTGCTCCCAGTCAGTTTAGTGCATCGTTAAATGTGACGGGGTTTTAAATTGTATGTTCAGCACGTCGCCGTAATTAACGGCTTGCTAAAATGTTCTTCGGCGGCGTGCTGCCATAATCGAGGGGTTGCAAAATAAGTGTCCTTGGGTGGCTTGAAAGGTGCTTATAAATAAAATGTATTATTATTATTATTATCATTCTACGGCTGCTTCATTTGCAAAAAGGGGGGGGATAAGAGACTATGGACCCGTTCCTGGATGGTGGAGTGACGGCTGTATGGACTGTCTCTTCTCCAACATGAGGTAAGAAATTTGTTAAATGACACCATGTTTGCTAATCAGCTACTAGCTTTGCAATTAGAAAATGTAGCATGAGTTGAAATGCTGCGGATACTTTCCAATATTTCCCCTTTTTTGTCATTTCTCGTGTTTGTGCAGGCCACGTCTAGTCTCTCGTAAAACGTAGGAGGTGTAAGAAAAACAATAATATGTCACACTAGACGGGCTACAACACGTCAAAACAACTCAAAATCGGCTATGAGACACTACGTTTGTCTGCAACAGGTCTGTCGGCTCAAAATAAGGCTACATTTGTGCCATCTGATGTCGGCCTAAGAGATACAGATGCAAAGATGGTGTCACCACTGAACATATTATGGAAATTTGACATCTTATTGCTAAAGGTACTTCGGACTCCAAAGTGCCCGACTGAAAACGATCAACATTAACGGAATCCATAATCACGACGGTCCCAATCGCAATTATCCGAAAACCTACACACCAACCTGGCCCTGAAGCCACGTAGCATGTGTTGCACCCTAAAAACAAAAAGACATGTCTCTGTTCTCCGTTCTGACATTTTTACTTTCCCGGTGCTGTTGGGAGTTTACGTGAAGCATTTAACTTCGAACAGAGATTCACTCAGTAGATATATATATTTTTTTTTTTTCTTTATCGGGCATCTTCGTCGTGGCCTCGTCGATTCTCGTCCTTTTTCCTGAGCTCTAAACGTCGGGTTCCTAACAAAACGAGTGTAATTACAGAAAATGTGTAAATGTTTGCCAGAGCACTTCTTGTCTGCTTCAATCATGCTGCTGTGGATATCCCAAAAGTGAAAGCGAAGTATCGACCTATTAGTTAAGCCTCACAATGATGCATTATTGACAGGTAAGAAGACTCCTTGCGAATTATTTGAGGAAATACAGCACCTGCATATCAATCCATGTTTACCGGATTGCTTAGTAAATCAGGTACCAAATCTTAAAGAGTTGAGCTTCGTGTTTTGCCAAAGTGATAAAAGTCGATACTGCAAATGCTTTTGCTTCAGTCGCTTCCCGCTGTTGTGGCTGCCGAGATGCTCCCAAAGCGTGCACAGCTTTGACAAGTGCGCAAGCCAAACAAGTGTACACGCCAACCTATCAAGCTCTGTTCCAGCAGAAAAGCTGCGAGGTGTGCGTGTGTGTGTGTGTGTGTGTGTGTGTGTGTGTGTGTGTGTGTGTGTGTGTGTGTGTGTGTGTGTGTGTGTGTGTGTGCGCGTTCGTCTCAGCTCAAGCACTGACGCATCCCTTCCATCACCCACTCACCTCTCAACATAAATATAATTTTGGGTTAGCAAAGATCCCACTCAAACACACATTGGTACCCACAGAAAAACATCCGGTACAGCGGTAGTGATGCATCAATCATAAAGTCCTCGATAGATTTACAGGTGAATTTCCCCCCATAAAATCAGTAGAAAATGGCCTGTAAGGAAGGTCAACGAAGAAAAAAAAAATACATTTAATCATTGAACGTACGGCTGGTATAAATTTTAAATACATATAATCCAACCTAAGAAAAACTCCTTGACTCATATTTTTACCTGGGACTATTGATGCAATGTCGTTAGGCTTCCTCTATATTCAACTCAGCCCTGCTGCTGCTGCTCAGACATTCAAGGCCAGACAGTCTGCCGATGCTCCTGCCCCATTTTGGCAAGTTATCAATAATAGGCCGGTGAAGGAAATCGTCATTTTTCAACGCGCACTCACCATAGGTTGACGTTGTTGTTTGATAGGACTATAGCTAGACTATAAAAACACACACAGTTAGATTAGATTGTCACACTTAACTCATTCAGTACCAGCCAATTCTGGACCAAGTCTGAAAAGACGTTTAAAAACGTCTTTGGGAGTGAATGAGTTAACATATAATCTGACACACTACCTATCGCTGCATTATATATACTGACATGTTTCCTACTGAGGTGGTGCTGCTAGACAATTATTCACATGATACATCGTTTGGTCATAATGAAGATTCAGTGTCTGCTTCCAATGTATTCATGGGACTTTGCTTGTATTCTCTTCTTGATGTCATCTTGCAAAGAAAAACTTCATCTTTCAGTCAAACTACTCAAAACACGTGACTGTTCTTACCTATACAGACGTCAATTTTGCCTTTGATTGCCGCCTCGTGTAAAGGCGTGTAGTTCCAGTTATCTCTGGCATTCGGCTCAGCGCCCTGACACAGCAGCAAGGACACCACCTGAAGGCAACAGAGGAGTATTCTTTAATCCAGATTATCAAACTATAGACAGGAAATGCAGAAAAAGCAGCTCCAAAAGCTGTTTTTATGCACTCTAGAGGACACACCGAGTATTACAAGACACCACTGTGGACCCAGTCCAGGGTGTATCCCGCCTACTACTGCTTCAAGTCAGAGATATGATCCAGCTCACCTGCGACTCTGACAATAAGTGCAAGTGAAAATGGATGCATGAATTGATATTTGTCTTGTATGTATGTATGTATGTATGTATGTATGTATGTATGTATTAAATAATTACTGCATATAAGCTACTGGTGAGAAACAATCCATTCATCGATCATTCTTCATTGATGGGACTGTGAGGAATGTGTAAATAAATTGCACCGTGAAGCAAATAACGCAAAATATTTGGCTACCAGGAACAAAGGCAGTGGCTAAATATTTCTTCATTTGCATCCTCATCAATTCTTGGTCTTGCCTGTTTACATGTTAGCAACTCCCACCAGAGATCTCATTGATGAGTCAGGGAGAACAACTGAGTGAGGAGCGAGGGACAAATGTTTCAAGAAATGAGAAATTAGCTGCTTGATGTCCCCCTTGATAAAGCCATCACTATAAAAAAAAAAAAAAAAACAAGTCAAGTTATTGGCATGTGACTCCGCCTACTGCCCGAAGACGGCTGTATTTGGATGCAGCACGCCCGCGACCCTTTTGAGGATAAACAGATTAGAAAATGGGTGCATGAATGCTACATAAACTTCTTCCTTATAACAGTGTAGCATTTTGAGGCCTGAGATTCCTGGTGTCCAAAATTGAATTTCAGTCGTATTATTTTTAAGAAACTGACAAATCGACCTTGAACAAAGATAGTGTGTCCATTCTCACCTCAGAGTGGCCAAAGGAGCATGCATTGTGCAGTGGTATCAGTCCGCCGTCATCCCTCGCGTGGACATTGGCGCCGATCTGAAGCAGGTGGTCAACCACGTCTTTACGCCCGAAACCTGACAAGACAGGCGAAAGAATGGCAAAATGAAATTAGAGCAGGAAACAATTTTGTGTTTTGTATTTCTAAACGCATGTTGATCACAATTGCAAGCATTAATGTCATTATCAAGTATTGGCACTGGAAAAGAACAATGTGACCTCAAATTAAAGTACTTCTACTCAATCTGAAAAAAACATTATAGCGGGGCATCCTGAGTTGTAGGACCGTGGCTATTTACAGGACTGGTGTCAAACTCAAGGGTCGGGGGCCAGATGTGGCCCACCACATAATTTTAAGTGGCCCGCGAAAGCAAATCAAAGATGATAACTTCCATGATACTTGCTAAAATGCGTACCAAAATTCCAAATTTTCACCTGTAATAAATCAGTGACATATTGTAAGCATTTTCTTGTTACCAAACCCCTCATTACAGTTACTTAAACAATAGTTTAATAAAACGATATTCTTGACTTCTTTTTATAGTTTCAGTCATCAAGGCCCTCCAAGGGAAACGGTAATTATAATGTGGCCCGCAACAGAAATGAGTTTGACACCCCTGATTTACAGGTAACAGCCGGCGAAGCATTTGCCCCAAAACAATTTTGAAACAGTTTACAAACAGCCCACTTTCTGAGTAAGTCTCATGGTGTCTACATTCAGCAAAGTGAAAGGGTCTAGATTTGTTTTCCGCGAAAAACGGACGATCTTTTTATATACAGTATACTGTATTATTGTTTTAGTGAGCAACACCTACAAGCTATTGTCACTGTGATGACAACGTCTTAATGTTACTGTATTTCTTTTCGCCAGCATTTGCCAAAAAAACAGTTAAAAATCAGCCCGCTATGTGGGTAAATGTCATGGTATTTACCTGCGGCAAAGTGTAAGGGTGTAGATTTGCGTCCAGCCATATCTTTGGCGTTCACATTCGCTGTGTCTGCCAGCTTTTTCACTCTCAAAACATCTCCATTCCGACAGGCTTCGAACAGCTCCCTGAACGCCCCGTTCGTACCACTGAAGCCACAGCTACCGTTGCCGCTGCCCGTGTTACCGTCACCCGTATCGGGCGTCAATGCTTCGCTCGTCCCGCTGCCTTCCGTGGTGGTCGGGGAGCTAGCGATGCTGCTAGCAACGCTGCTCAGGGCCAAAACCGGGGTGCTGCTGGTTGCCGTGGGAGAGGTCGGGGAAACCTCACCGTCCGCGGCTGCTTCGCGAGGGAGAAGCGCGGCATCGTCAGACGGGGCCAGAGGCGAGCCGGACGGGGTGACGGGGAGCGAGGAGGTTCGGGGTGGGGAGGAGAGAAACTGAGGGGAGCGACGAGGCGTCGCCATTTTCACAACACAACAATCCCCAGTAGCAACAAACGCCGCTGACAACTTCCTGTGATGTCAACCCAAACTTCCGGCTGGTCCTTTTTAATTATTATTTTTTGTCTTCTTCTTCTTTTGTTAATTACGGGAAATACACACGTAGTTCTGCTATTTCCTGACACAATAGGAGATTTTTAATGTGTTTATTTATAAGGGGTCAAAAGCGACATATTAAGCCAATGGCTTCTTAAATAATTTATTAGACACATACAAGACAAATTACAACAAAAACTAAATAATACTGCCCTCTCGTAGTCGTCATGAGGATTGTTACAAAATGAAATAAAATACAGTACTTGACTATGGCTTTCTGGTAAACATAATGAGAACTACTGTAAAGACAAGTTACAACAAAAACTAAGTAATACTGCCCTCTCGTGGTCGTCATGAGGATTGTTACAAAATGAAGTAAAATACAGTACTTGACTATGGCTTTCTGGTAAACATAATGAGAATTGCTGTTCAGTGCCATATCTGTCCGGTATTACCTTAACAAACTCTGTCTTGTTTCTTCTTTTACGATTTTGGATGATTTTTTTTTGTTATTCAAATTCAAATTTGACAGGTTTGTTAATAATCTCTTTTCTGTGATGTGCCAAATGTATAATGCATAATTATTTTCATTTTGCTACTTGAATATACTCCCTCTGATTTTATTTTGTTTTGTATTGGATATTTATTTGGACAGAATGATGTTTCAGCGGACAGAGTGAGCAGCAAAAAAAAAAAAAAAAAAAGATTCTGACTGCTACAGGGTCCCGACAAGTGAAAAAGTGGATAGAACAAGACCTCTCCCCAGGCAGTGCTACCCGTGTGTGGTCCAATTGGTTCTGTATGCAGTGTCCATGAGCTGGAAGGAGTCATATTTTACCAAGAAATTAAATACAGAACCTTAAACAGGTCACACAGTGACTGTCAGTAATGTCACCAGTCAAGAAGCCACTCCAGGTCTTTGGCATTTTAAGAGATCAGCAAAAGAACAACATAGCTTAAGAAAAAAATCAGTGATAAATATTTAATGACACGATTTGTCAAATGGAAAATCGGCATAACTGCTTCTGTTACACTGTAGACAAGAAGTGACAAATACAAGTTGACCGGGTCGAGACGCCCAATCGTGTCTGGTTGGTTGACATAATTGTCATACTTGTGTTTAAACAGCTCTCTTTTGTGTGTCACAAATGACAACAAAACATTGTGAGCGGGGACCAGTTCAAACAAAAAAAAATACTGTAAATTGCAACCATGCAGACTGGCGAGCAACACAATGAGACACAATGCACGAGTTATTGTTTAGTATTGTGCACCACAATGAAAATAGTAGGGAACCTTTGAGGAGGATGTTCCTAAAATTTTACAATTTTGAACTTGACGCATTATTAGAAAGACGACGCACAACAACGGTGACGATGTATGATGTCACACAAGATGAGTGCCTTTGATTTATTCCAAATGTGCCAGTGGACCTCAGAAAAGCTGAAAAACAAATCAAACGTCGACCATTATTGGACACATAAAATGTAAAACAGGCTTTGTCTGTGTGAGTTTCACCATGCAGCTGTAGTCAGACTGTTTCTCTCAGAGGCTGATGACGTTGATAGCCGTATAACAAAAGAGTGGAAGTATACCCCCCTGTGACCCCCAAACCTGGTTGCATGCAGATCCCACGAGGGTTGCAAATCTCCACTATTACTCTAATGTAATGAGTGGATTTTCAAAAGCAGATTTGAACGCAAACAAAAACAAAGCTTTGAGGAGGAGTCAGTCGGCACAAGTTTTTGATCAGAACTTTCCGGCAGGACAGCATTCTTAAGAGCCTTTCCCCAAGTGTGATTCACATTTGATTCTCACAAGTCCCTCGTCGTTACTAATGTACTTGGAAGCGTTGTGTTCAACTTCCAAGAGGGGACTTTTGATGACCTGAAAAAAATATATAAGCATTTCCAGGTGCATTTCAAAAAATATTAAACATATAAGAAAATACTTGACAGAAGGTCGGTTCCTCCCCAATCTCTGTGCTAATAATTAATAGAATTATTCCTTATTTAATATTTATTCTCTTGAGGGTTAGTGAGTTTGTGGTTTCCATTAACTGCAATGCTCAAAATTATGAACAACTTAATGATGATATTCTCATTAACTATTATGTGTATTAGTTTTGAATATTTCTTATGAGCAGAAATGTATGCCCACTTGGTCTTATTCATCTTAAGTGATATTATATACCATATTGATAGATACAATTTTACTTAAACCACTCACAATGCATTTTTTTAAGGCCTTATTTCTTTCTGACGTAGTAGGCGATTCGCGTGAAAACTGTCAAACTGTGTCAAACGGCTACAGTAGATGGCTGGAGAGGCGGAATTACTTTATGTCAGATCTTTTTTTTTTTTTTTTTTTTGCTCTCGGTATCAGTGGCCTGTATCAGCAGGTTCCACCAGTATGATACCTTAAAATTAGGCATGCAGTTATCTGAAACAATACCGATACCTGCTCGCCTGTCCATAACTATTACAAAATGAACTCACAAGGAGCAGACACTAACAGTGAACTCAATATGTGACTGTAGCTTCTGATGTCGCGTGCCCGGCCACACCCCTTAAAGGCACCCGACTCAAATATTACAGTTCTGTTTTAATTCACTCTTAAATTCAACACATATAATAATAATAATAATAATAATAATAATAATACATTTCATTTATAAGCGCCTTATATGATCTTTAAGAACAGTTTGTTTTTAAATCTCAACCCCCAGCGCAATTTAAATTTGCATTTTTGTTTTTAAACATTTATTTTGGTCACATTTCAAGTGAACTATCATGTGCAATACATTTTAATCGACTCTTTAGCCTGCCACTGGATTTTAATTTTGGTTTTAACTGGTGTTACTGAAGGTAAGTATGTTTTTAAGGGGGTACAAAGTTGAACCACTGCAAAGTGAAACTGATCTTTCCACTTCTAGAAGAGCACCTGGCAAGCCAGGCCCAGGCCACGTAGGTCCACGCCCACAGCTGCCAGGTATCGCTCCTTCCTTGATAAGCACTCGCAGCAAGCGACTCGACTCAGTCGCTGCACTCCTTCGTGTAAAATACACACGCACCCAGTCGCCGAGACAGACTTTCAAAATGCCGAGCCGAAACTCGCAGGAGTGGATGCGCCTGTCCCTCCGCACGCCGGGAATCTTCATTTTCGGCCTGGTCATGGCGCCCTGCGGCTGGGTGCTCAATCTGACCGCCACGGTGGCCCCCAACTGGAGGACCCTGGAAGACGTGCCCGACACGCCGAGCAACGAGTTCATCGAGCAGGGCATCTGGGACATCTGTCGCTCCGTCACCACGTCCACGTCGTCCACGTGCGGCCTGGAGGACAGCACGTACTTCGGTAACGAGATCATCGATGTGGCCCAAGGGCTCATGATTGCCTCGCTGGTGGTCACCCTCGTGGGCCTGGCCGTGGCCATCCCCGGGGTCCGCTGCTGGAAGGAGAGGCCCAACTGGGTGGTGGCCGGTCTTGGGGGGTTGTTAATATTCATCTCGGGGGTGTTTACCCTCATCCCCATCTCTTGGTACACCCACATCCTGGAAGACATCAGCACGGTGACGCCCAGGGTGACCGTGCGCGTGGGCTACTGCATCGTGCTGGGTTTCATCGGCGGCATTTTCGAGATCCTGGGCGGCTTCGTCATGTTCATCGGTATCTGTCGCTGCTGCGGCGGGAAGAACCGCGGCGAGGTGCGGGTGGAGGAGACCGGGCGAACCCGCTTCAGCGCGCGCCCGCAATCGCAGCCGAGACGCGTGGACGTACCCTCGCTGAGCCGGGACCGGAGTCCTGCGCCCAGTAGCGTGCCCTACATCCGGGACTCCCTGGACGATGACGTCTCCTTCCCGCGGGCTAAGAGCGCCGGGCCCCGATCCGTCGACACCTCGTTCACCGGGAGGCCCTACGATGCGGACTTGTGAGGGGGGGGGGCCCACCTTTGCACACACACACACACACACACACACACACACACACACACACACACACACACACACACACACACACACACACACACACACACACACACACACACACACACACGCCGAGAATGTTGATTAATTGCTGTGTTGCCCAACCATCGCTAAACCAAGATACATATTTGAACTTGTTGGTTCTTTTTTTTTTTTTTTACCTTTTTTAGGTTGTTATTTACATGAAATGTTTCACACGATGAATATCAGCTGATAGACGAGTCACCAATCGTCACGTGACACTGAAGAAGGCGGAAGACTTCCGCCGAATTATGCCAGGTAGATAACCTTAAAAAAAGAAAAGAAAACTTGTCTGAGAAAAAGAACCAACAAGTTCAATTATAAGTAAGAGACAGAATCAACTTTATTCGGTTATCAAGCCACATATTTTCCATGAGAAAAATCCAGTGGTGGCAAATAACGAACTGCACCGCCGTTACTGTACTGTACTTTCTTATGCCAATTCGACTTGAATATTTGTTTTCTGTGGCAACTTTGTACTTCAACTCCGTGAAAGCTGAACTTTTTAAATTGATACTTTGTGAAAATCATATCCTCCTAGGAAGTTACTAAGTACAAATACTTCCTTACTGTACTGCGAAGTATCTGCACTCTACTCGAGTATTTTTACTAGTAGTTTTTACTTTAACTTCCTACACAGTACACACACTTGGTTTCTGTACTTAAGTAGGGTTTACTGGTACCTCTACGTTAGTATTTCTGACTACTTTTTACTTTAACACCGAGGGTTGACCTAAATGACGCAACAAATCTACACATACTTAAAAAAATGTTTGGTTTGGGGTACAAGTTTAAGTCAAATGTAATGTTGTGGCAGTCAATTACTTTGTAAACATGACTTAAGCATTTCAGGGGGGTTTCTTTTTGGTTTAGACAGATAAAAAACACAAAATGGGGGGACAGCATTAACAGAATCTGCTGAGTCATTGCTGTGTCGCAAAATATTCCCCATCCATGGCCTTGAATCCACACTTGTACTTTTACCAGAATATCTTTTCACACAAGTATCTCTACTTCTAAGTACAGCGTATGAGTATGTTTGCCACCTCTGGAGAAATCTCATGGCACACCATTGAACAAAAATGTCAGAAAAAGTACGCATCGATGTACAGTACTCAATAATGAAGTTACACAGAGCTACTATTATGTTTTATCATCGGCATCGGGTCTGTTGCACCGAGTGGAGGAGCATTCAATTGTTCTGGTTGTGATAGATGAACAAAGACATGTTCGCCCTCTCTGATAATCTTTCAGAGCACAGTGGTTGGGAATCAGTGATTTGTTGGACATTAATGGTGATCGCCACATGACAACATTCTGCATTTGGACGAACGCTTAAAAAAAAAAACAAATACAAAGTAACATCCAATCCTTTTTTAACATCATCACTGTAGACTGAGACTGCCTTGTTTTATTTTTGCAAGCTAATTGAAGGTTCAAGTGGCGAAGAGAGATCAAATAAGTTAATATTGTTGAAGCCAAAGCTGTTGGAGTATTATTATAATGTTGTACCATGCCATGAAGGAGTCATTTTGAATTGCTCTTGATTGTCGTTTTGGGGTTTGTGGAGCTATTTTGTGCCTAAAAAGCAACGCAATCAAACATTTTATTGAAGGGGAATCGAGTTTTTATGCAAAGAAAATCAGCCACGTTAAGTTTGTCTTGTATGTTCATTTGTACATAGGTATCATATTTTTCTCGAACTAAGACAACGAACAAGCCTCTCTTCTGTTTTCATGTAAATATTCCTATACGCACTTTACGTTGATGACACGGAGAAACGTGATCAAGAATGTTTTCACTGTTGTGCAAGTGCTTTATTAAACTATACACTGTGGCTAAAAGGTGAATCGGATTTTTTTTCCCTCGTCATCGTGTGGCTGCTTTCTCAGCTTGTGTTCAGTAAAAGAGCCAGTAGAGCTTCTGTTGCTACTCATATATCGTCCGTTTGAGAGGAGACGTCAGTCCATAGAAGTTTGTGCATGTCACTCCTGATTTACGGAGTAGACAACTCAAAGAAAAACAACGGTTTGGCTTCATTGACATTTACCAGTGTAGGCCACCCTGTTGGTTCACTTCGAAGAGGCTAAGTATACAGACAATGTCACCTGACCGGTCTGCGTGGCTTCTTTGCCGGCGCAGCTCGTCTGGCAACATGGGTTTGTCTGTTTAAGCGTTCACAAATCAGACAAGGCAATGGCGAACAATCGGTCCTCTGTAGTTCCTCGGAATTCTTTATAGAACGACATGTGACATATGTGAAAATACTTCAGCACTTGATGTCTAAGGCTGCATATACATTGCGGGTTTTACGTGAGAAGATTTCAGATTTTTTTTTGCCCTCTAGTGGCACAGTTCAGATCTACAGAAAGGCAAAGTAAAAACTATTTTTTAAGGGGGGAATTACAACACACTTAAAGTCCCAGGAAAGTGAAAATGTCTTGTATATTTGACACACTACAGAGCAGAATGTTGTTCACAACCCTGCCAAATTAAAATAATTGAAAAAAAAATGTCTAAGTGTACAAAATGAGGCTTCAATATCATGCGATTATCGTCAAGTGGGTCAGGCCCTCACCAACCTTTTCCCCTTCCTTGTGCTTCCGCATTTCTCAGTGACATGCGTGCACTTGTGGATGACAAGAAGCCAGCCTGAAACTCGGTCCACATGTCTGAAAACAAAACAAAAAAATCCTCCTTTCTTACTCCTCCACTGTCTGTTGCATGACGCTTGCAGTGATGGCTGACAACGAGGCACTCTAATGCCCTGTCAGCGGACCATCCAAAGGAAAGATGTATTTCATTTTTTGGCATGTGGGCACAGCCAGATAGCTGACGGCATGTAGCAATTGTGCTGGATGACCGCGGATGAGAACAAACTCTTATTTAGTAATGGCGGTCGGGGGGGGACTCATGCCAAAAACATACCTGCATCATTGGACACAGTTTTAGTTACAGTATATATACAGTATGTAAGCAGCACTTCTTCACTAAGCTCCGTAATGACTTGTCAGGTAGGCTGGATTTACATTGCATGATTCAAATGCTTTTTTTTTTTTTTTAATGCAGCTATTGAGAGCCATGAGATCCACCCCATAACTCCATGGCCTTTCCTGCTTCACCAACTGAGATCAAACAGCCAAGTGGTTTAAATAAGCAGCACTTGGACTTTTCGCACAATCATGGGACATCAATCCAGGACAAATTGTTTAGCTGCGCTGCGACAAGACACGGTTACTTTTTCCATAATCCTTTTCGAACAGTGACAGAAGTATGGAAATGCCTCAACAAACGCATAAAAGGAAGATAAAAGGACTTGGTATTTTCATGTGTCCAAAGCTAGCATCTGGCGAGGTGCTATAGCTTCAAGTGCAGCCACTAATGTTCGCAAAGCCAGAGTTTTATGTACTCAAATATATCATATCGGTAATGTTGGAGTTCTTGTATCTTTGCAATAAGAAAGGGCTGTCCAAAAGTGACGCACCTCTAAATATTATTGTATAAATCTGCAGCTGTGACAGACTTGAACCTGGTACGCAATTCCACATTTTCACCTATGGTGCACAACTTACAGCACAGGTGTCAAACTCAAGGCCGGATCTGGCCCGCCACGTCATTTGATGTGGCCCACGAAAGCTAATCAAACATATCAACTTCTACCATGATTGCTAAAATCTGGACCAAATTTCAACTCCTCATATGTAATAAATACAAGCTATTGTAAGCATTTTCTTCTTACCAAACCCCTCATTACAGTAACTTCTTGAAATGCTTTGACAGTCATAACGACCCTCCAAGGAACACGGTTACTTCAATGTGGCCCGCGACAAAAATCAGTTTGACACCCCTGACTTACAGTATCTGCACCTTGGTTTAACTTCCATCCATTTTCTAGCATTTGTTTTCATTTGTGTTGCAGGTGAGTCCACACCTGCTTGCTCTGGGCCAAAGGCGGAGTACTGGCCTGCCTTACATGCCTTTAGTGACAAAATGGAATACAGTACACTGAATGAAACAAACAACCCCCCCCCCTCCCCCCAAATTTTGAAAGCCCAATTAGTCCTCCAATCCTGGTGTGGATTCAGATCAAAATTGGAAATCCGGAATTATTTTTGCCACCCTTGTGTACAGTAAGCCTGGCAAAGATCTAGGCTTGTTCAAGCAGGTTGAGTAATTAATGTAGTAATCTGCGTGCACACAGCAGCATTTATGGATTGAGGTCATGACAGTTCTGGCTCAATTTGTTTCAGGTAGGCGTCATAAGTAAATGACACACGTGGCGAATATGTGGGGCACTGCCTCGATTAGAGCCTTGAGTGCTAACCACCGTGTCGTGACACACTGGTATGCTGTGAACAATCGACAGGCGTGTCATCGGAAATGATCCAATTTCAAGTCAAAGCTAAAAAAAAATAATTTTTGTTCAGCCATCTATGCCAATGACTTATTGTGATTGACAGAGCAATGAAATGTTCTACCACTAGATGGGGGGAGGAACATATTAATTTTTTGTGATATTTCGAGTGGTGCAAGCGGATTTTCTTTTCTTCTGTATGTGTCCCTGGGATCAAAGGTCGGGGAAACCCTATGAGAGACATCTCTTATTTGACTGACCACATACTTTGACACACCGTATTCCCTCTTAGGCTCGGTTGCCATTACACATCAATTTAAGTCACGAAGAAAGACATTGAAAAAAAAATGAATCGCAGAAAACCAGTCGGAGAAAGTACAGCAGATACAAAATACAAGACACATTTGAATTGGGTCAAGGTTTTATTATTTGAAAACATCAAAAGTGCAAAATGACTGAAATAAATCTAACCCATAGAGTTCATGAAAAAAAAATTCTACCTCTGGTGCATCATTTGAAATTGTTTACCTCATTTTGCTAAAAATGAACAAGCTGTATGAAAAGCGCTTCAGTAAAAAGTGTTGAAAAGAGGCACGCGCGTTGGGTGGTGCACCTGTACATTGACTAGTTGAAACCGTCTGTGCCATTTCACACTGCGCATGAGCACACTTTGCATAAGGCGACTGTTTGTCTGGCACTCGAGTGCAGTTTCTTTGCCTTGCTTGAAGCAACAGTTAGCAATAAAAAAAAAAAAGAAAAGAAAAACATTGCATAATTTTCTTAATCATGTCTAGAGGCTTGTATGTAATCGGATTACTTGTGTAAATAATGATAAAACGGAAAAATGGACGGTGCTTCACGACTTTACCCATCGCCTTGAGCTGGGAAAAAAAAAGGAAATAAAGCAGACTCTACTAAAACCTCAAACTGTCAGTGTTTATAGTTCCTAATAAATATTGTTTCTTCTCAAATAATTTAAGCTGTGAGGGAATATGTTTCCATCTGTGTAAAGTAGAAAAGTAAATTAGTGGGTGGGAACATAAACACTCCCTTCGGTGAGTGTTCGGGCTGCACAACTTGTTGGTTGACAAAAGGCAACGTTGCACCACATTGTCAGCACGGTTTGATACTTAAACTGCGTTCCTGTTCTTTCAATGGCGAGGAGGCTTTTTTTTTTTGAACGGGGTGGGTGTGACTTGCTGTTGGCCACAAACAGAGGAGTAACTACTTGTGTTAAGTCATTCACCACAATTTAAAAAAATGTTTTTTTTTTTAATTTAAAAAAAGGGAAAAGTTTGCATCCTGATAAGCTCGTAGGCAAATTATTTCTTTTTGGTTCTAAATTATCACGTCTCTCGGGTCACTCTCTGTAATACGGCAGACATTGCAAAGTTGAAAGTTGGGAGCCCTAAACTCTGTGCCAGTTCTTTTGCATCAAATACTCCGCCTTCCAATACACCTGAAAAGTTTGCAGGACTGGCGCTTATAGCAGGCCTGCAGAGAGTCACTTTATCTCAGGATGCAAGCTCCGTAAAGGACGCAATCATCAAAAAAAAAAACAAAAGATCGCTGACTGATGCTGAATTGCGACCGTTTGGTTATATTTTACACATTTGTATTTTTTTCCAAAAGTGGGTTACCGTACCAAAGCTGCTTGCAATTTCAAACCGTGTGCGCCTAGGCATGATTTCTCGATTATATTGTGACGGATTTTTGTCACATCATAAAGTGCACTTCAAGTCCAACTGTAAACGTATTAAAAGGGATTGCACCCGCAGTGGTCATTTCCCTTGGCATAAATCTGCAATTGTTGTGTGTGGTGTTGGTGTGCTGTGTGGGCAATTTCAGGAACATGACACACTAGCCATTCCCCCCCCCCCCTCATCGCGTTGCTTCCCTTACCAAAAATAAAATAAATCAGGACCACTTAAAAGGAGACATTTCAATTACCACAAAGGTTTGCTAAAATCTGTTATATAAATATCACCTGCCCCACACATGAGCACAAACATTTTCCAAGTAAAACAAACTAAGGGAATAAATAAAACAGCATGCTTGACTTTCAGCATGTGGCAGTGTCGTTTCATCAGAAATGTCAGAAATGTTTAGACGGCCAAATCAATCACAGTAAAGCTTAATTCAGCATTTGGGTTGAGGGGGTGCGGGGGGTCAGCCCTTCAAGGAGCAAAGGTCCATGCTGGTCCATCTTAACCCTTTGGATAAAATGAGCGAGGAGGTTGCAGGAGAACGTTTGAAGAGGGTTCACTTTAACTTGCCTGAATGAGAAGGACATTACATTTTTTTTAGGAAAGCTGCTACTCCTTTCAAAAGTGGGAAAAATGTGTATACTCATAAGATGAAAGGAAGAAGAAAGAATAAGTTGCAATCTAACATCGTAGGACAGGATTAAGCACACAAAGTGGTACCTCCAAAGTTCACTGAAATATGACCAACGGTCCATTTTCTGGCCATAACTCAATTTGAAGGTCAACTCCCATCATCATGTGTGACAGCAAATAACGTCAGTTCCGTGACGAGCTGTCGGACCGACTCTTGAACTAGATCTTATTTTGACATGCAAAAGCATCTAGCGGTGAAGTACAATATGAAAATTATTTCCAGTTGCAGCTACACTCGTGAACAGTTTTGCTCCATCTCCGCTATGTTTCCGTCAGGAGCCTCCTAAAGGGCGAGCAGTTTTACTTTTCGATTTATTATACAGGGATTATTTTATTTTTACACTTACATTACAGGGATGTTATTCAGTCTAGTTGCCTGAGGAGTTAAAAGGTTTTAGGATGTCAAAATTCATTCGCTTGACATGATTTTTTTTTTTCTACGTCAAAAAAGTGCAAGTTAACCAACGTCAGGAAACCTTGTGCACAACTTTGGAGGTTCCTTTGCAGTTTTCCTGCATTTCCAAAGCAGTTAAGTTAGGACTAAGACAGACGCCTCAAAAAGTGATTGTACTTTTTAAACCCTTTCATGCACCCTGTAACCCGATAAGTTGTCCACTGTACTAACCGCTGTCCCCGAAAGGGTTAAAGTAAAATCCAACAAAAGAAGACTCAACTTTCTCGCGCGGAAGGTAATTCAACCGGTTTCCCTCAATAGGGCACTTTAGGTAAGAGATTGGCACCAGACCGTGCTTATCAAAGTAAAAGCATCATAAAGTATCTTTTTCTTTTTTTTATGTTAATGTGCATGCCTTATGATGAAATATTTTATTAGCAATATCAAAGACACATACCTCTGGTGTTAAGGCGATGGACCCGCTTCACAAAGGACTTGTTTGGCCATACTTTTCTCCCTGACGACGAAAGAGAGCATATGAAAAGCTTGTCATGTCCAGAAAAGATTCCAAGTTAGTTTTGTATCGATATGGAAATATGTATATGTACATAGAGCAAGATAAACCATAAAAAAAAACTTTCCATGATGAATGTGACAGACAACTTGTACAATTGGAGAAAGAAAAAAAAAACTGGTTTCATCAGATCGCAACACATTTTCCCACGTTTTTTTTTCCACATCACATGCAGATTCCAAGTACGTTTGACGTCATTTTTGAACTCGCGTCAGTCAACGACATTACCTCTTGCTCCGTTTTTGCTTCTGCCGCAACTTGGCAAAGATGTACGCCAGAGTCAGAAAACCGATAAGGACGGCCACCACACCCAAGGTCAGCGGGAGGCTTAGGGAGCCGTTAAATGTTAACTGGCAGGATTCGCCCTGGTAGCCCAGGTCACACTCGCAGGCGATGCCAGAACCCCCACCTGGGGGGATCACACAAAAACCGTGTCCGTGGCACTGGATCTCTCCGCAGGTGGGCAGGTCATAGTCGATGCCTCGCGGTCGGTGATGGGATGGAGCGCTTGTCATCGTAGTCTGGAACGTGGAGCGCGGGGATGAGGAAAAGGATGAAGAATGAGATGGGATGGGATTAAGAGGGACAATAAAAAAAAAAAAAAAAAAAAACAGCATATACGTTAAAATAAGTGGCAGTGGTGCTCTCATAGTCGAGACTAAATTGATCTGTATTTCTTTTTCCTTCAACCCTTTCATGCACCCTGTAACCTGATAACATAAGCTGTCCACTGTTTTAACCGCTGTCCCTGAAAGCGTTAACGTTAAGGACACGAATGTTGTGCAGAGCTGTAAACAGACGCCCATCCGTTGGCTGTCGAGTCGGACTTTAAAAATCTAAATCACTCGAGCCGTTTCGGCTTTCCCCGCCATATCATTTGCACACACGGCTGACAACACGGCACGTGTATTTTCAGGGTGTGAGGATAGCTAGATAGCTGCACGTAGCGCAATGGAAAGGGCGCGATTCCGGGCCCCCTTTTTAGACACACCCAGCCCACCCTGTTAAAGAAAAAAAAATCTGGAAAATTGTAATGGTGAAAAATAAACACTTGAGCAATACATATCGAATCATATCTGAATTCACACTATAGGGCTTTTAATAGATGGCATACTTTAGTTAAAAAAAAAAAAAAGTAGCTTTGTATCCATTCCTCAGTGAACACACTTTCCAGATTAAAACTCAACCGTGGTTTCTTACAAAGACTGATTTGGGCAAAATAATTTTGGCCACATTTGTATGTGCGCACTGACAAATCGTATTTGCAAATAACTCTCCCACATCTGTGGGAGTATCTTGCTGGACAGCATGCCAATGAAAATATCGATTGTGAAAAATTCCATTTACGTTGTCAATGTGTGTCAAGTCCCTTACAAATTGCCACTTAGTTGGTAACGTCTTCAAGATGATGCCTCGGACGTTTCGTCATCAAGTGACGCAAAACTGCTGAGTGGTTTTCCGTTGGACCACCACAAGATTTCATGCGAGTGTAATAAAGGCATACAGTATAACAACCAATCACGTTGTGGATTTTTTAAAAAAATATTTAAATTACCATGGTTTGTACTTTTTTTCCCCCCCCTGCTATTGTTCATTAGAATTGTAAACAAATTACAAGACTTCAAATCTAGGGATGATTTGTTTGTTTTGACATACTGGTACCAAAATCCCATTAAACAAACCACTCATTTAAAGGAATAATAAGTGCATTCAAATGATTCTATTAAGATCACAACTAGACTTCTCAGCCTCAGGTTGATGGAAAAGCTATTCCCTTACTGAAAACGACAACGGCAAAAAGAAAAAAAATATAACAAACCCCGAGATCCTTCACCTGCAAAGAACGCCAACCCGTCCAGTCATCAAAAAGTAGATTTCTTTTTCTTGTTAGGTTGGCCTGGCGTCCGCCTGGAATTAAAAGTAAATGTCGAGTTCCGCTTTCAGTGCGGGAATCTCCAACAAAAGAGGGAAGGGGAGGAAAGCAGAAACCTGTGAATACCTATCGCTTTTACTTCTCCAACACAGACGGCCACGCCTTCCGGCTCATCTTAGTCACACACGCTCAGTCATACCTGGTGTCCATTGAACAACTTCACTTGAAATTTGAGTAATCATTCACCTAATTGCTGATGAAATGAATAAAAGTGATGTCAGATTCTCCACGTGCGTTTCCAAACGCACAAGTGAAAGAAATAATAGAAATTAAGAAAAAAAAACCCAGAACATTTGGCTGGAAAAACAAAGTTAAATATTTGGCACACACATACACACACACACACACATGCCTTTGGGCTATAATGGAAGATGAGAGGGAGGGCGGCGATAGTGAGAGAAGCTGCAAGTTGGAACAAGACCTGCGTTGAATGACATGGCGTTTGACGATGGTGGAGTCCTTACATGCCTGTTGAAACCCATAAAAGGAAAGACGTCATCCAGGACTTCAGCAAGTCACTCTGTTGGCTCCATCCAAATGGGCTGCATACATTCGACAATAAAATCAGGCACTTAGTGAATTTTCCTACTTCAAAGCAAAGTAAAAAAACAAGGGTATGAAATAGCGTACTGTTATGGAGGGGTGGAGGGGCAAAACAACCCCCATGAAACTCATGTAAAAACATTAAACTTGTGAAAAAAAAGTAAAACTCATGTAAAAACAAAAATTGTTTGCAAACGTGAACATGGTGTCAAAATGTTTCGCGTAAAAATGTGAAACGTTCAAAATGTGAACAAGTCGGCCTCAACTTTTGTTGCAACCTGGGTCCCCCGTAGTGCAGCAGGACACAGAGGCACATCTTTCCGTACTTTGTCCGAATGCAATGGCACTAAATCTAAACTATTGCCATGTCTCAACCCAAGCTTGAAGAACAACTTCATCAAATGGTTTCACTGAGCCACATTATCCATTCCATTTCAACGTGACAGGTTTTTTTTTTTATGTGATCACGTTTTTACATTTGGTTTCTCCATGATAGGTTTAATTTTTATTCCCAAAGTGTGGCAGCAACACCCTTCCGTACTTCCGTGTACTGTACAAGTTCACAAAGGCAAACATTTCCCACAGTGCAAGCACCCATTTTCTTCAGGGCACATTCGGATCTGGTGACTTGGACAGAGAGGTGGGGCACAACAACAGATTTTTGTTTAAAACGACTGGTAAAAGTACCGATTGCACTACATTTAATTTTACAGGGGGGAAAAAAAGAGGTACACTTTTTAGCGTCAATTACATACAACGCCCACTCTGATCCCTCTTTTTAAAGTCCGTATAGTGTTTGCACTGAGAGGGAGGGAACAAAAATAAATAAATCACTGCACATGCTATCAAAACATGTTCCCATAGCTTTGCTCATGTGACTGGCTAACAAAAAAAAATTTCGAGTTAGCTAATGCTAACTGTTGAATAAAAGTAAAAATAACCATGCAGCGGACAATGAATACAAAAGTGAATTGAAAAAAACTACATTCCCAAATGCTGCTGTGTGCAAATACAAAATATCCCCCCATCCAGTGTGGATTCTCACCCAAAATTCAACATCTTTTGAATCGTAAAATATACATACAAAGAGAAATGACCGCCTTGACAGAGGTCGAACTTACCCAAGTTCCTTGGCGGAGGTAAACCGTTCCCCAGCTTCAGCATTTTCCCCGTCTGTCCCCTTCAGCGAGGGCGCAGCCCAGCTACAAGAGAGCCTTTGAGAGCAAGTCAACCAAGTGATGTTTGAAAGACTGATTAGTTTTGATTCCAGCCCACAAAGGTTCAGAAAGTCAACTCCAAGGACTTCAGAACAGAGGATCCCTGCCAATGCGAGGGTGTGAAAATTGACCCGTGGCTGCAGAATGTGACACGGGGCAAGCGTTCATGTGCAATGCCGCTGCCGCACTGTCAACCATATGGTCTCAATCTAGATTTATAGTTCTGACCCAAATGAGGATGGACCAGGAGAATGTTGACAAATGATTAAAATGTAAATATCACCTCATTCATAGAAAGCAACAATGAGAAATTACACCAGATCATTTTGCAAGATAGCTGCCATTTGTTAACTCATTCACTCCCAAAGACGTTTTTAAACGTCTTTTCAGACCTGGTCCAGAATTGGCTGGTACTGAATGAGTTAATGACCGTCTTGAAGCAGACCATGATGAAACGGCATGAATCATTACTGTATTTTACGAGATTGACATTGCAACAAGTCTGGGCGGCTGCACTGTGTGGGTTTTATTTTTAAACTTGCATTGCACAAGTCTTGTGTCAACTCTTTGTCGTCAACACTTGTCAACTTCGGGTCAGTGGTGTCGAAAACTAACCAGTCTTGTCATCCTTGCTGTAATCATGGCACTGTTACTGTTGTTGTGCCGCAACCCCTCTATGCAGGTTTCTCAGGGAGTGGGAGTGGGGTCCCGAACTTCCATCTTCAAATGCTTGTTCAATGTCGGCAAAGTCTTAACTTTTTTGGACCTGCTCAATGTGTGCCTGGAAATAATTTCCGTTGGAAATTAGCACGATTTAGTCATTTGACTTGAGGTGAGATGCATCCAGAAAAGCAAGTATTAAGTATAACAGGTAACCACAACTTTGACAGCCAGGTCCTGGCGAGGAAAAAAAACAAAGGTATTATTGCCCACTTAGATTTTTTTTTTTTTTTACATATTTCATACAAGAGTGCACATTCTCTCACCAAACTGTTTATTAGCCACCTAGTACATTGCAGAAAATTCCGCTTGCTATTCTTCATGCCAATGGGCCATTTGCCTTTTCGGTAATAACCGCAGCACTTCTGTTTTGTTAATTCTAAGTCTTCTCCAAACAGTTCCTTTGTTTGTCAGGATATTTCTACCCACAAATCGCTCTGTGGCTTTCATTATCTTACAAGTAAAAATCTGAAACTACGTGTGCAACACACCTGGGCGAGAGAACGCGGTCATACACTAATTTGACTCATGAAACGGATAGATTCAACCTCGAGGCACCATCTGAGTTGAGTGTCGCAACAGGTAGAGCTAATGGAAATAAAAGCTGACGTGTTGAGGTCTCGCTCATCATTTTTTTCCCCCCCAGCTGTCTTTGGGCAGTAGGCGGGCAACACTGAACTGGTTGCCAGCCAATCACAGGGCACACAGACGAAACACCAATCGCGTTCAGAGCTGGGGACAATTTAGAGTGTTCAAACAGCCTGCCATGTACGTTTTTGGAATGTGGGAGGAAAACGGAGTACGCGGAGAAACCCAACACAGGCACGGTGAGAACATGCAAACTCCACAGAGGAAGCCCGGAATCGAACCCTGTACTGTGAGGCTAACGTGCTAACCAGTCAAACACCTCATGAGCAACTAAGGATATCAAATATTGTTTCAATCTAGAGATGTGTACTGTACAAAATATGAAACCAAAATAGTAAACAGTGATGCCTTTATTTAGTCAAGTCTTGCAATATAAAACTAAAAAGTTGCATAGCTGCAATAACAGTCTGTACATCTGCCCACAGATGACTGCTACGAAGCTACTGGGGGGTTCTTCAAGTCTATTGAGGACTCAACCTCCTGGGAGAGGGGGGAAAAGCATTTTAATCAAGTGGAACCGAGTAACGATATTTCAGAAAGGTGTCAAAGTTTATGCAATGAACGTAGAATTGCCTATTTGGGGGACAACAGCAAATTTGACTTTGAAATGAACTTGAACTACTTTGGCCAGGAACTTCATGGCCCACTGAATAAACCATAGTTGAATTCTCTAATTTCTCAAGGTTTTACCTCACTGTCAGCCTCCAGATGTTCAGATTGCAGTGCCATGTTTGACATCAATGTTTCTTTGTCGGGTGCTTTTCCTCTGATTGATACCCAAGCCCTGTATCAAGATGCAAATACAACAAAGAGCTACATCAGTCAGCCTGCAGAATATACATGAAAGCAAACAATTCAGTTCTGCCCAACGCGGGTAACAAATTAGCTGTAATTCACATGCCAACAAAGAACATCCTTGCCTTTTTCCAAAAATGAAAGCGACCCCCATGAATGCAGCAAACAGGCAGAAGACCCCCAGGACCACGCCGACATGGCTTCGTCTATTTTCCATCTCTTGACAGAACTCTCCTCGGTAGCCAGCCTCGCAATGACAGTGAATGACGTTGCCTTGGGTGGCGCAATGGCCATGGCCGCTGCAATGTTGTTGACTACATGAGGAAGTGTCCTTGGAGTTCTGAGGAGGTGCGAGTGGAGACTCGGCAAGATGACCGCCACCGACTTTGGTGCCAGAGGGGGCGTTCATTTGTGGACCTAGAGGAGTTCATACCGCTTACATATTCACAGTCAATAATTGCACAGTATTTGTTAAAGCATTGTAAGAATTGAAGATTTGCTCAATATGAAACTGCGTAGTCCAATAACTCACAGTCTTGTTCATCTGACTGGTCCGGACAGTCCGCAAGGCCATCGCAAAATTTGCTGCTCGGGATACACTTGCTAGCATCAAGACAAGCTTGCTCTCCTTTGGGACACGGGTGCTCTGGTGCACAGGATGTGGGACTGGCGCTGTAGAATCCGCCAGCACATTTGCACGTGCGGCCTCCGGGATAAGGCAGGCACAGGTGTTCACAGTCCCCGTTGTTGTTGCCGCACATATTGGATCCTGTATGGGTTGGAGGCAAACAACTAGAAACTCCTTGAAAAAGAAACCTGACTAAAATGTCATCGAGAGGACCTGGTTTGGGTCAACTAGTCATTCCTGTCTCAAATGAATTTTGTATATTACCTCTGCCATATTAGACTTTTGTGACTTTCCAGTTAACAGCTATTTCATGTAGTAGACCATATCCCACCTGTCTGGCAGTCATTACTGTAAGCTTTAATTTCCACAAGGGTGGTTTTCGTCTCGAACCAGAGCTGTTTCGGATGATGGCCGTCGCTGAACCACATTTTGGTGACGTCTACGGAGGTCGGAGACGAGCACAGTACATGTATCAGGAATGAAGATTCCGCCCCCGAGCTCCGCCCAAAAATTGGGGGCCGTTATAGACAGTGAAACCAAATGTGTTACAAAAAAGTATGTTTTAAGCATTGCATTCATCTGCTGCTGGTTGCCAGTTAATAGATCATGCAAATGTGGTCAACTCTTACCCTTCTCCAGTGTTATCCAGAGGAGCATATTCTCAGTGTACGTGACGGATGTAATCAAACCAGACCCCATTTTGTATTGTTTGTAGCCTGAGCCATCTAGTCCAATGGAGCAGATTAGGCCTTCAACTAAACGGCAGGGGGTGGAAAAAGTAAAAAAATCAATCAAGAAGCAAAGCCGGCCAAAAGAAGCTCCGGGATAAACTCAAAACCTGTGTCAGCCCAGTAGAGTGTCGTCCCATTATCGGAAAAGACCACTGACGTAGGGAGGGAGGATTTTGCCCAAAGAACCGCTTTGTTTCGGCCGTCCATCCAGACACAGCTCACCTCGGCCTGGTCCTTACTGCCAACAAGGGCTGTGTAGCAAAGTAGACTTGAGGGAGGATGCACTGCAACGGATGTTGTGCGCTGGAGGATCAGACAATCTGTGAGTCCATCGCAACCTCTGTTGATTAGTGGTAGAAAAAGCTTCAAGGAGAAGGGCGTAAACCGTGTCAAACCTTAACCGTTTCCTGCAATAGAGAGGCGGTGAAGCCATCAGGACTGCTGGTCACATGCAGATTAGGTCGTCTGGTGCTGCTCCAGTAGATGTTAGAAGTAACCCAGTCAACAGCCAGAGCTATGACGGAATCATCCTTGAGGATCAGGGAATAAACATCGATGATTCCCAGTGAGTGAGCATTACACTTCAGCCCTAACTCTCAATTCTGACATTCAAGGTTCCAAAGTGCACATCATTTAAAATGCATTGTGTAACGGTTATAAAAATGGGGAGATTCATTCCAAACGTTGACGTTCCTTTTACTTACCTTTAGTTGCATAACTTGCCCAGTTACTGTAAGTGCCTGTCTGGACCTCAGCCCGCTCAATTTCAGCACATCTACAGTACCTCGTTTGGCATCGGCCACGAACAAGGACATGGGCTGGAGGGCAAGGTCGAGTCCAGAGGCCTCAACAACCCCAGGAACGACCAGCACTCGACTGCTTGGCATGTTTTTCAGACCGACCCCATCATGACGCAAAGACCGAAAGTAAACCTGAAAGGTGGGAGAGGGAGGGGGGGTGGGGGGGACATTTAACAAAGCATTTAATAAAGAGATCCAAGGACAGCTGACCATCACCTGATAGACTGTTGTCGACGACAGAAGCAAGATGAAAGTAGAGTCCAAAGGCAGAGAGCAGGTGATCTTGTCCTTAGAAAGGAGCAGCCCCTTTGGACAGCGGCAGACTGCAGCGGGCTGCGTCACAGCAGCGCCAGCTGTCAGAAGGCACAGGTGGGAGCACTGCAGCCGGTCGCAGGGGTTGGATAAGGCGGGCTGGCAGAGGGCATGCATCAGCTGGAGAGAGGAAACGGTACAAGTGTCTTGTTATTATTTGTCTCCAAAGACTATTTAAAGGACAGTCAAGACTCCTGGAACACAAAGCTCATCTTATTTTACTCTGGTAGTCTGAGATACGGATCAGTTACTTTGAAAAGCTTGCTTAAATGGAAAACGGCAAAACCTTCAGGCCAAAAGGCTGTCCTGGTCTTTTGAGAAGAACCTTCTGGTCTTTGCCAGTGTTCTTGTCGGCTGAGCGGATGGTTCTTCGCTTCGTGTCGGACCAGAAAACCCGATCATTGAACACCGCCACTGAGAAGGGGCTCGGAGTTTCAGCTAACTGGAGAACCTGGTAAAGAGCATTTCCATTTCCACCCGCACATTCAAATCAATTCGACAATTTGCATATGGACCCGATGCATGTGCGTCGGTGTCCAAAGCCAACCGCCTGCGTTCGATGACATTCACCTTGACATCATCTCCATCCAGGGAGGCCGAGCCAATGCAGCGCAGCTTCTCATCAGCCCAGTAAACGCGCTCGTCCAGGAAATCGTAGGCCAAACTTACAGGCCAGCTCAAACCGCTGGTCACCACCGCCTTCCTCTCCGAGCCGTCCATCCCTGAACGCTGGATCTGAGGGGTGCTGCCAATCTCGGACCACAACATCAATCTGAGCGAGGGTAATAAAATAGACAGCAATTCACAGTGACAAGTGAATCTCCTGACTGGGTGGGTGGGGGGCCTCACCCTTTGTGTGGTAACAGCACCAGTGAGCGTGGCTGCTCAAGATCTTCAGCCAGCACCACTGTGTAATCCTGAGACTTCAGTGTGGTGTCACCGAGCCGCACCGCTCGAATTTGGCCCACCAGTCCATCCACCCAGTAGAGGTTCTTACCTACCCAGTCCACCGCAATGAAATCCGACTTCACACCTGCAATTAGATTTGATGTCAACACGGGTCTACCGATTCATTTTGGTGTCTCCAAATTAGAAATGGACCTTTGACAAGTGTCCCTTTATTGGTGGAGTCTTTGGTCATGTCCGCCCAGCGGATGCTCTGGTAGTCTGGACTGAGCCAGTAAACCCTCTGCTGAGCCCAGTGGTAATCCAACGAAAAGACCGGCCGGTTGGCGGAGGACAGGAGGCGCAAGGAGCCACTTTGAACTCCGAGGAGTAAAAGCTCGGACTGAACAGATGCCACGAGCAGTGGCTCATCTAAAAAGGCATAGGAGACTTATTTTATCTTTTATTTATATTCAAAGACGAGATGATGGATAAAACTTGATGAACACAAAAATCACATCTATTCTAATGCAATTTTTTTTAATGTTCATTGCATTGTTTTTTATTGCCCACACACACACACACACACGTTACAGACTTTCTGTAAAATCTACACAAGTCCATCTCTTTCCAATGGAACGCAATCACTTCAAATCATGGCATTGTAATAATGCTGTGTTCTTTAGTTTGTGTACGAATGTTTTGCAACACTTACCTTTGGTCTTACAGCTTTTGTTGTCAGGCTCCAGGTAGAAGCCAGGGTGGCATTGGCACACGTAGGACCCACGGGTGTTGAGGCAGGCGTGTTTACATGCATCATGCTGCATTAAATTGCATTCGTTGGTGTCCACGCAGGACACTGCGCCGGAATGTAGCGTGAAACCTGCTTCGCAGTAACACCTCTGCAAAAATGAACAACATTCAACATCATTTGTCTCAGAATCACATGACTTGCCTCATGTTTGTGAGCGGGGGGGTATTTATGTGCATGGGCGCGTTAAAAACTACATCTGAAAAGGCTCCCTCTCGATTTCCGTTTTACTGACCGGTCCCTTTGGAGTGCTGACACAACTATGATCACAGTGAGGTGCCGATGGACTCGAGCAGTTGCGCAGTGTGCATCCCGCGCCCTCATCCGAACTGTCGGCGCAGTTGATAAAGCCGTTGCACACCAGTCGCGGGTCCACACACTCACCGCTGCCACACTGGTAAAGGTGAGAGGGGCAACTTCTCTGTTTGCCTGCGGAAACGGGAGGTCGACATTCAAGAGGCTCTTTGGATTGCGGAACAAAACGAGACATTTTAAAGAGGGCTCGTGCTGGGTCCTTTGGCCGAACTGTAGCAGTCTCAAATGTTGAGCGCGAGGATACTTACATTTGTCTTCATCCACCCCATTGTGACAGTCCGCCTTCCCGTCACATCTCCAGGAGAGCGGGACGCATTGAGTGCTGCTTCCACATTGCCACTGGTATTGCCTACACGGTGGCGCCTTCGTCAAACAGTTCTAGGTGCGAGGGGCATTCGTTTTGTTTCAAGCGATGCCGTGTCATTTGAATAACCTTCACTGAACTGCAGGCTTACTTTTTCATCCGAGCCGTCCTTGCAATCGTTCTCACCATCGCAGAGCCACTCACTCTGCAGGCACTCGTGACTGTGAGGGCATCGCAGGTGCGCGGGGCAGCGTGGTGGTCTTGAGCAGTCGACCTCATCAGACCGGTCACTGCAGTCCGCGTAGCCGTCACATCGAAGAGCCACAGACACACACTGGCCGCTAGTGCAGCGGAACTGCTCCACCTCACAGAGCGTCAACCCTGCCAGGAGGAAATTATATTGCCGTCTGTTAACCAGTATTATTATTATTTTTTTAATTAACTGCAAACATGTCACATACCACACTTTTCTTCATCCGAGCCATCAGCACAGTCTCTCTCGCCATCACACAGGAAGGTCTCCGGTATGCAACGCGATGCGTTATCGCAACGGTGATGGCAGCCCAAGAGTTGATTTTCACAGTTCATTTCGTCGGAGCGGTCTCGACAGTCATATTGTCCGTCACACACCTGCTCAGTTTGGATGCATCTATTACCGTGACGACACGCAAACTCGTCTGGGAAATGAAAAATAAACGGTTAAAGCGATCTCATGAAAGATGGCGCTGCAACTCTTTCAGCGTGACCAAACTCAACGTACAAAGTACAAACCTGCTTGGCATTCGGTAGCACATCCCTCCTCATCCGATCCATCCTGGCAGTCGTCCTCACCGTCACACACGTGGCTGTACATCACACACTCCAGACCGTCTTTACAAGCCTTGAAGCCATTACGGCATTTTAGAGGAACTGGCTTGTCCCTGGAGGCTAAGCGAAGAGAAAAAAAAACATTTTAAAGGCTTGATTTAGACTGGCCAAACAATTATGGAAACACCAACTTTGTTGCTTGTAAACAGTTTGCTCGCTGGAATGGCTGCCCGCCAATCAAAGCGTGTGTGTGTGAGTGTGACAAAAATATGGTTTCTCTGCACATGAATCGTCAGTTTAACTCGGTGCTTCAATTCTTTATCCATCATTTATTATTTAGACCAAATCATTTCAAAGACCGTTTAAGTGGGCATTGCTTTAAATCATGTAATCATGTGGGGGGCATCTCATTTGAATGGCACCAATTACTTTTGTCTCATCTACTAGTATCTTTGAATTGGATTTGTATGCATTTTTTCCATGAGAAGCTTACAAGGTGAACCACGATCAGGCGATTTGCACTTCATCTCATCCGAGCCATCTGCGCAGTGGGCACGCCCGTCACACAAATATATTCTGCGGAAGCACTTTCTCCGATCACTGCACAAGAAATCAGCTGACAAGGGTAGGAGGGGAGGGTCAATTATTTTGATAATCTGCTTGTCGTTTCTGACACTCCATCAACAATATGTTCGGACTTACTTGGGCGTTTACACTTGAAAACACAGTTGCTCTCATCAAACGCATCTGGACAGTCTGTTTTTCCATCGCAGAGCTGTTTTTGAGAGATACACAATGACGAACCTGGGCATACAACTGAGGGAGTGATGCAAACTGGAGCAGCACTCAGAGGTGTAATTGTTGTGGTCACAGCATCTGGAAAGAAGGAGTTGCTGAATGACAATCTTTTGTTTATAATTACGGCACATGTGCGATTTTCACAAGGGGACTTACCACATCCCACCTCATCCGTGCCATCAACGCAATCTGGCTCACCATCACACAGGAATTTCTTTGGGATGCAGCGATGGCCGTCTGGACAGTGATACTCGCAGCTTTCGATTGGTTTCGAGCAGTCCAGCTCGTCGGAGCGGTCACTACACTGAGCTCTTCCATCACACACCTGAGCCTCAGGGATGCACATCACGCCATGAGCACACTGAAACTCACCTTCGAGAGAGCGGAGAGGAAAAGTAGGAACATTAGAGGGGAAATGAGAGAAAAAAATTCCCATGATATATGGCCTGAAGAATAAATTACTGACTTCATTTGCAGGGAAAAAAAACTGATGACATTTCTAGAAGCAAAATAACCTTTTGAGCATGTTTCCTGGCATCCTTCTTCGTCAGATCCATCCAAACAATCTCTCTCTCCATCACATACATGGCTGTAGAGCACACATTCTGTGCCGTCGTCACACAGCTTTGTGCCCTTACGGCATTTCACAGCATTAGCTGGAGTTGAGCGAGGAACTCCGCTCTGACACCCCACCTCATCCGAGCTATCGTGGCAATGAGCCCGGCCATCACACACTAGAGACTTTGAGACGCAGCTCCTACGATCCTTGCACAGAAAGTCAGCTAAGGAGGCAAGAGAACGTGATTTAAAAAGCATAAAATAGCAGTTTAACCACAATGTCACTACTTACTCTTATATGGGCATCTTTTCACGCAGTCCTCATCTGATCCATCAGGACAGTCTTTTATTCCATCACATATTTGTGTGGGGGGAACGCAAAGAAAAGAATTTGGACACAATACTGATGGACTCTTACAGGAAGGCCGATTCAAGGGCGGGGCAAACGAAGGCAACGGATTTAAGCCTGGACTGGAGGTCGACTGGGTTTCTGCAGGACAAAAAAAAAAAACGAAAAGTTGAGAAATGTGAACATTTAAGTTTTAATAGAGAGCAAGCGCAATAAATACATTACAAACTAAAACGGCCTCCTTGAAAATGTTGACATACCACATTGAGATTCATCTGACCCATCTCGACAGTCTTCCTCTCCATCACATACATGACTGTAGAGCACACATTCCGTGCCATCTTCACACAGCTTTGCGCCCTTACGGCATTTCACAACATTAGCTGGAGTCGAGCGTGGAACTCCGCTCTGACATCCCACCTCATCCGAGCTATCGTGGCAATGAGCCCGGCCATCACACACTAGAGACTTTGAGACGCAGCTCCTACGATCCTTGCACAGAAAGTCACCTATGGAGACAAGAAAACGTGATTAAAAAAATTAAATACATTAAAAAAAGAGCAGTTTAACCACAATGTCACTACTTACTCTTATATGGGCATCTTTTCACGCAGTCCTCATCTGATCCATCAGGACAGTCTTGTATTCCATCACATATTTGTGTGGGGGGAATGCAAAGAAAAGAATTTGGACATAATACTGATGGACTCTTACAGGAAGGCCTACTCAAGGGCGTGGCAAATGAAGGAAACGGATTTAAGTCTGGACTGGAGGTAGACTGGGTTTCTGCAGAACAAAAAAAAATTTGAGAAATGTGAACATTTAAGTTTTTAAAGATGGAAATAATAGAGAGCAAGCGCAATAAAAACATTACAAACTGAAACGGCCTCCTTGAAAATGTTGACATACCACATTGAGATTCATCTGACCCATCTCGACAGTCTTTCTCGCCATCACAAACATGGCTGTAGGGAACGCATTCAGTCCCATCCCAACATAGCTGGAAGCCCACACGGCATTTTAGCATCTTCACTCGGCTGACAGGAGAAGCGATTGTTTGACAATTGAGCTCATCTGAGCTGTCGTGGCAATGAGCTCGACCATCACAAACCAGCTTCCTGAGTACACAGCTCCGCCTGTCTTTGCAGAGGAAGTCCGCTGGGCAAACAAGGAGAAGCTTTAAAACCAATCACATGTACAATACATGCATTGTTTCATGATGTAAAAGCATCCAACTTACACCTATTTGGGCATCGTTTCACACATTTATACTCATCGGATCCATCAGGACAATCTTTGATGCCATCACATATCTGTGTTTGAGGGACACATGAAGAATCTGGACACAGAAATGAAGGACTCTGGCACGATGGCTTGCTGGGAGGTCGAGTAGTGACAATCAAAGGAGGTGGAGTTAAGTTTTCCGGAGGAGCCATTGTGACATCTGTAAACATGACAGTACCACTGAACACCTCAGATTTGACATGAGCGACAAAAATATGCCTCTCTAGTCATCACTTTGTTTATAATCATGCTAAGAGGAATCTCAACATGCAAACTCACCGCAACCTTCCTCATCAGAGCCATCTCTGCAATCCGGCTCGCCATCACACACGTGACTGTAGCGGACACACTCACTGCCATCCTGACATAACATTGAGCCCATGAGACACTTCAAGGCCTTTGCTTGGCTGGCAGGGATTTTAACACCGGGACAACCGACTTCATCAGAGCCATCATGGCAATGAGCACGTCCGTCACAGACGAGGTTCTTGGAGACGCAGCTCCTTCGATCCTTGCATAAAAAGTCAGCTACGGAGGCAGGGAAATGTGATGCAAAACAAGAAGCCATTTGCGGTTGAAGCTAAAACCTGAAGACTTACTTTTATAAGGGCATCTTTTCACGCAATTCTCATCGGAGCCGTCGGGACAGTCTTTTGTTCCATCACACATCTGTGTCGGTTGAACGCAAATAAAGGAGTGTGGACAAAACATTGACGGACTGATACAAGATGGCTTATCATAGGATTTGGTGGATGAGGGCAATTCATTTGAGTCTGGACTGGGGGAAGACGGTCTTTCTGCAGAGTCGGAAAGTTGAGAAATACAACAGTTGTAAAAGCTTAAAAACGTATACGGTTTAGTGTTCTTGACAATGGAAAAAAAAATTACTTTTGATTAATTCATCACTGAAATTCCTCAAAAGTCAAACAGAAACTTTCCCATAAAACTTCAACATACCACATTCCTCTTCATCGGACCCATCCTGGCAGTCATTTTCGCCATCGCACACATGGCTGAAGGAAACGCATTGAGTCCGATCCAGACACAGCCAGAAACCCACGCGACATTTTGGCACCTTAACCCGGCTGGCAGGCGGAGCAATGGTCGGACAGTCAGCCTCATCTGAGCTGTCGTGGCAATGAGCTCGGCCATCGCAAACCAACTTCTTGAGAACGCAGCTCCGCCTGTCTGTGCAGAGGAAGTCCGCTGTGGAGTACAGAAAGGAGAAAAAAAAAAAAAAGTAGAACATATGCATTGTTGACTCATCCAAAATGATTGAACTTACACTTATTAGGGCATCGTTTGACACAAGTGTTCTCATCAGATCCATCAGGACAATGTTTTATGCCATCGCATATCTGTGTTGGGAGGATGCATGTATAATCTGGACACAGAAATGAAGGAGTCGCGCATGTCGGCAGCTTGACGGGAGCTTGCGTATTGACTGGCAGCGGCGGTCGGTTTAAGCGGCCATTTCCTGGAGGCGTCATTGCAGTGTCTGAATAGGAAATTTCGCATCAGCACAGAATGAACAACAAAGAAAAAAAAATTCAAGTTTAACGTTAAAAACGTTGCCTATGTAGGTACCACAGCAAAACGTACAACTTGGATGGACAACGGGAATCTCAACACGTATGCTCACCACAACCTTCTTCGTCAGAGCCGTCTCTGCAGTCTGGCTCTCCATCACACACGTGACTGAAGAGAACACATTCACTGCCATCACGACATAACCTGGAGCCCACGAGACACCTCAAGGTCTTTGCTTGGCCGACCGGGACGGCAACACTCTGACAGTCCGCTTCATCAGAGCCATCGTGACAATGAGCACGCCCGTCGCAAACGAGACTCTTCGAGACGCAGCTCCGACGGTCCTTGCAGCGGAAATCTTCTGGGGTGAAATGAACATTTGAAATTTGAATTGGTGGTTTTGTGTAAATCCAGAGAAATGCTCTTGCTGAATTGAATAGCCAAAGGAGGAAGATAAAAGATGAGAATGTTCTTAAATATTTACCATCCAAACATGTCTCTAGGAGCTACCAGTGCCGTCGTATAGCAATGACAGTTAACCAATTTAGTGAGCGCCTAAGACAAATTTGCTTTCCTGATAATAATTTCAGCTATGTTCCTTGAGAAAAATGTCAGTTCTTCCAGAAATGGCCGACACGGCCCCAGCAAGAGCATTTGAACAACTTGTGATAGCACAAGGTTAACATACCGGGTGGATTTTTGACCAAGCTCTGTATTTCTGACTTACTTTTAGAGGAACATCTCCTCACACAGTTATTTTCGTCAAAGCCGTCGGGACAGTCTTCTCGACCGTCGCAAAACTGCTTTGGGTCGATGCAGAGACGAACAGAAGGATGGGGACAAAGGACAGATGGTCTGATGCATGCAGGCGGAGCTGGTGTAGGGCTTGCGATTTTGGGGGCGATTCTGTTCGATGCACCAGGGGCTGGCTGCGTTGGGGTCACATCCTGCTCTGTTGCGTTTAGAAAATCCGAATTGGAATTACACCATGCAGGGATTGAAGCCATGAGAAAGTTATAAGTTACTCACCACATTCCTCTTCATCCGAGCCATCCTTACAGTCTTTCTCCCCATCACACACGTGGCTGTACAGCACGCACTCTATGCCGTTCTTACATTGCCTCGAGCCCTTTCGACACTTGAGGGCATTCACCCAAGGCCCAAGTGAGGCGACAGCAGGACACTCGACCTCATCCGAGCCATCGTGGCAATGAGAGCTGCCATCACACACCAATTCTTTCGACACACAACTCCTCTGGTCCTTGCACTTGAAATCATCTAAGAATTCAAGTTGAGAGAGAGAGAGACGAGACATGACCATCAGAAGCTGTTGAATTCAACAACTATCATGTGGACCGGGGTTGAGACTTCACCTTTGGATGGACATGTTTTAACACAAAAACTTTCATCATCTCCATCAGGACAGTCCTTTTTGCCATCACACAGCTTACTTTGAGGCAGGCAGATGGCTGTGCCCTTGCACTGCATAAATGCTTTAGTGCAAATGGCAGTAACCGGTACTATGGAAACAAAAAAAAATTTCATCCCATGTAAATCTGCATGCACCTTCTAAATTTGACACTGAATGATCGCAATAAAGTGTCTATATGAACCTGCGTGTACATCCCTGAGTGCTGCCACCACAGCGGCCACGGGACCTCTCACTGCCACATCCTGGATAGGGCGCCCATCACGTCGGTCCGACAGGGTCACAACATTCTCGGACTGAGACAACAGGTAAGGCTCCAGGGCGCCGATCACCGAGCCAGAGACTTTCCATCTTCTTCCCGCTTGGTGTTTATTCCCCTGGAGCAGACTCAGTGTCATCAGGCCTGGGAAGTGTAAGAGAAGCATTAGAAAACTCAAGTGGTTAACTGTTGTCATGATTTATGTAAAATCGCAACAAACCTGCGTCGTCGGAGTTCCACAATAGACTACCAGCTCTCAAGTCAAAGGCCATGCCCCCTATGACTCCTGTCAAGTGCAACAGTTCTTTGGCTTTGCCCCCAGTCATGCTCATGGTGAAAATCTGCTCCTCCTCAAACCAAATGATTCCACCCCTGAGCCAGTCCAGGAAGAGGCTTCGAATCACCTTCGTTGTGTGGTACAACTGCTTCTGGTAACGGCTGTCCACTTCCACTGAGCCTATGCGGGTTTGGTCATATGACACCCAATACACACTCCCACTCTTCTGGTCCACTTTGATGAGACAAACTTTAAAAATAATACAAAATACAAATAAGGATTGACAAGTTATACGAAGCAATACTATGATGCTGTATTGAATGAGGTACACAAATGCAAAACTTCCCACGTTTTTTGGATGATGATATTTAGGCCTTTAAAAGCTGAAAAAGAAAAAGCCTAAAATCATTCACCTGACACGGTTGTAGGAATCCACTCCGTCTTGACATGGGTTAGGCTGGTGCGTTGGATGTGGCCAGTTTGGTTGGCCCAGTACAGCCAGTCCGTGTTCCAGTTCACATCAAATGACAAGATGCCCTGGTCCGTAGCAAAGAGCTCGGTTTCTGTGGACAGGCTGTCTTTAAACTCCAACAAGTTAATATTTTTGGAGGTAGCGTACAGGAATCTTGGATCTGAAGCACAAAAGACAAAGAACAAATTTCAACCTTCCTTTTTTCACTAAATGACCAGAGAGCAAAAAACGGTCCAGCCAGGATTATGTTGACAAGATAGAGAACCTACATTCACATGTGCCGTCAACCATCAGTACTTTGGAGTTGGGACAAGTACAAGTAAATCCCACAGGGTTGCCTTTGGTGAGTAGGCACATCTGGCACGGGGTCTTGGCACATGCAGATGTACCTAATTGTTGAGGAAACATTTGCTTTTGAAAACGGCAGACACTTTCAAATCGGCTTGATGAAAACCATGAGCAAGTTGTGAGGAGGAAGACCAAGTTGCCCCCTTACCTTTTGGCTGCTGCAGCTCATGGTAAACGGACAAAAGTGGGAGTGTGGATTTCCCCAGAAACTTCCTCTTGTTTGGTTGGGTTTGCGGCATCTGCCAGAGTCCTTTGTCATCCATCCAGTAGAAGGAGCTTTCAAACACGGCCAGGTTCAGAGCTGGTCTCTTGTTGAACAGGCCAGTGAAGGTGAAGCGACCGGTTCCATCCACTTTCACTGTCTCAATGGACTGATGGAAAAAGTCAAAGTTAGATCTACTTTCTGGATGAGAAAAGACTCGTTAATTTTTAAGTCACCATCTTGAAGTCACTGATCCAGTACAGTCTCCTGGCAGCCACGTCTGCTGTCAGTCCATGGGCCAATTGAGCTGTGAGCACTGTCAGAGAGCTTCTGTCTGACCCATCCATCCATGACCTCTCTATGGTCACCCTATCACCAGGGCCCGTGTTCACCCAAAACATCAAGCTGCCAGAACAAAGACCAAAGAAGCTTTAAAGATGATGCTTAAGGGGAAAAAAAAATGAATCAACTCTAACTGCATCGTGTTGAAAACGCTGATCAAGCCCACCTCTCCACCGGAAGGATAACCAATTCTGATGGGCTGATTGATTTGCTCAACAGAGCGGTGTAGCTTTGTTCGTCATCTGTTTGCATGTAGATTGATTCTGTCCTCTGATTTGTCCAGAAAAGGTTTCCGTTCAGCCAATCACAAGCTAGACCTTTGATTCCAGGCTCTCCTATGTGAGCAAACATTTGAAGGACAGGTCAGCTTAGTGCTCATGAAATTAGCAAATGAAACACTAATATTTTGAACGCTTGCCAAAATTCTTTCTATGGATGAAGCGTCACAGCCACTGTCATACTTGTGCATGCTTCATGCATTTCAGAATTCATTATAGATGAACATGAGATATGGGTAAGAGCGTTAACAAACCAGAATGAATTGTCCAGCTGCGCTGCCCGTCACTTTTATATAGGACTCCCATGTTGTCAGCCCAATAGTAGTGGGCTCGGGCAATGTCATATGTCACGACAACCGGGCTGAACTTTAGAGTCTGGAGCACGTCAAAATGTTGTGACTTCACATTCAGCAGGCCGACAGATGTCCTCAGCACTGTCAGCAGCCGGGTAACATTCCCTGAACGAAGGTAGCAGGTGTAACATTTCTTTTGACCCTTAAAAATTTGCTTTTAAGATTGTATTTTTTTCCCCTCTCTCTGATTCATAACACTTATTGATTTGGCACGAAGAAGCTATTATAACACAAACATTAAATATGGAAAGAAAGCTTTGAAAGTAGCAGTAAATTAAAAAAGGGGGGGAGGGGGGTACAATTGTTTGGTCAGTAAATTAATCATCGTTTTATATCACAATCTCATTACCTGTGGCCAGACAGGCAAAGCCTTCATTCTGATTAAAGCCTTCTCTGCAGTGGCAAAAGTAAGATCCATCTGTATTGCTGCAGTGATGGAGGCATGGCGCAAAAGGAAGGGCGCATTCATCCACATCTGCGGGCACAAAAGGTGGTTTAGCTGTTTAGGGTCAAATCAAGGCAGTGGCACACCACAGCCAGCAGGTGGTGCTGTGGTATAAATTGTCATTTTACTACTGTATACAGTCATGCAATGACTCTTCACTCTTTGTGCCATAGGTCGATCCAGAGTTTTAAAATCATATTTAGCGAATATTATATGGTATAGTTTTCAACTATATTTCAGGATTTTATAGTTATGGTCCCCCATCGACTGTTACTGCAGAGCCAGAAGCTCAAGCCAAGATGAAAGTGTCCAAGCTTTGGGCTCATTTTAATACGTAAAATAATTCATGGCGACTAAAGTGTACATTGTTAGCCAGTTTAACAAACTTCCTCCACTAGTTAGAAGGAATTGTAATGACACTTTTGACCTCGGTGCCTGAAGTCATTCAATTCAACAAAAACAGTGAATTCAGAGAGCGCGTCACCTTTGCAGACTGCCCCATTGATGTCGAGTTTATATCCAGGAGGACATGTGCACAAAGCACCCCATGGCTGATCCACACACACGTGGCTACAACCGCCATTATTCACAGAACAGGACTGCCCTGCAAGCAGAAATGAGAAAAAACTATTTCATCGCATCAAGTTACTTTGAGCCTCAATTAGTGGTCAATGCTGTTGAGCAGCCAAGATTTCCAATCATTTGATTTCAGACCAAACCTACCACAGGTAACAGGCTCATCGCTGCCATCTGAGCAGTGAAACTTTCCATCACACATCTGGTCAGCAGACAGACACACCTCTGCACACTGTAGGCTCCCCTCACGGCACAAGACTGGAAATCAGAGAAGAAATGTCACATTTTAAATGTGCACGGGAAAAAGCGATTTCACAATACAAGATGAAAGCTTCTTTACCGCAGCCCTCTTCATCAGAGTTGTCCATGCAGTCGTCGTTTCCGTCGCAGCGCAGTTCTGCGGGGATACAAATGTGGTTCCCACAAGTCCAGTCCGATTCCAAGCAGCCATCGGCGACTGCGCAGTTCTCCTCATCTGAGCCGGTTGGACACTGCTTCTGTCCGTCGCAGCGTGCAGATGCGTCAACACAGCCGACGGAGCCCACACATGGAAACTGGCCGGGTGGACACTGAGAGGAGCCTTGAGGAACTGAGGGAAATCCATTGTAATTGAATCATCAAGTTTTTCATCGAACCATAGTAATGTTCAAACCATGCATGTTACAGTGGATTACAATATTGAACATACTTTTTAGGAATAAAGCCTCAATTTTGATGAAGACTACGCTTCTGTATTTTATTGCCGTCATGATGGTGGTACTTCGATAGCCTGTTGAATTTTGTATTTTTAGATGGTGCTTGGTATAAAAACTAACAACCACTTGGGCAAATGTGATCTTACTATGATATATTTGAGGCATGTCCATCTATTAGCAAAAAAATATATACATATTGCAGATCGCATTCCGCAGCATAATATGGAGGCAGTCATCATTTCAGTCTATTAAGGATTAGAGTTCGCTCAGGCCAATCAAAAGGTACATCATGTTTCATATTTGTATTACTTACAAATTATTGTTTACGTGTGTGTTACTTCCTGGTGTTGAAATTTGTCGAGTTAGCTGTGCAATTTGGAGTCTGCTTTCAGTGAATGTAAACAGTTTATGCATCATTTGAAACCAAATACATAAGATCCTAAGAGAAATCGGATCTCACCATTCAAGTGGCATTTAATTGGACAGTTGGACCTACTCTTTTTTTTTAACAAAACCATACAACATAAAAATAAAACTGTTACACGACATGTCTACACAGACTAATTCATGAATATTTAAAACAAGAATGGCATATAAAAAGGTATTGTGTGTGTGGTAGTGTGGTGTTTCCACACTCTCGTATCCAGTCCGCGAATTCAACCCATTGCTGATGAGATTAAAACAGAAGAGGAACCTACCAGTACAGTCCATCTCATCAGAGCCATCCAGGCAGTCCCCTTCTCCATCACATCTCCATATATCAGCGATGCAAGCTCCATCATCACATTGCCACTGGTTTGGGTGACATTCGAAATTCTGCCCTGAAGCGTACCCAAAAACGTATTGCGTTAGTTCGAGTGACGTCAACAACAGTGTGGTGTTTGAAACGCAAATTTGACTCCAGCGCAACCAATTGCGGTTTTAGAAAACATACAACAAGGTATGCAAAACCGCACACCGTGTATGAGAACACCCTTTCAATTGATCAGTTAAACGTCAAGAGAAAACGTCAAATTCAAATTAGCCGCCATTTTGTTTGAAAGTGACGAGGTCGTCGTCGCCTGAAAACACGCACGAGCAAAAGCAGAGGAAAGGGGGTTGGAGGGAGAACTTTAACTTCCAAGCTCTAAATTCAAGAAATAAAATGTAGTTACCTGCGCATAACTTTAAAAGTGACAGGGCCAGCAAACAAATGAGCTGGCGTGACTTCATGTCGGAGACACGCGACTCATCTGGACCAAGTGCAGCACCTGCAAGGGCAACGTCAATTAAAGCTCCAATTGCACATGCGCACTCCTGCACGCGGAAGTAAACGCAACAAAATCATACGTCGACGGAACACATTTTCATTTATATAGAGGAGCAAACCACATAGTTCAAGAATAATAAAACGGACAGTTGCCCTTCTCTCTCTCTCTCTGTATTTATAAAAACCTCCAATATATAGCCTATAATTGATGAGTCATGTCATTCAAATAGTCCATTTCAACTTACTTAATGGAGATCAAAACCAATAGCATGTATTTGATGTTGCCTCTATAAGGACTTTTTGAGCACAAGAACAATCGGAAACCAATAAATCAGGACTCAGGAGCCTTTGTTGTTCCCTGGACTCCTTTCAAGAGTGATTGTGCAATTTGATCAAGTGAAGAGCGCCAAGTGCTCATTAATAACTCTTTGATGCTGCTGTCATTTGTAATGCAGATTTGGCGCTGGAAAACCAGTTCCAAACGAATCCCTTGTACACGTCAAGAAATGTATGTGAATTAAATATTAAATTAAAGAATATATGTATTTCACTTTTTCTTAAAAACATGCGAGAATAAAGCAGATTTCTGAAATGCCTTACCATGACTCCTGCATTGCAATTCTGCACAATCGTACAAATACAATATTAAATACTCTCCAAAAATTACAGCAATATAATTTGCTCTGAAAAAAATAATTCTAAAAATATTTTAATATGTATACATGTATGATAAATAGATTAAGAACATATTTTTGTTTTGGGAGTTTTTAAAATAACGAATCACAATTTAAATAAATATTTATTTGGATAATTGCCATTTTTTTCCATTCAGTGATATTGCAGATAAAGGGTTCAATATTGCTGAGCAGATTTTTTTAAAACGTCATTAAGTATTCATAATTACGTTTAAGTCAATTACAATCAATATGCAATTTGCCATCATTCTGCGATACTGTATTGTTTATAGTAAAACTGTTGCACGATGGTTATGGATCTATCTATCTCATCTATGTATTCAATTTTCCTTTGTTTTCATTCTGGGGCTTCGTTCAACGAGTTATTCGTTGATTTTAAACAGTCATTATTCTAAATAACCGCCCCCCCCAAAAAAAAATAAATATATATATATATATATATATCAGAGGAGAATTATAAAAATCAAATCGTGTAATATCTCAAAATTACATAAAATTGGATGATTGTATTTTAACCTAAACTTGCCTGCGTGTGATGAACTCCTGCATTTGCCTCCCCATTAATCAGACGGCTCCCTAATCTCCTTAACTCAAATTCTTGTGAGGGCTTCTTATCAACAAAAATCAAATTGTGGCCCGCTCCTCTTTTTTTCACACCTCGACCACTACAAAAGAGCGAAGTGGTTTCGATGCATCATGTCACATAAAAAAAAAAAAATGTTTGTGCAAGTACGGCGCGCTATATCTGTACGGAGCGCCGTCCGTGGATCAAAGACGCGCGGATTGTATCACAACCCCTTCAAAGGACCTCACGCATCTGGCGTGGGGGTATAAAACACCCAGGTAATTTGGAAACGACCTGCCGGCAGTGACAAGACTTCGATGGTGCAATTATGGCGAACGCTGCCGTGTTTCTCCTCCTGCTGAGTTTATGCGTCGCCGCGACGCACCCGGACGCGCTTCTGCGCGCCTCGGGCGACCGCTCCACACTCACCTCAGAGCGGCGCAAGGCCGGAGGACTGCCAGTCTTCATGATGCAACTCTACCGGACCATGTTGATCGAGAGCCTGCCCGGAGCCAAGAGCTGGACCGAGGATAGCCCTGGACTTCATGGCTCGGATTATGTGACAAGCCTTGTCGCTAAAAGTGAGTGTTTCTGTTTTAAAACGGCGATATTTTCAACGTCCATTTGGTCAAAGTTTAGATTTTTTTCCCCCCTCCACTTAGTTTATTCAAACGTTCAAACTCACTTTAAAAACTTTAATAGCAAATGTTTTCATTTGATTCATAACTTCAGCAAGTAATGCAGAATTTACAGCTTGCGCCAAAAGTTTACCACCTAATATGACACTATCAGTTTGAGTGTTTGTATCACGAGATCATGAATATTGTGCTTTCGGAAAAAAAAAAATCTTCCATCTACCATGAGAAAACTCAATTTTGCATTATCATCCTGAACATTTTCCAAATAATCGACTTGAATATGTCATAGAAAAGCATCAAAGCTTGACACCAAAAGTTGAGGGGGAATCGTGTAATATGACCAGGTGATTTTTCGGGTTCCCACACAAAACATTTTGACTGTGGCTATGGCCGAATCGCTATTCCGTAAACACAGTTCAGCTCAACTGAGCAGATTTCAAGGTTCGCCAAAGCAAGAGCAAATGCCATTGTTCGTGTTTTCAAAGCATAGTCATTCACATTGCTCAAACTGTGACTGTTGCACTTGTCTACAGACTTTATTTCCTTAAAAGCAGAAAAAAAAGATATTGATGTTGCATTATCCACTAAAGAAATGGTGAAGACATTCATGTGGTTTCATCAAACCGACCCACTTGGGCTTGCAAATGAAAAGTTTGACAGCCCCGTTGTAGTCCAAATTCAAATCAAATGTGTACCATTTTCTGTCCGTAATCATGTCAGCTTGTCCTTGCATCCCCTCCAGGCTGCGAGCAGAGAGGCGACAGGTGGTCCGTCACCTTTGACGTATCCTCCCTGCCTGCCGGCGACCGCATCCAACAGGCCGAGCTTCGCATTCGCCTCCCGGACTTCGGCGAGTCCCCCAGAGCCTCGGTAGATGTCTACCGCTCGTGCTCTGATCAAAGCTGCTCCTGCGGCAGACTCTTTCTGGGCAGCGTGAGGGCCCATCCCAGCACCATGAGATCGTCCTCCTGGAAGGTGTTCCCCGTGACCCACATGCTCCGTCGCTGGCAAGAGCAGGGACCGTCCGCACGTCAGCCGGAGGACGCTCAGGAGGATTTGGAGGCAATTCAGCACCGTGCAACGAACCGGGTCATGATGGTGATTTTTGCAAGGCAGAACCCTGACATCCAGCAGATGCCCTCTCTCATCCACACGGCCGTGCGGTCCAAGTACGTGAGCCTGGACGGGGACGCCGGCGCCAGGTCTAAGCGCGGCAGGAACAAAAGATTCTCCCAGCAGCGGCGGAGAGGAAGGATGTCAGTGGCGACACCTGCTGGCGTTGGGAACAAAGAGGGTCCTCTGTGCAGGAAGGTGGACATGTGGGTGGACTTCGAGAAGTTGGGCTGGAGCCAGTGGATGGTTTACCCCAAACGCTACAACGCTTTCCGCTGCGAGGGCGCCTGTCCCGCACCTGTCGATGAGAGCTTCAAGCCCACAAACCACGCCTACATGCAGGTAAGACTCACTTTCCCCACGCGGTCTAACGCTCTAACGCAACGCTTCTCTTCTCCTTCCCTCCGCAGAGTCTGCTCAGGCTGCACCACACGCCCAAGGTGCCGCGTTTGTCTTGCGTGCCCACCCGTTTGGCGCCGCTCTCCATGCTCTACTACGAGAACGGCGAGATGGTCATGAGGCACCACCGGGACATGGTGGTGGAGGAGTGCGGCTGCCACTGAGCGGCGCTAAGAATCGCGGACTCTTGACTGAAAATGGCAGTGGGGAAATGAGGTGATGGATTTACGTGGCTTAGATTGGGCCAGTTCCAAATGTCACTCGGCAAAAAAGCTCAGCTAGGTCACCGAGTGGAGCACTGAAGTTCAAAAAACATAATACACGAAAGCGATATTTTGCCTTTTCATAGATACTGTAATTGACACGTAAATGTGAGCGCTTTCAAGTTATGGAGAAGTTTGGGTCACATCGACCCGTTTGTATGTTTACCTTGTACAGTAAAATATTAAATTATGCCTTATTTTCAAAAAGTTGTGCATGAGTCATTGTTTACCGGAGGATTATTTCTACTCCGGTTAATTAAAATGCCGTCATCACCAGTGCAGAGGTAAGCACGACACACTGATGAGAATGCAGTAAAAAAAAACAATTCAAGCCTTTTAAATAGTTATTTGCATATTTAACTTCGATGAGGCGAATGCATTTTTTTCCCCCATAATTTAAAACAGTGCCCAAGTGTCTTTATGTGGTTTTAACCTGCTTTTATCAAAATAAATGTTTTATTTATATGTAAGCGTGTGATATAGATATATGGATATAATTAATTAAAAATTAATCACAATATTCCACTTGAACATTATAAAAACCGCTGCTGAATCACAATATTACAGTATATATTATAATTAATATTAAGCGAAGTTAAAATGGATTTTGGCAGCACCCAATATGCCACAACATTTCCAATAAGGCCTGAATGGTTCTTGTAAAATATAATTTTTCCTGAAGGAACGTAATTTTAGATTTCACACTCGCTATGTTTTAATTCAACTTTTTAAAAAAAAATAAAAAATCGTCTACACTCACAACGCAACTACGGTGAAGATGCTAGGAATTGTTCTGATCCTCTTCAAATGTCCATGTCAAACTGGGCATCTTCCCCTATGGGCAGAAAAGAGCGGATAGAAGAAAATGTACACAAGGTGTTATATACAGGTACTGTACATCTCAATAAATTTGAATCTCGTAGAAAAACTAAATTATTTCAGAAGTTCCATTCAAAAAGCAGAACTCCCATATCACAAAAGCAAAACAAAAAACATGAGAGTGGAACCTCAGTTTACAAACGGCCCAGCTGACAAACAATTCGGTTTGTGAACTCAATTTTTAAAGATGAATTAGGCTCATACGCTTTTTTTCCGGTTCATAAACAGTCTTGGCATGACTACGTAAGGCTCAGCTGGAATTTTTCTCGTGCCGCGTAAATATCATTGGCCCTCAGTATGGCTCCAAAGAAAGGACCGATTGCGAGTTATTCGGAAATCATGCAATTAATTGATTTTTGGAAAGGGAGGTCCACTGTGTTTTATATTTATCTCATTTTCATGATAGTAGATTACAGTTCAGAAAACCCCAAAATTCATCATGTGATTACTAGCTAAAAAAGGGGTGATCATATACCAGCTGCCATTTGAGTTTGCACATGCAATTCTGCATTACATCGCAAAGTCAATGCGTCCAAACAAATGTTTTTACCTGCACCCTCTGAATGTTGGCTGTGCTCAGCGTGACCGCTCTCACTCATTCCCGGTTGGCAGATCTCAGAGGAGGATCCCCGTTTGAGGGGCCTAGTGACTCCAGGGATGTCTGGGAGCTTCGGAGGCGTGGCAGCCAGGGGAGAGCTGCGACACTGAAGTAGGAACTTCCTGTCGTAGATGATTCGAGTTCCTGCAGAACCAAGAGGGAAAGGCGGACTAGTACTGGCTTTATTTGGTCGAATGTTTCAACTGCAGGGGAAGCACCAAAGCTGAACACATTTCTGCTGGTTGAATTCCAAGTTGTTTGCATTTCAAAACATTTTGTTGACAACGGTTTTGGTTATTAAAAATGATTGTTTTCACCTTTGTTAAGTGGGCATTTTTCCAATTTGCTATTTTCTATGCTATGTAGGTGCCCATTTTTATGATACAGTCTATGTACATGTAAAGTGGCTGCAGTTGTTTTACTCATGTCCGTCACAAATTTCCCCATTTATCATGATGAAAAGTATTTGCTGGCGTCGCTTGATTAAATTTGTGGATCTAATTGATAATCAACTACTTTGCTCATGTAGGACTGTTCAACAGCACTCTCCTGTGGAGACATCAATAAACAAACGAAAAAAAAGATAAAATACAAAGTAAATTACTGATGCTGATCGATAATGACATACTGATGAATTTTGATTCACCAACCTGTTGATATTCATTGAGTGCATGCATAATGTTGCACATTGGATGTCCCATTTGAGTACAAATTGGGAGGCATGAGTAATGGCATGCTTTTCCATAACTTTGACCTCTGACTAGAAACTCTTTTTGGACATTCCACTTTGGAGGTTGCACTGCAAATAGAAATGGATTGGACAACCACAATGGAACTCAGCGGGCATCCTATTCTTATGCATTCCGGCATGTAAGCGCAAGCTGCAATCTGGCACGATCCAATATTTTGCATTTGTTGACTCTTCTGTTTAAAGTGGAACTACATTCACCTCACCTATGAGGCTCATCTTGACATCACAGGTGTCCAAATCCGGTCCTTGAGAGGCGCTATCCGGCACGTTTTAGACCGTTTCCTTCTCCAATACGCCTGATTCAAATGATCAGCTCATCTGCAAGCTCTTCAGAAGCCTGATGATGATCCTGATCATTTGAATCAGGTGTGTTGGAGGAGGGGAAATATCCAAAACATGCAGGACAGCGTCTCTCCAGGACCGGATTTGGACACCCCTGGTCTTCATGCAAGTGCTTGACTGACCTATATTTTGATGCCCTGACACACAGAGTGGGTCAACTGTATTTGTGTGTGTGTTTTATCAGTGCAAATTTGTCCCACCTGCCACATTTACACAACACAGTATCATTGACTACCGGCATGTGGACATGCCAGCAACTTTCTCACTGCTGACAGTGTCAATAAAAAGTAAGTAATTATCTTGTGAAGACAGATTTTGTGATTAATTTATTTTTTTTTTCAGATACTGTGCAAGGAGTCATAATATTTCCCGCTCTGCTGCAGCACATTTTCAAAGGGCTGCAACAGAGTAGTGAATAACTGAACACTATTGATCATTAACATGGGCACATGACAGGATTGACGATGAAGCCTATAGATGATTGTCCTAGGGGGGTAATGTGGGGAATATTTTTCCTGTCAAAGGTCAATTTTAAAGTCCTCTGCTACAGAGCAGCACGTTATTTATTATATGTTAGGAACATTTGTGGCTTTTAATGACAGTTTCTCTGATGCTCGCCATTCGTGGCAGGGCTTGGTTGGATATTCAGGGTTTTTCCTGCGTTGAAGGCCGCTCCCAGCCAGACAAATTGAGATCAGTCCACCGATTGTGCAATATCACCACGTGCCACATGTCTCGTGCGCCATCGCCGTGTTTGTAAGCGGGAGGGAGACCCTTCACTTTGCTCACTTTTTTTGCCTCAAGCGGACAAGAGGAGGAGCACTCATCCTCAGTCCCAAAAGGTTTATACGTCGCAGGTCCCGTCCCGTCGCAGATCCCGTCCCAGTCCACATGTCGGACCAGTCTCCTAGGGCGGGCCATAGGGGGCAATGCCCGCCCACCAATAATGCCATTTGAGGCACGTATTTCTAAAAGTAAACGTTTATTATTTTTAAAAATCATTGTAGCCATTTTTGTGTTGCGTAATACTAATGTTGAGTTGCTTATCAATAAGACATTAAAATATGAAAAAATATGGATGTCATTTTTGTTTAATCGTTGGCCAGTATTATTTGCAACAATAAATCACGGCGTGACTAAAAATAAAATAAGGTTCGGTATGCAGGCGTGGACGCGATGAATACGTCAATGTTTGCATGCGAAAGTCCTGCACATTTTTCAAAGTGTGGCACTGTGTAATGTGGCATGACATGTCATGTGTTTTGTATTTTATGGACGACGCGTTTCTCTCGTGGAGTGACATGAGCCTTGTAGTGAGCGCCACTATGAAGAAGAAAATATTTAAACGGCACACTGTAAAAAGAAACGTTTTCCTTTGAATTGAAAACATCCAGTTTGACCCATGGCCGAGTTACCTCCGGGCGTGGTGCTGAACACGGTCCCCCCGGGGGTCGTGGAGTACTCGTGGGGCATGTGGGCAGCCTCCAGGACGGCGACGCGCCTCACTGCCGGTATATCCCGGCTCCCGCTGGTCTGACCTGTAGCTGACATAATTTGGAGGATAAATCGTTCTTGGTAAAAGGGTCGTCCTGAAGTTGCTTCAAATGAGATCCCCCGTTGCCTCCATGTGCTACCTCCGAATCCAAAACAACCCACAAAGCCCTCCTAAGCCAGTACGTAGAGCGGCGGGCAGTGATTGGCTGAAAGCAGGGGGCGTCACAAACTGCGGAAGTAGTGGTTTGTTTGTTTTTGTCCCGGTGAATGTCGAATCACGACATAAATTAAGCGAAATAAAATTACAAACGGCATAGCTACATTATGTTTTGACATGAATACACTAATGAAGCTGCTTAATACTGTACGCGTTTACGTAATCAGCCAAACACACACAAAGCTATTTTTTGCTGCGGTTTCTGCCAAACGTCATTTCAAGGTTACGAACGGCGCACAACGAGCGTACTTAGGTCTTAACATACATCCCTACACGGTAACAGAAGCACGTTCTCAATTATATTTATGACCTAGCAGTGTTTCTCATACAAATACAGTACATATAACCACAACATGTTCCGTCGACGTCGGAACGAAGAATCCCCGTCAAGACTGATCAGACAGGCATACTTATCAGACAATAACAGAATATTTTACGAATGGAAATGCATCTCAACAAATTAGAAAGTTTGAAAATATTTCAGCCGTCATTATTTTTTTTAATTTAATTTCAGATTATTTTAGGTTAGCGGTAAAAAAGCAAAATTCATTTCAGAGAACTCACAGTGAAAAATAAAGAAACAAAAACGTGATTTTAAATTTAGAAAGTAGGCAGAAATTGGCCTTTTAAAAATATTCCCTCTGTTGGATTAATCTGTTTAAGATGCAATATTTAAAAAAGACGTTCCCATGATGAATTGAACTATTGAAAATATACTTTTTTACAACATTGAAAATTATTGAGATGCATGCATACGTAAACACTGGGAATCATTAGGGAATAATACAAAAATGATGTCACATCTTTGTTTATTAAGTCTTGTAAATGGTTTGAGCTGGTGTACAGGGTAAGATGATCTATACATATTTTTAAGTCAGAACAAATCTGATTAAAAGTCCTGTATACATTTTGTTGTTGTTTTTTTCTTCTTCTGGACCAATAGAAAAGAAAAGGAAAAAGTGGACAATGCTACATAGCCTCTACATTCCCCATCATGTGGGCATCGGCTAACTAGATAATGCTGAAAGAACATCCAGAACAACTCTATGAGGGTGCATAGCATTCTAATGAAATATATTTTGTCTTATATATTTTTATACACATATTTTCATAAAAACATCTTTTCTTGTGCATGGGTGCAGTTGCATTCCTTAGGATAGAGTAATATGATATTGCGTTTACATTGTCATGTATCCATTCTAAAGGAGTATAGGTGAGGTCTATTCTTCTTCTCGTCGGTTTACATGTTGCAGTACTCTTTAAAATACATCATTGGGCGTTATGCTACTTTTTCAAGTGACATGCCTGCTTAAAAATTGTGTTCTTCCACATCAAGCATCATATTTCACCTATACCCCTGGCCAAAAAAAACCAAAAAGACAAAATAGTCACTCACCCCAAAACAATTACAGCTCTCAATCAATCATCTCACAGACTCGGGCCTTGCACAAAATAAAAACATTTAATAGTTTCTGAAATAAAAACCTGAGTGGCGTTACCAGTGGAAAACGTGATATGTGGCAAACATAGTCCATGTACTGGCCATGTAAAAATGTGTGAAATGCGTGCAAAATAATGAACTCGTTCGTTCAGTCAGTCTCAGGCTACAGTAGCACTTACAGTACTTATGGGATACATGGTTTGTGTTTTCATGGTCAGCGCATGCGTGCTACCGTGATATGACAACGTCAGGCTTCTGCTTTAAAAAAAAAAAAATTGTTACGTAAAGTTCCGACAAATTCAGGCTTTGATGGACGCAGCCTAGGAATTTGGACACAGCCAATGTCTGACCTCGGTTCAATTTCAGGCATGGTTCTTGATGACTTTTTCATGCACGACCGTGATTCACCCCCTCAAATGGTCAAACCGTCCCCTTAAAGGACTTTTTAAAAACATCAGAAAAAAAGGTTCTCCACCACTGCGCTCAACACTTAAAGACAAAACATGACAAATGATGCACATTCATTGGATAGGATACTGCAACATAACACTGCTTGATTTGATAAATGCTGTAAAATACAGATGCAAAATATCTCAGGCGTCTACAGTCCCACACTGATATCACACTGGACTGATCCTGTGTCAGCGTTTTCCCGCTGACTCACTCACATCAAGGTCGACACAGCACGCGGGATCTTGTGTTATCCAGAAGGTGAAAAAAAACAAACCAAAACAAAACAAAAAAACCCTCCAATTTGTATGTCTGCAGAACTTCCTAGTGGCACCCCTTGCGCTTTTTGGCTTTTATTGCTGTGGCAAGTTCACACAATCCGACACCCTAACCGATCTGTAAGCATCTTGACTGTGTGTGCTTTAGATTGTTACGACATCAAGAACCTGGGGACGGGGAGAATGTTGAAAATCACAGTGCTGCCTGCACAATCACACGTCATAGTAGCACAATACTGTACTTTACTTTATATTTTCATTTTTTTATATTGGAAATCACCGCATCCTGCAGCCAACGTAATCGTTTGAAACATTGGATGGATGGGGGAACGCGGTGCGGAAAAGTATTCTGCATATCAAGTGAGGCTACTGCTTTTGGAGAAATGATGTCAGCCAGGTCGAAGAACGGCCATCAGAATGGAAAAAGTTATTCTCTGCGTTATGGAGAGTGAACAACCCCTTCAACAGAAAAAGGGTTCGGCCACAGCTCTTAAGAAAATAAAAGTTGGTGGGGGTTTTTTCGGTGGGCAAAACAACAACAACAACAAGGGGAGGCCAATTCAGCACACAACGACGAGACACTCAAAAGCAGGAGTGCACTGAGGCGCTCTCTTTCCAAGTGCTGACATCACAGGGCCTTTGAGCCAATCCGGGGGTAGGGCTCATCGCCCTGTCAGAAGCAAGGAAGGCATGCGTTAGCAAAGCCACCCCACACATTCGCACAGCGACACACATCCACATAGCAGAGAGTGCATATTTACAACAAGCGCAGAGAACATAAAGGCTCTACTGAAAGAAGCATTGGCAGCCTCAGCATAGGCCATCAGTTGGAGCAGTGGGGGGAATTACTCCTTTTTTGGGGCTGCAGTGTTACTGGGGTCAACCTGCGTGGGGCAATTGAGTCTTTAAAAGGTCACAGGACCTAAACATAGGCTGGCCCTCTTCAGCTTGTAGATAATGACAGTTCAAGAGGTGGAAGTCATGCACCAGCAGTCATCATGCAGTTACAGTTCACAGGAAGCACTTTTTGTTGTCGTAGTTCAGTGACATTTGTGTTGTTTTTTGTTTTTTTTTGGATTGTTTTGTAGAAAAAAATGCTCATGCTTTCGTTTTAGTGAGACTTTACAAATGATATAAAACTACAAGTCGTGCTCTTGAACACTTTTTCCTTTCATCTGGAAGTATGTCACATGTTGAGGGCAATTCCATGTTTGTCATTTTGGTAGACTCTGTCCCGTCGCTCACTTTCCTTTGCGCTCCGGATGTGGTTTTGTGGAGGAAGCTTTGGCAGTGGCTCTCTTGTCCTAGCAGACACACAATGAAGCAGAAATAGAGTTGGTCCCTGCCAAAGCAAAGAGGTACCTTGACTTACGAGTCGTGCTCAACAACTCAATCTTCAAACTGACATTGCAACGTAGGAGAATGCAATTCTCAAATCGCATAATCTGCAATTAGGAATAAAACATATATGAGCTCAGCTTCATTTTAGTGTGTGTGGACGTATCTCTATACTATATATATATATATATATATATATATATATATATATATATATATATATATATATATATATATATATATATATTTTTTTTTTTTTACTGCTTATCCTCATGAGTGTTGCGGGCGTGCTGGAGGTGGGGTACACCCTCAACTGGTTGTCAGCCAATCACAGGGCACACATAGACAAAGCACCATTCACACTCCCAATCACACCTGGGGACAATTTAGAGTGTTCCATTAACCTGCCAAGCATGTTTTTGGAATGTGGGAGGAAACCAGAGTACCCGCAGAAAACCCACGGAGGCACGGGAGAACATGCAAACTCCACACAAGGAGGCCAGAGCCGGAACCGAACTCTGCACCTCTGCACTGTGAGGCGGACGTGCTAACCAGTCAAGAAAACAAAACAATTTTGTATAATATATCTGATATTGTAATTTGTAATACAGTTTAATTTATTGTTTGTTTAAATAAAAATAAAAAGTGGACCCGAAAACCTAATCATGTACAGTAATAAATCACAATCGCAATACTGAGTTAAAAAAAAAAATCCCAATTCGATTATAGCAAACATATACTGTATTGCTGAAGTCAGGTCGAAACTTCCTGCCAATTTATTTTCCACAAATCTATATTACTGGTCCGTTTACATGTGTATGTGCTATTTTTACAAAATTACTGCGTAATGTTAGTTGTTGAAAAGGGCTTGCTCTTTTCTTTGTCTCCTGGTAAGTGGTGAGTTTGAACGTATAAGGATTCAGACCAGTGCCAGTGATAGACTGTTCAAGTGTGAGTTCCTAAATTTGTCCAGCTTCTGTGTTGGTATTTCTCTCCCTCAGAATTGATCAAATGAGATTCAGTTTAAAAGCTTGTGTTGATATCAAATCCAAAGTGACACAATACTGTCATCTACTGGCATCTGTTGATCATTACAATCAAATAGCTTGAATCACACCAACAATATATCACGAAAGAAATGGTGCCTTTTCAAGGCATGAATGCATTTTTAATTGCTATTCATTGGATTTTCATCCATCATTCATAACTCAAGGTACCATTGTTGTGCAAACAAGGCGTCACTTCCACGGCATGTAAATGATGTGCATTAAAAAGAACATTAAGGTGCTGCTCCGGTAAGGTTTTTTCCAAGCACTGGACAGGGAATCAGTGCTTGTGTGGAGGGAATCGCGTACCTCGTGGACCAGGTTGTGTGTGTTGTGTTTCAGTGTTTAACCCTCCGAAGACTGGTGCGCTGCACCGACTGAGCGGTCCTTCTCACACCCGCCCCCACCTGGAGCAAGGAGGGAGGGAGGAGGGACGGAAACAACACTCCTGTTAACGCGTTGAAGCGTCTATGTGGAACCGGAGCGAGAAACGACCTCGCGGTGTGCCGCCGTCCCACAGTGCACCTGTTCGGTACGTAGGTTTGGTCAGGAAGGGAACGTGCACGGCTAAAAAGAATGTGTAAGTATGCAGAATATATGTTGCTACGGTTGATTTATTTTCATGCTTAGTGTGCATTATTAGTGTTAAAATTGGGCCCCGTTTCAGTTGACGTATCTCTATACTGCATGTACTGGTATGTTTCAAGCAACTGTCAAAGATGTCATGTTTTGACATGTGGGTTCTTGTTTCGATTTGGAAGTCGTCACTTTTTCACATTTTTTAGACCAAGGGGACTGCATCGAATAATATTATTGGAAAGAAAAGTTTGGGGTTGACTTCCCCTTTATTATGATTGATGATGATGATGATTTTGACGCATACAATTGGACTCACCTTTCGATTGAGAGTGCTCCCGCGTTCGTCAGCAGCATAGTCGTCTTTCTCCTCTCTCTGCATGAAGACAATATTTCAGTTATGAATACAGAAATGTCTTTTTAGGCAACAGGAAACGGTCATTTGAGATGTCTGGATAGGAAGAAAATGGCAGACTTTTATCCATGTGTTGAGCCTCACAACACATTTTTCTGACCGTGGCATCATCAAAATGACCCATTTTGATGAGAACTGTTCAATGAGACTCAATTATTGATGATCACATATGATCACATACTGCTGGGTGCAAGAAAGGGTTAAAAAAAGGACCCCCCCCCAAAAAAAAGCAAACAAACATGGATCGGATGTTCCCACTCCAAAAAAGCGGCGGCTCGTCGGCCTCAACCTGACCTTGCCCCGCCTCCACTCCTGTTCGCACGCACGCTCCCCTGTCTGCCGGTAAGAGAAGCCCAGCCCCTTGCCCCGCAGGAGGTGCTCGCGCGGCACCTGTGAGTAAGCTGTGTCACACACCGGCGTCAGCAGAGCCTCCTGGGCGGCGTGCAGGCCCGGCGCACTCTTGTTCCGTCCCGTTGATACCGAGCCCACCCAGCCCTGCAAGGAATCCTTGTCAGGTAGGTAAGGTTGAAAAGCTCCGCCCCCAACCAACCTAACATTGGGAGAGAGTAAAAGAAAGTGAGTAGTGGATGAAGAGATATTTGGAGTCAGTCTATGAGGCCCATTCACACTGCCTATTTAGGATTGATTGTTAGTTTTTTTTCCCTCTGGTCCTCCGTAGAAGTTACTGATAAGAATTGGGGGTGTTGTATTTTGGCTGAGAGGCCATCCCGTGTTCACTCTGTGCTTACGGAGGGCTTCTCAATCTAATCCATCTTGCTCCCACATCTCCAGAACATGCATTGTGCACCAAAGAAAGGAACTAGGTAGAAACGAGACAAATTACAATCTGTGACTGACAACCATCCACCTATCGATGATCACAAAGAAGATGCAAAAAAAAAAAAAAAAAAAAAAAGTGGGACTTTATCTAAGAAAGTGCCGCAATAAATCACAAACATGACACAATGGGGGCAATCGGCAAGGAAAAAGCTAATTTCATTTCTTAAAAAAAAATAAATCATTTGTTTGAAGCCGGAACTGGCGCCACTTCACCTTCGACTCCAATGAGGACAGTTTCTCAGCATTCGAAAATGGCGACACGCAAGAAAAAAAAAGACCGTATAAAGTAGTACGAGCAGAATCCTTGTAGTACCATAAATTCACAGAACTGAATCACTGTTTGCCAGGTGAGCTGTGTGAAAGCACACAGGAATGTCCCGCCACCGATGGTTTCTGCGCAGATTCTGCCAGTGTGCCCCCGATGCGGCAATTTTCTGCAAAGGCAGTGTGAAAGGGGGTCAGAGTAAGAAGTGACATACCGGTTGTCTCCATTGTGCTCGCCCACTCGACTCAACGGAGACACCTCAGGGTGGGCGTACATCTGCTGGCCTGTAACAACACAAACGCCTTCCACTGAACCAAGCCCTGCCCCTCCTCTTTTGGCTCCCCCTCCCCCCGCGGGAGCTTCCCCTCTCCTCCCGTCCGACCTCTGACCTCCCAGCTGGCCATTCAAGTTGACCTTGGGAACGGCGCCGCTGGCTCTGACCCGGTCCCTTTCCGCCAGCGCGCTCACTGGCTCCAGTGACGCCTCCTCCTCCTCAACCTCCCCTTCCTCCTCCTCCTCCTCCTCCTCTTCCTCCTCCAGCTCCATGAGGGAGCCGCTCGCCCCGCTCGCCCCGCTGCTCGGGCGGCCCAAACTGCAGGGAAGGGAGAGCGTGGCGCCTTCCGAGTCGTCCGCTCGGCTGCTTCCATCCAAAGAGGAGTCTTCCACCGTAACCAGCGAGGGGCTGACCCCCGTTGGCCACACGTGGACGTCCGACATCTCCATCAAAGTGTCTTCTTCTGTGGCGGCGATGGGGGCGCACTCCAGACTGGACACTTCCTGCCAGTAGGGCTCTGCACCAAGAGGAGAAGGCAAACTGTATTGCATGGAGGCCGGAGACAGCAGCTCCTCCTGAACCAGCCCATAACCTGGAGGGACGACAGGGGCAACAAACACAAGAGAAAGACTAACACCATGCAGGCAAAGCCAGGCAGTATGGGGAGGTGATGGGGAGGGAGCAGGAGTGTTTCTCGTCAAAGATCTATCAGGCTTTCCTTCCACCGATCAGTACAGCTCAGTTCGGATCGGCACCGTTTTGGGGGCTACCAACTATGTGACTGCGCGACGAATTTGAGGGCAAGGGGAGAAGGGTTTGGTGAGTCATCAGTCTCTGTGACAACATGAGGCTATGACTGTCAAAAGAATGTCGAAATGCAACATAGCGGACCAAACTAAGACGAAAAGAACGTGTTTGTTGTCGGGTTGGCACGATATTTGGTCATCTTCAAACATTTGTGGGAGTCCTCAAGCTGTATCGTTGTCTCGGCAACTCGTGATAAGATGTACTTGCATTCAGGTCAAAATTGAAGAAAAAAAACAACTCTTTGGGAAGCGGATCATAATTGCTTCCTGGAATTGATAATGTCAACCTAATTTTTGGATGATGAAGACAACTTTTCCAAAACACTCAGGCAGCATCGTTAGTATCGTTCCAACCCTTCGAACACAACCCCATAAGTGGGAGACGATGCAAAGTCACTGCCAGTTTCTGCTGCCCCCGCATTCTCAAGAATTAGCCGTGCATACATACTAAGTCTCCTCAAACATGCCATCACACACACACACAAGACAAAGCAGTCACACGCCGCCTTAGCATTTGATAAGGGATACCGATTAGAAGCGTTCGTTCATCTAAATATCTTGCACACTAAGTCTACGCTCTCCAGACATGGTAAAAAAAAAAAGATGCTGGAGGCTCAAGGGGTAGTCAGCTTGAAATTCTGAAGGAAAAAAATGATTTGTGCGGGTCTTTTTGGAATGACGAAAGTCATTTGGCTATGGACGATAAGAAGCGCGTTCAACAGCGAATCGTGCATCGACATTCCAATGGGGACTCGGAATTCTGGGTCAATTTCATTGTATGAACAATTCAGGCTATTAAGCGGCGGATAGATTGTCTTGGCACGATTGTCACAAACTACTTTGTTAAATGTGACAAAGGGGTCACTGGGCTTAAACGGACGACAATGTGACCCCGGTCTCGCTGCAACGGAGAAGCTTTGGGATGTTCCGGGGAAGAATATTGTCGGAGAAAATGACAGTAAGTGCCACATTTATATGCGGGAAATAGGCCCATTCTGGCACCTTTTAAAAAGAGCGATGGTGACGTGCAGCTGTAACTGGGTGCAATTTCACACGGCCTCTCACGTTCGGATCGTGACGCCCGCTGCACATGGAGCGACCAAACTGGATTTGAATTGAGAACAATCTGCACTCGGAGACTCTCCATCGGACACATCTGGCGATTGGCCCTCACGCACATTTCGACTCACCGCTAGACTGAAATCTTTGGTCGAATTGGGAAACGACATTCTAGGGAACCACATACAATACAATACACTGTACTTTATTTTTTTTAAATTGAACCACAAACAACATGTCGTGATTGTCAAGGAAAAAGCGGATTTCCCCAGCCAAAGTCGCTATACAGTATTATAATAATGCAAAGAGATAAAAAGGAGTGAGTGTGGCTATTACGGCGGCTGCTGGCAGCAATATCCTCATTCATTGACTGCACTTGTAATTTTAGGACAGAGGCTACACACGCTTTACTTTTTAGCGACAGGTATGGATGCACTTATACATTTTGGCGAAACGCTAGTATACTGCATATGATGTACTGATCGGCTTGGCGGAAGCTGGCTCGACCTCACCCGAGAACGTCATTTGGTTGCGTAAAATCATGTGATGCACTATGGCATTTTTCATTGGCCGTAACACGCGACGAGCCGCCGAAAGTCGGCCTCTACTGAAAACCACTGACAGATCTCGGTACATTATGCGCCATTTCAGTCACACTCAATCTTGTCGCTTGTTGTGTGGTGGCGTCTTGGATGCATGACAACGTCAGCTAGCGTCTGGCGTGACATCAAATATATCTCGCATTCACACACAGAAGCGGTCTGCGCCGAAAATCTCCAAAATGTAATAGTGACTTCCACGTTTACACAAGGTTCCTGTCAACCCTGTCAGCATACGCAACATGGATACAATTTTGCAGACACCTGGCTATTCCGGCAATAGCAGCTTATTCAGTTAGCAGGTCATGGGACAACGTGTGGCTCGAAAGCAACCTCAAAGAGGCCCAAAGGCAGCTGCTGCGGAGTTTCTGGCACTTGGGTCCGGTGAGTATAACATAAAAACATCTTTCACTATCACTGGCTAGTTTTTTTCAAAAGCCCAATATTATAACCAGAATAATGCAATGAACCCACAATGCATTGTGTTGTTGAGGAGACGTGTTTGAAAGGCTGCAAACCTTTAATTTATTATGTTTTTGTTTATTGTTGTATATATGATATTTGTTCCATGTACACCACTTTATATACAGCGGTGGTTGTTTTAAAGTGCTCTATAAACACGGTTGAGTTTTTCAAGGATCACTTGAAATCAATCCAGTCATTCCACAGCCGTCTACGTGGGACTCTAATGGTCTCAATACCATGATTATTTGTTGAGTGAAGCAAGACAATCAAAGCACGGATTCTCGTTTTCACTTGTGGACACGGCAACTAATCATCCAGCTGCCAAAGGGGATTTGCCACTTGTCAGATGCCGATAACACTGCTAGCTAACATCAATCAATGCCATGCTAGCATTTGCGCTAGCGCTTGAAAATGGGGAAAATTCGCTAATAGAGACATTTTGGGGGGGGGGGGGTAAAAACATTTTGTTTACAAGCAACTGAAAACTCCATTTTCCATACTGCATCCACCGATGTTTTGAAAGCTACAGGTGATTCACCAAAGAGGGAAACGGTTTTAGAGTCTAAATATTTGGTGGCGATGACGAAGATTACAATCTCTAAGTGTCATGATTAAATCTATGCCCAACGAAACGTCATTTGGCGGTTTACAAAGTGTCACGCTGATCAGTTGCTAGATGTATGGATGAATTACTTTGCAGTCATCAATGCGTATGTATGTATGTACTGTATGTGTGTGTTTCTGGGATGCTGCGGGGCCCGGGAGGATGACAAATGACTTCAGAGTGTGAGGTGGCGATGGAGGAATGGATCAGAATTGGAATGAGCATTAGAATGATGAATGCATTCGACGCTTTTCCCACACAGGTGTCAAAGGCACGGACGGGGGCAATACGGTGTGACAGAAATGAACCACGACACAAAGACTGTGATCACAGAACAGGAAAAAAACGAAATACAAATTGCACAGCGCGTCATTCAGTCACCGCAGTCACGCCCGATTCGACTGACATTGGAATACGAATGCGGACAAACAACAGTAGAGCTAACGGGTGAAAATCATCACAACTCACACCACAAGCAGATCACGCTAACGCAATGATGACCGTTTTCCATCAAACCTGGGCAAAACATTGTGTCACAAAACGGAAAAACAAAAATGAAACTGTCGATTGTTCTTACTGGCATAATTGTGTTAACATGGAAGCTCGATTGTCAAACACTAAAAATTTGGAACTCGATCAGAATGTTCAGACTTAACTTCAATGTCTGAAATTTTGTTCACTGCATTGTACCACACCTAATTTCTTTCCACCATATTTTCTTTTTACGGTTTGTAAAACAAAACCAAAAACCTTTGCCCATGAATGAAAGAGAAGGCGTCACAGTCACCTTGCATGAACATTATCTGCTGCACGGCACACTTCATGTGTCATAGCGTCTCCTTAAAAAAAACCCTCTGATGTCACAGAAAAAGAAAAGCCACATTTTGTCTGTTAATAAAGCATGAATGTCAAAATACATCGACGGAACAGTTCCAAGACATTGCACACAGTGAAGGAGACATAATAAAGCCAAAGCATCGCATGCGGACAGAGATTTTAAACCACACCCACACATCTCTCACACGCAACTGTTTGCTTTCACTAAAAACACACAATCACTCAGGCCCATCGATCCTTGCAATACATGATCATGCGGCATGCTCGGCATGCACAAACTGTCGAAGACACACAGAGCTGGACTGAGAGAGGCGGAGGAGGGGGGTCCCCCCCACTCAACTGAATGAGGAAGGAGCGCAGGGGGAATTTAATGACAAGAGAGTGGAGGAGGAGGAGGAAGAGGAGGAGGCCCAGAGGTTCAACATAAGGCCACATGGGGTCAGAGGTCGGACAGGAAGAGCTGTGAGGAAGAAGAGCGGGTGACGGGAGGAGGAAGAGGCAGCAGATATGACATGTCGTAGATTCGGAGATCAGGAGAGAGAAAAGAGAAAGAGGCTGAGCAAAAGACAAATGCAGGGCTCTGTCTTGTTCTCAGGCACAGAGAGAAAGAAGGAGGAATAGAAACAAGGTATGGAGGCCCAGAGCACACCGTCTTCCGTGTACTGGTGCCACTTTTGACTCGTGGATTCATCCCAGACACACACCCACACATTTAAAAAACAAAGAAAAAAAGACAAGAACAAAAAAAACATTCCTCATTCAGAAAATTGTGTCTAAAAATTGTTAATAGTAGCTTACAATCAAAAAGGGGAGATAGGTAACCTTTGTTTCTCATGTATGGGCTGTGAAAAAGAATGACTGGTGCTCCAGTGAGGCGGAAAGGTTGACGTGCATGCTGCTACAGAGAATGACACCATTCCTCAGACCCCCGGACGGCATCCTCCGAGAGTCATTAGCAGACCACCATGCAGCCCCCCGACTTCCATCCTTCCACTTACCCCTCCTGAAAAACGGGGGTCTAATAACTCGTGGCTTGTGCACCAGGCGCGATGGCCTTGTGTCCGTAACCTCTTGTGAAGCAACAGAGATAAGGTGAAAAAAAAATGTAAAAATTAATTAAAAAAATTGCTTTTACCCAGACTCAAGGGAAGGGTTGAAGGTGTGTTTAAAAAAAAAAAAAAAAAACACAGCTCACCATGACAGCCTCAAGGCTTTTGAAGACTGTGAGCAATATGGAGGTAGAGTTCACTTCCAATATATGACATCAAATACGCATCCAGATCAGTAACATTAAACTTAAAGATGATGTACATTTTTTTAGCCGTGTTAAAAATGACAAATTGACGCTTATTGCTATTTTTACTTCCACTAAAGCAAAAGCAAGCTGGTTTTCACTAGTGTGGGTTCATTCATTTATTTTCCAAACAAATATGGACGGCAACTTTTGTGGAATTAAGTTTGGTCTTGGTGCAAGTCTGCAATCTCAGAATTGGGTTTGGGGTGGGCATCGTATGGCCTGTGGCCAAATTCGCTCTTTAATCCGGTCTGCAAAGCATTCACGCCCTGTAATATTTGTTGTATTAGGGAAAGACATTTTTTCCCCCTCAGATTACCATAAAGTGAGTTTATTTATTTTATTTTTTTATTAATTAAGTTAGTTTTCATTTATCTCATTGAATATATATATTTTTTTTACTGATTCATTTATGTGTGCATAAAATATTTTATTCACGCAGAGACACACACACAATAGAACGGTCTAGCTCACAGCTCAATTTCAGTAAGTGCAAAAAAAAAACCTATAAAATAAACAAATAAAAATACTTAAATTGATGTCGAAAAAGTTTTGGAAATATATATATATAAATCTCAAACAAAAATGACAAAAAGGCAAAATGAACAATATGGGATTTGCAAAATGTTTCATTTATTGTATTAAATAACTGGTTAATTAATTAAAATGACACTATAAATAATAAAATGAAAACATTAAATTTAGAATTTAACAATCAATTATTTTATTACTGAAATTAAATATTTTACAAATGATCAGTGTTAAAGATCAATTCTTTTGAATACAATTAAAACATTCAATTAAAATGTAACAATTAATTATTTTATTTCTAAAATTAAATATTTTACATATGACCACTGTTAAAATCTATACTTTTGTTGAGTCCCCACTTGGGTCTGTTATTTTTTACAAATATCGATTCATTTCACGTGTTGAAAATGTCTTTGCAATGAAATGTTAATGGTTCAACAAAAGTGTTGCTCTTGGAAATGAGAAGATACCTCCCGACGCCAGCAATATTTTATATGCACATTTTATATTTTAGCTCATCAAAAAAAATGCCCTGCCTCATCTGTCTGTTTTATATGAAATATGGCCTTTGACCACAAAAGTTTGCCTACCCTTGGGTTTTTAGTCGTAGTTGCACTACTCTTATTTGTACAAGTAGCAGTCGGCTAAAAATAAACATAGCACTGGGTTTGGCCATAAATGTTGAACTTGCAGGAATACTGGAGGCAGCAAACTAATACCGCACAGTTTAAATTCATTTGCCCTTTGTATGTCGGTGTGGGTGTGTCGTACCATTGATGGTACTGGGCGACAGCAAGGTGGAGTCTCGATCGCCCAGTCGGCAAGCGCCCTCCTCTGACGAGCCGGGTGCCAGTTGTGTGGCCTGAGCCTCCAGGGAGCTCACGATGTCTGCGCGGTCAATGTTCTTCAAAGCAGTGTACAGACTCTCCACTGAGGGGAGGAGTGGGGGGTATCAGAACCATCTATCACCAACCTCCATTTATACAGTAGTAAAGCTATAACACTCAAAAACACTCAGCCATGTCGCCTGACCACCGAAAAAAAAAAATAATTGCGCACCGTTTGTACCCTCGAAACGTCTTAAGTCAGGACTGTTGTAAACCGAGGACCCGCTATATGAGGAAAGGCGGACATACTCTTTGCCCTCTTGCCCTCTCTAGCAACCCAGAGGTTGAGCAAGGCGAGGCTCTGGTCCAGCAGAGAGTTTGGGTTCTCCACGCGGATCCTGTTGATGTCATCGACGCCAAACTGAAGCTCTCGCGCCAATTCTGAGCGGAGGAATGCCGGGTCAATAAAAACACACAAGCAGTGATTGGACACTCACGTGGTTCTTTTCGAGTGACTCACCTGCCCAACTTAAACCTAATTGCTCTGATATGATGTTGATCTTGACCTCAGTCCTCTCCATTGCATTCACTGTGGCTGAAGACATGAAAATTGAATCAACTTAAAAAACTCAGGGAAACCATGAGGCACACACATGAGGATGCACAAGCATCCGACAGATGAGCTGCATTATAGTCCGCGCTCACAAAGATCTTCAGTTTGGAGGTGTTATTGTCATGTGACAAATTTCAATGTGTTTATTATTGTGGCGGTAGTTCATAGCTCTCATTGTGAGAGCTGCAAACATGAGTAACTGACAACCCTGCCCAAAAAAACAACTCCCTCTGTTTATATGGTGGCAAAGCATCACTTTTCTATTATGATTAAATGAAGCTCCTCACATTAGTTCAACATAGATTTCTTGGCTCCAAGATGCCACATGCAACTTCTTTGACGGCTGGTGGAACAAAGGGACAAAGCGGAGGTGCTGCAGGAATGTCACCATGTCACCTACAGGTTTTATGTTTTTAATGAGTATATACGTCTGAAATAATATTATTCAAATCTACAATTTGTATTTGTTTATATATTTTTCATTATTTTTACCAACTGTTGATTTAACTTTTTTTTTATCCAGGTAATTGAGAAGATATTCTCTATTATTTGTGTTGTACGCTTTCGGTTCAATGTTATCGAAGTTTCAGCTGCCGTTGTTTCTACAGTGGGTCATTAGTGAGTTTATGAGGCTCGAGGCCTGGGCACAAAAAAAAAAATTGACAAAATAAATATATAAAACTCTAAAAATAGGTGAATTTGCGAACAGCAAATATGCAGCAAGACACTGTACTATATTGACTAAAACAGCTTATATGTACATTTCATCCCCTGTCCTGGATATCATTTCATGGTGGGGTTCCAAATGAGTGGAAACCAGTCTCGTGAAATGTGTTTCTCGTCATGCTTACCTGCGCACAACCACTGCTCTGTAAGGAAGGAAATAAGCAATCACGTTGACATCAGACGGACGGACGCATTCAGGTGCCAGTCGCAAAAATCATGGAAACATTCTGTACCCAGAAGTGCATTGTAGCCGCGCTGTGTCCAAAACAGACAGAAAAGGCCTCGCTCCAGAGAACCACTTCTGTCCTCCGGCAGCAATAAATCGGGTGTAATTACTGGGACTCAGTAAAAGAGCTCCTCTGTCTTACTCCACTGCGAGCTCCTGCCCATTACCAGAGCTAAAAGCTAAAGAGCTAATGCCGACTAGCATCTGCCGCCATGCCAGTGGAAATCGCAGTGGAGACACCAGCGCCATGCAAACCAATATCACAGGAGTCATTCGTTGGTTCCGGGGCACCCAGAAAGGCAAGCACACCAGGTGCTGCGGAGCCTTCGGATGGGGGGGGGGATCTTTTGGCACACGTTCAATTCAATTTTCCTCAACTGCCCTGCAAAGAACTTTGGGGAGGACAGAAGAACAGCACGTTACATCCAAGGCTCGGTCATTTGTGCCATGCGTGCAGAGTGGGGGAGCAGAGAGCTTTGAGTAAAGGACAGCGCAAGACTTGGTGCCCATCTCCACTCTGGATATTCCAGGAGACGGCTGCGGGTGAGAGAGTGAACTCACCCAAACTGGGCTCATTCAGAGCACTGTAGCGCTCCCTCAGGGCGAGAGGTGTTAAAGTTCTCCTGCGTTCTTCACTTCCAACAATCTAGGGAAAAAAAAAGAAAAGAAAGAAAGAACACAACTCAACAGACAGTCTCCGAATTCAGGCGCAATGTGCACACACGGAGGTCCTACCTTGATGCAGGGCGGCATTGCTATGTTGAGGTTGCATAGCACATGCTGAGCATCCTCATACTTGGTGCACTTTCGCAGGAAGGACAAAAACCCCGTGGAATCCTTGTTGCTGTCTCGGACCTAACCGATGCAAAAGGAGCAAGGCGGTAGGAGAAGGACGGAGAGAGGAATCCAAAAGAAGTGGGGAAAGCAGGAGGGGAAGGTGAAAGAGAAAATATGGGGGAAAGAGAAGAGGAAGGGGAGAAGAAAGAAGAAAAATCAAATCAAAGCCAAGGTGAGACCCCACCACAATGTCGCAGGCACGTGGCGCAGTAGTAACACGGGGGCCAGAAGCAGGGCGGGGGTGGAAGCAGTCCACAGGCAGTGCGAGAGGGTGACATTTACCTGCACGCTTTACCTGGACGCCTGTCAGACCAGACGGTTAGAGAGTGACCGCCAGAGAGAGAAAGAGAGACAGTGAGACAGAACACAAACAGACAGGCGAGGCCGCAAGATTGCGGGGCTGGCGAGGAACGTGAGGGAGTCGCGGCACATGCAGACGCGCTCACAGGAGAGTCGCTACAGACAAACGGAAGCTGCGCGTGTATCTGGTGGACGACAGGACAGCGATCGCCGTGACACAAAGACACACACGGCAAACTCGGGAAACAAATCAGCAGGATATCAGAACAACATCAATATTGTCAGGAACAAAAAATAAAAAACCTCAAACAGCCCCCAAAACAGAAGGATGGACGGCTGGAGTTTTGTTTCTTTTGGTATTGTTTGTAGACGAGCGGCCATTTTGTTTGTAGACGAGCGGCCATTTTGTTTGTAGACTGCGCAAAATGGGCGTTTGCGTCGTTTTGGGTGTGAACACAGTTGACTTGATTCACTCGCCTCATTCCCTTTAAATGCAGCTCAGAAAAGGCACACGGTCGACATAGTGGAAGCATAAAAGACATGCTGAAGTCCGTGCACGAGATCGGAGCACGGCAAGAACTTTTATAAGCGACTGCGAGAAGATCTCCACTTGCTGATTACGTAAAGATGGCTGCTACGAAGTGCGACTGTAAAAAAGGATGAAGATGACTGCAGAAATCGGAGTCGTTTACAGAAGTGAAGTGAAACTTCTTCATTTGTATGCAGGACTGTATTAAGCTTCTGCCCGATGGCAAGTCATGCACACCAGAAGGAACTGCTATGAATTAATCATGAAGCAGCGACCGTATAAGTCTTAAATTCTATTTAATTATGTGATTCATGTGGGCTCGGATAAAGTACCATAGTACACAATATTGTACCGTGTTCCCTTTTAAACTTAATATCCCAAAGATGTGACAGCGAACAGACCCAAAATCACCAGAGGAGGCTTTGGGGAGGGTCTGCCGAGGCTCGGCAGAAGAAGTGAGTCGGTCAACGCATGAACATGAACACAACACCGTAATTTAAGTGCCTTTAGAGTCACAGACCTTGACAGAAACGGGCAGCCGGTTATCCCTGAAGGCCTGGAAGCTGAAGGTGCGAGGCTGCTGTGTGGCTTTCCTGATTGGCACAAGGTTCCCGGAGCATTCCAGATGCAGCGGCATACCCTCCATTAGCTTAAAAAATATATATGCAAATAAAAAATTTGATGACGTCTAAGAACCAAGAAGTTAAGCCCAAAAAAAAAAGGATTTAATCAAAAAAATTTATTCTCTTAGTTCTCAGTAGCTCAATTAGTGTCTAGTCCGCAGACCCGAGCCACCGGGTGCGTAGGGGGGGCGGAGGAGCGCGAGGACGTAAAGTGCGGCGAGGCCATTGAAAGATTTGAAAACAAATAACAGGATCTTTTTTTTGTTTGAACTACTTTATGCCTCAAGCCAGCAGGAAAAGGCGCCAGGCTACTACTCGGTCAGTTGCTTAGCAACCAGCGCCATATTCTATGCATTCAGTTGATCAATTTAACTAAAAAAAAAAATCCACAATGAATATTGCTGGAATCCCACAGAAATATTTCCAATGCATTTGTTATCAAGTGACAACAAAATATTCGGGATTAAATTAGAATATTAAATATTCTGAACATCAGATTGAAGAAACGCTGCTGAATTGGACACATTTAACTTCTCGGCGCGGTTCCACTGCGACGCTAAAGAATCTTTTTTTCGACTGGGCGCTGACCTCGATGTCTCGACTCCGTGCCACTTCGGTGAAGTTTTCGTGCAACTCCAGCGTCTTGTCCATCTTGTCATCGGTCATGCAGTAACAACGCAGGCGTCCTTCCCGCGCCTCGTTCATCTTTGCAAAGATGACAAACTTTGCCATGTAAGGCACGGCCATCAGTTCCCGGTACAAAAGGTTGGCGAAGGTCACGGCCTCTGCCGTGCGGGGACAATCTGCGAGCCAGAACCTGCGGTAAAAGCAGGAAAAGAGATTGCAGCTACTGATTTTATACAACGGAAGGGGGGGGGGGCTTTGTCACCACAGAGGTTCTCAATTTTTTTTGGTCATCACTTTATTTCCTGCCTTAACGTTTCATTCCCATGATGTTCTATGATGACATTTGAATTATGAGGGTAACGTTAGAAGGCACCCGGGACTCCAAACGTTGAGAACCCCTTGCAACACATCTATGAAGAGATTGTGACAAGGGAGCTCACACCTTGCAGAGACGTTCGTTGTAAAATTGGCACAGCTGTTTGCATACATCAGCTTGGTTGTTCCGGTGATGTCCTCCCACTGAGCAGGCGCTGTCCCACCTGAGACACGGCAAGCACACGGCGTCATTCATGCCCCGTTAACCTTCTTCGCCCCCTTTGACGCGTTTCTCAAGGTAAGAAAGGCTGAGTCGTTGCAATGTCATCCCAAAGGAAAAAAAGTTCGTTGGGTTAAATACCAATGACACTGCAGAGGAGGCGCAGGCTGGTGGTGTCACCCTCGCCGGCATCACGGGGGCTCTCGCGCCAGGACGGCGGGAGCGGAATACGCAGTCCGATTGGACGGTGAAATTTGCGCCTGCGTGGTTCGATTGTGACCACGGGGCTGAAGGTCGCCTGGTTGCCGAGGTGTCGAGTCAGCAACTCATCGGGGATGGGCTGGGCCTGAGAGGATGAGAGGACGAGCCGATAAAAAGGCTTTGGAATAAATGTACGTCATTGGAAATAATGCGCACCAAAAAACGTCAATTATCTCGACGTAAGATTAGGAAAATAGAGGAGAAAAAAAAAAGCAGCAAAGAAGGAAGCAAAATATGCTTTTTAACTTGAACATCAAAACGCCCGCCATACTCACACATGCAACCAACTTATAAGTCATTTCAGATCAGTGCGTCAGCTCGGTCAGTGTGGCTCACAACTTAAATCAAGGAACTGAGGAGTGAAGAATGGCTGGATAAAAGAAAAAAGAAAAAACAAACAGAAACAGAAAAAAAGCATAAAAGCAAAGCCAATTTCTGACACATGCCATTGCCAGTAATCAGTAATGTGACAAACGATGAGGAAAAAAAAATGGACAGAAACAGAACTTGTCATATATCACAACATGTCAACAAATAAAAAATGTCATTGGTTAAAAAAAATAATAAAATTTTAAAAAATCATCCAGACTGGACACATTTTTCGTTAGCATCACGCGTTTAAGCTAATCATCAAAATTATACACACAAAAAAGTTTCCTACAAATTGAGAGAGAAGAACCTTGACGTTTCAAATCGTCTCAATGTGCAAGTCGCTACTTACCTGCAGTCCCAGTCTCACTCTTTTGGTGACAGCAGTCTCAGGAAAAATGGCCTCCACGTGGGGCACCAGCTTACTGCTCAGCCGACCGCCCTCTGGACCAATCAGATCGCTCTCTTGCTGAATGCGGGAAACCACGGCAAAGTACAGGGGGAAGTCAGTGGAGATGATCCGACGAATCCGTTTCTTTTCCAACTCCTCTTGACTTTCCAGGTCTACGGAGAGAAATCGAACATGACATTAAAAGGGGACGACGAGGAAGAGGAGATGAATGGGGGCAAGGGGGGAGTGTCAGAGAAGGTTACAAAGAAAGTTAATGGTGCATAATTTACTTCAAGTGGAGTAAAAAAAAAAAGTGCACTCATAAAACTATTCTCTCTCAATGTCCTTGTTTTATATTTTAACACCATAAATCACAATAAAGGCTATGTCCTCTTCAAGTGTCTCGTGGACGGGGATTTCCGTCTTGCTAACCTTCATCCATGCCATTCAGGATGGTTTCCAGCACTTCATCGCCGTAGCGATTCCGGTGTTCTTTCCAGACCGAGCCGTTCTCACTACGGAGGACCACGAGCTCGCGGTCCCCTCGAGCCAGTGAGGCAAAATGGGGGATCTCCACGATAACTGGCCTGTGAATTAATAATCATACCGTATATCATCGTTAGCAATTTCACAGTCGTTAAAAAAAGAGAAATTGACATTTCCTAACAGTCCATTCATCAAACCCATTTTTTTTTCCATTTTAACCCCTCCCACCCACCTTCCCCCATGACTGTCCTAAACGACCGTATTGGCCCGAATATAAGACGGCCCTGATTATAAGACGACCCGTTTTTTTTCAAGACTCAAGTTTGAAAAAATACTTTTTGAACACCAAATTAATTTTTATACAGAAAAATAATTACAGTGACAGGGGTTCGCTTTGGCCTGGGGAGTCAAGTTCAGGATTCGCTTCAATGGTATCTGGCGCCGTCTAGCGTCGTGAATGGGTATAATGTTTAGACCCCGAATATAAGACCCCCACTTTTTCAGTCTTATTGCAATGCAAAAAACACCGTCTTATATTCGGGCCAATACGGTACTTCAGAAATGACAGAATTGATTTTCAATTTGAATGCCCAGATTAGCAGCAATAATTTCAAATTATACATTAACCGCTACCAGCATTCTACTCACAAAAATACAAGGGGCAAGTCGGACAAAGTGCACATGTGACTGGTGATGGAAATAATTGATTTTAACTCTTGTCAAGAATGTATTCATAACTTGAGCAGTCTAATAAATGAAGGCGGATTTCTGGTGAGGCACTGACAAAATTTCGAAACCAAACTGCAAGGCGCATTGACTCACCCAAGGAACTGCATGCTGGATGGACCCAGCGAGATGATACGGCTGGCGAGGCCCTCGCCCTCCACCAGCGGAGGGGGTGTGGTCAACTTCTGGGGTTTGACCAGGCGGCAGGTGATGCGTGTCGGCGCGGCGCAGGTCCGAGGAGGGATGATCACTCGCAGGCCGTGATGTCTGCTGCCTCGCATGGAGCCTCCGCGGGCGTCTACCATGAAGCTCACCAGGAAGCTGAGACAGGTGGACAGGTTTACACAATTACTAGAGCGTTTTCTCACCGTGCAATAAAACAGCCAAAATTCTTTTTGAAAACGTTTTGGGATTGGTGAAAAGAAAAAAAAAGAGCCAATTGCCCTGTAATAGACACAATCTTGGGATCCAGTGTGGGTGCGCGGGTGTTTGAGTTTCATCTCATGAGTCTCCGTTCATCTCTGTTGTCCCTACTTAACAATCACTTTTACTATGAAAGCTGATTCACAGTGCTGCACAGACACCAAAGAAGTAAGACATATATTTACATATAGTAACACATCCGGACCGGGACCGAGTATTGCGCAACGTATTTACGTTTGACTTGTATGACAGTGTTAAAAGCGTTACTTAGACGATTAGATGGATAACAGTGAAGGTTTCAGGATTGCGACACTCGAGCCTAATCAATAAGCTCACCCGGTGTGAATGGGGCTGGCCACAGGGCTGACGTTGTCTGAGGTTTCTGTGGCTGGACTGCTCGGGATAAGAGAGTCTTCGTCATACTCCTTCGGCAGTGGAATGGGGGTGTGCTGTGCGGTTCGAGAGACACAGACAGAAGACACGGAGGGAGACGAGTGAAGCATCGAAGAGATATGTGAATTCAGGTACCGGAACGTAAACAAGATATTGAGCAAAATCCAAAAAGAGGAAACATGAATAATAAAAAAAAATGACAATCCACTTGAGAGTTGTTTTTTTTTTGTCAGTTGTCTCTTGCCTGTAATCTTTCCGTTTGCCCTTGGCGGCGCAGGGAGAAGTTGAGCAAGAACTTGCTATCAGTTCCCAATCCCCACTGGACCGCTGACGCCACAACAGGAAGATGCCAGATTGTTCTTTTATCTTTGCTGCGCTGCATTTTGTCTCATGCCCATATTGAATACCGCTCTCAGTTGGATTTTTGGGGCTCCTGTTTCTCCCTGTAAGTTCTGACTGAATCCTGGTATTCCTCCTTGCTCTACATTTCCTCATTTAATGCTGCTCTGTCTGCTTTGGGGACCGGTCGCATTTTGAAGATCAAAACTTCCTGCCTGTCACGAAACAGGTTTAATTCGCAGATTCACAACAGTGGATGGAGATATAGTTATGTGTGTGCGGTATGCTGTTTCCACCACATACCAAAGGAGCAGTAAGAAAACACTTTTCTCCCCAAAAAAAAACAAAAAAAATTGCCATCAATATGAAATTGCAATAAAAATGAAGATGTGCGCGCCAATCTTGTGAGGCGTTTTTGACATACCTGATCGAGAAGAACGGTTTCCGGCGACACGCAAGGGATCCTGGGAATGGCGGGAGAGTAGGGCCTGTGGCGAGAGAAAATGATGACAAATGTTAACAACTTAACTCAACTTTAGTGCGGACAAGGAATAAGAATATCAGATGCACAATTTAATTTTTAAAGTTAGAACTGACTATAGCAAAGATGAACACTGGGTTTAAATCAAGGATCAATTCTAATTTTGATATTTTTGGAGAAGGCCAAATAAAAGCACTTTCCTGAATGTCTCAGTGCTCTCTCATTACTCTACTGCAAAATGAAAAGTATTGGAGCTAGCTCCAGTGTCTACTGTCTTCCCAGTGTTGTTATAATATATACATACAGTATATTTGAACCTGTTAGAGGAATTTATGAGCAAAATTGTATCATGTTTAAAGTTTCATTTTAAGTCGGTCACATCCAAATCGTTTGGGTGCGTATACAGCACCCCCAAATGCCTGTGAACAAAGGCGCCGGCCACCTGGCCGGAGGGCCGTTGGAGTCCACAATTAGCACATCAAAGCAGGTGGGCGATCAAAAGGGAGAGGGCGACACTCGGCCACAAATGGGGAATGGATAATTCGGGAACAGCGGTTGAACGATAAAAGACGATTTGAGAACACCCGTCGCGCCCAGGCGACATTTGGCCATCCGCGAAGTCTGCGACATGTTGATTTATCGTAGATCAGACAGAAAGGCGCCAACGTACTGGTGGTTCAAAGCTTAAACACAGGTAACCAATCACTACCGAGGGGCCGAACCGGGGCTGCAGCATGCAAATATCGGGGCAGTGTATTTCTTGTATTTTGCATATGTCACAAATAAAAGGTCGAACTCGCGGAGGGCGGGGCTCTAAGTGTGATCACGGAGCAACTAAACCGTCGTTCGCTCTCAGAGGTCCGCTTCCGTCGACATTGAAGACAATTTCCCTGTGTGCCGAGTCGTTTCTTTAACTTTGTCCGAGAAAAATCTCTGACAGAACCCTTTCAAGCACCAATAATGATAACCTGATAACATGATAATGGGTTTAATATATTATTATGTTTGAGTCTGGGGGTGCATATGCATTTCTAACGTGGTGGCCATGCTGATTATTGAAACCAGCGCTTCAAAACTCTACGCATCAAAGTCGAAATAGCCGTCGGATGAATACAAAGACGAACCACACACGATTGGACTTACGTGGTCCCCACGCCACCTTCAAAATCTTTCAGCGTCTTCTTAGGAGAGAGGAAGTCGTCGTCTTGATCCTTGAAATCATCAAGCTTCAAATAGCGCGCTCCGTCCGTTCCGAGCAACTCGTCGCCTGTTGAAAGTTTGTCAAAAGTATTGCAATTATCATCAAAACAAAACAAAACAAAACCAAGAACACAGAACACAAGCAATCAAGACATACGAACAACAGCAGAAATTAAGAAACGGAGTACGTTCTTTAATTGACACCGTCTTAAAAACATTTCCCCACAATGCAAAGTGACAACGTCAAAATAGTGTCACTTGCTCCGATGGTCTTAAGAAGTAATTTTGACCCAAACAAATCTTCCACTCTCATCCATTTCACCACATCACAGGGAAATAAAAGGCCACCAAAAAAACAAACCAAAATGACATTTTAAGTCTTAGCAATGGAGTCAAATAAACAACAGCCACTATGGACGGAACATAACAAGGCACCTGGTGATACCATTATTCATTAATTAATTTTTTTACATATTTTATTATCTTCCTCAATAAAGATGCAATCACATAAAGGGGATGGTTGTTTTCTGTGTAGGAGAAAATAGCTGTTATTAAAGAGAGACAGAAATAGAACAGGAAACCATGAATTGGTATGAGCTGCTCGGGAACAAAGACAAACCAAATTATTTCAAAGAGAAGAGAGCTATTAAAAAAACAAAACAAAAAACAGAATCACACAAACACAGTTAAAAAAAAATAAAGCTGGATGACCAGAACGCAATTCCAGTTTTGAGATTCCTTCGAGCAGAAAGACGACAGCGTAAACGACGACAGTGCATGCCGTTTTCAGGAATGTGTCGGCAAATGTTGAATTAGCAGGCTGATCAATTAGTTTGTCACTGACACGGACTGCACTGAACAAACAGCTGATTTGGAAGGAAATTAGAGATTCTGTCAGGTTAATGAGCCCCCCAACCCCGGCGCCGAATAGAAGTGTGTCAAACGCTCGTTTAAGGAAACTGCTGTGACTACATGCTGATGGAAAAACAGGACACTTTTCTTTCTAAATAAATCTCCAAGCAAAAGAGATAAAGCGTGAGGGAATAAAAATAGAGCGGAACAATCATGGCTGAAAGTCGAGTCAAGAGGAACTGATCAGAAAGACACAAAGTGATGCACAGAGAAAAAATGAGTGTTGCGACACCGCGATGAAGCCACATGGTTCACGAGCCACCGGAACGCACAAAGCAGAGACACACACAATCCTACCTAACGTTAGCTGGGCGACCCCTACACGAAAAGAAACAAAAAGTGGGAAAGGAAGTTATAAACAATCACTCACTGGCTCAATAAAGATATGCGGTGCATATAAACAGCACGGACACCCTTGTTCAAGTGCTAGGTTTTGTGGTATGAAATTTAAAACAAAAATGTGAGGAAGATAAATAAGGTAACCTATGTGCATGTGGGAAAATGTGTTATGGTCTTGTGAAATTAGGCTGAACTTTTTGTCATCAGCAAAAGAGCACCGCACCCAACATGCACGGAGCGGCAGCGTCATGTTTCGGGCCTGTTTTTCTTCAAATGAAATTGGAGCAAGGTAGAGCGAATTATGAACAATTCAAAGTAGCAGTCAACGTTCACACAAAAAAAAAAAAAAATCCTACTAAAACAAGTGAACCCTATTCCTGGTGAATCGCAGAACTGTGACTGACGTGTGCTGACTCCGATTTAGCGTAAGTTTGAATGTGACCGTTTCATTCTGAACACGGCTACATCCCCAGTTACACGGGGGTGTGCACACTTGTGCAACCACATTACATCAGTTGTTTAATTTTTACTTGCCTTGAAACCCCCCACCCCATTAATTTCCTCAATTGTATTATACAGGTCACATTAAAGATGGAAAACGTTTTGAAATGATTGATCTTGGTTCTATTTTTTGATATCCCCAGAAGCTGGCATTTGAACAGGTGTGTGCAGATTTTTAAGATCCAGTCTGTATATCGTTCACATCGCGATATCAGCCTTTTTCTGAAAACGGATGATCAAGACTACATAGGTAGTGTGTTTAACCGTCAACCTACCTTCATCCTCGGAGACGTCCAAAATCTCATCCACCGTCTCAGGAAAACTCATCCGATGTTTTTCGATGGTGATCTGTGAAGACAAAAATACAAAATGCAAACACCGCACGGATGGAAAGAGGAAGGCGAGAGGTCCCATTTTTAATTCAACCACACGAAACGCGGTGGCTCACCGCAGAGACGGATTCCTCAGTCACCATTTTAAGCACGTCGATGACAGAGATGTAACCAAGACGTTTTGCGATGCCCAGTGGAGACGTCCCATTCTGCGTTGAGACAGACACAAATAATCAATGCAGATTAAAAACATGCGCAGCTATGACGTCATGACAGTTGGACAAGGTATAGGGAAACTCCTCTACAGCGAAACCTACATGGGCGAAAATACCCTCTAGTGTGAAAAAATGTCATGCATTAAAGCCATTCCCACTTTTCTGCCCCCCATTTTCTCTGCTCTTGCCTAGCGACGAGATTCGCTACAGTAATTGTCTTTCATGAGTGATGACTGTGACATCAACAAATGTGACCGGTAGGTAGACGCTGGCTTGTTGCATTTCGATGCCATATCGTTTGTAAATATTTTTCAAATGAGTTACCGGTTCCTGACGGAAGGAAAAGTTATGTCTGGCCGCCACTCACCGACGTAATCTCATTGGGCCGGGCCCCGTGTTTTAACAGCAGGGTGACAATATCGGTGTGACCCTGCTGAGCTGCTTGGTGCAACGGAGTGTAGCCCATCTGCATTGGAGGAAGTAAGAGAATTAATTTGCTCTCTTTTTCAGACAACGGCAATGTTTTTTTAAAAGATTTCTACGATGACTGAAGCAGAAGTCAAACGTAGGTCGAATTTACCCGTGTTTTGCTATTCACATGCGCCTGCTGCTGCAGCAGGAACTTGACCATTTTGACGTTACCATAGTGACAGGCCACGTGAAGGGGTGTGTAACCCATCTGAAACAAACAAGGAGATACTGAATACAAGAAAGACACATCGACAGGGAGCACGTAGTGTACACAAGTCCTGAATTGCGTTCATTTACAGTATTTTGACAAAACCCGCTACAGGCGGGCATTTCTTTTTTTGTCACTGGCGGGAGCAGTTGTTTTACCCGCGAAGCAGCATAAACAGACGCTCCCTGTTTGACTAGCGTGTCGGCAATGCCCACGTGGCCCTCTTGCGCCACCAGATGGAGAGGGGTCAATCCATTCTGCGGACAATAAGAATTATGCGGTGAATACTACAACTGCCCGAATGGGTATGATTTAATACATGAGGCATCCGTGGTCCGTCTTATTTAACAGCCACTCATTCAGTCAGCTTGTAATCTGAATTTGAAGATTACCTTGTTTCCGAGATTTACGTTCGCTTGCTTGGAGATGAGCAGAGCCACAATGTCGGGCCGTCCCTCTTGTGAGGCCAAGTGCAGGGGCGTGATGCCTTGGAGGGACTCGGCATTGGGCGATGCCCCGTTCTGCAGCAGGCAACTGGCTACTTCCATCTGGTTCTGTTTGGCTGCTATATGGAGAGGGGTGTAACCGTTCTGCGGAGAGACACGAGGAAGGACATGAAGGCAGGAGTGGACATTGGCTTTTTTTGGAGTGCACAATGCAACCTCCGTTAACCAGCAGTGACACTCAAAACAACTGACAGCTATAAAACTTTCTTCGACACGATGCAAAATCCTATACAGCGGCGACCAATAAAATACATGTAATAGTCGTGTCCAAATACTTTTGTCCACACTCTGTGTTTGTGTGCGTTTGTCTGCCTGGGCCTTACCCGAGCGTTGCTATGTGCGGATCCTCCTTTGCTGACCAGGAGTTTAACAACATCCAGGTTGTTGTGGTGAACTGCCACGTGCAGGGCTGTCAGACCATTCTGTTGAACATACACATAAATGTACACATTAAAAAAAGAGACATGCAGTACATACATGCGCACTCACCTTGCCGGCCGCATTGGGACTGGCACCTCTCTCGAGAAGGAGCTCCGCTACGTCTACTTTTCCGTATTTAGAGGCCACGTGGAGGGGGGTGAAGCCTTTCTGCTCAAGGGAAAAAACAAAAACAATAATGAAAATCATATCAGTTGAAATAAGACAAATCGTTTTTTTTCTAAAAATCAGATTTTTTTCCCCCCCAAATTTAGATTTTCCGATTTATTTGGCCCCGTTTCAACCTCACCTTAGTCATTTTGGTCTGCTGTGCTCCAGCGTCCAACAAAATGCGAATGGTGTGGATGTGTCCTTCCCGTGCGGCGATGTGCAAGGGAGTGTGCCCTGCCGTGGTGGACGAGTCAGGACTGGCCTTGTGTTCCAGAAGCAGCTTGACCAGCTCCTTGTGTCCCATTCGAGCCGCACAGTGAAGGGGTGTTTGGTCGTCCTGGTAAACAGAAAATAATGGGGCAAGGATAAAGGAAAAATTCCATTTATTAGGACTGCGCAGATCAAAATACGACTGTGTGTACCTTAGCCCTAGCATCCACTTGTGCTGAGTTCTGCAACAAAAACTGGGCAACTTCACAGTGTCCTGCTCTGGAGGCCATGTGGAGGGGGGTCTCCACCTTCTGGGTAAACACAGTATCGTTCTTGGACTTACACAGCTGGGCCGCTTGGCGCGTGGCTCGCTTAGTGGACTTGTGCCGTTGGTGCAAAGGAAGTTCTTACCACATTGGAAGCATTAGGTGAAGCCCCTCTCTGGAGCAGGTTCTTCACTATGTTCAGGTGACCCATGAAAGCTGCTACATGGAGAGGAGTGAGGCCAGACTGCACGAATGCAGAAGGGAATAGGAAGACGGCTCAAGGTCATGTTTGTTCAAAAGAATCCGACGCTACGCGAATCCAGAGCAACGGCTCACCTCCGTGACGGCTTCGAGGGAAGCAGAGTGTTTGAGCAGCAAATCCATTGAGCGCATATGGTTCTTCTTGCATGCAATATGGAGTGGCGTGAATCCATTCTGGAGAGAGTCCACAACAGCAGGAAAATACGGACATCTGCAGAGCTGCGTCTCATTAAGTCTACATATTGGAAATAATGCTTATTGTGTGGTTCATATGGTAACGAAAAGGGGTTTTGCATTTTCTTTAGATCTCAACCGTCACCCTTTTTGAGCTTGATGAACTAAACAACAATAACGACAAGTACACATTACCAGAGCTCGAGAATTGGCTTTGGCGCCCTTGTCCAGAAGAACTTTGGCCATGCGATGGTGACCACAGTGGGCCGCTACATGAAGAGGGGTTAAATGGTCCAGCGTGATGTCGTCGATCTCGGCGTTGTATTGGAGTAGCTGTCTAACGCAGTCCATGTGATCCCCCTGAGCTGCCATGTGGATGGGGGACAGACCATTCTGGGATGAGAGGGGAAAAAAATAGTGTGAGAAAAGGCAATTGATTGTGAGCTTGACTGAGATGAGGTTTTGATGAGGCTAATGAATGTAGAAATATCGTTAGCCGAGTAAGGCTGAATTTACTCAGATTATACCGAAAGACTCTTGTGGGAAAATTAGCAGCACTGGATGAAAGAATCTCACTGCATGCCTAAATATAATAAACGGCACCTTGGTTTTAGCTTGGATGGGCGCCCCGTGTTCCAGCAGGATCTCAATGATGCGAACGTGTCCATTTCTAGCTGCACAGTGAAGCGGAGTCAATTCATCCTGCACACACACACAAGCAAAAAAAAAAAAAAAAAAAAGGACATTGTGGGCATAAATGGATTAAAAGTCCTCAGTAGAAAAAGCAACTCAGCAGGGGGCGACGACAGATGGGGGCCAATAAATGCTTGGAAAGTAATATGCAGGCATCAGTCATACAATGCCAGACAACAAACGCAACAGGAAGTAGCAGCTGATCTAAACAAAAAAACACACATTACCTTTGTTTTGGCATCTATCTGGGCCCCTCTGTCCAGCAGGAGTCGGACCATCATCATATTGCCCCTCCTGGAGGCGATATGAAGTGGTGTGATGCCATTCTAGTGATAAGGAGATGAACGGTAAGTCATTGACACAAAGTAATAACCAACCATTCAATTAAAGTCACAAATTCTAGCATCTAAAGACAAGGCGAAAAGGACGTGTAGCTTTGCTTGCCACTTGATAACTGAATCACAGCTGAGTCTGCTGACCTTCGGGGTGAAGTGAACGTTGGCTCCTCGGTTAAGCAGCAGCTGGGCTACGCTCATGTTCTCATAGTGGGCTGCGATATGTAGAGGGGTGAAACCAGTCTAGAAAGAAAAGGACATAAAAAGTGTGTGTGTGTGTGTGTGTGTGTGTGCATGCTAGAGGAAGAAAACAGTGAATCGAAAAGTCACCCAGTGTCCCCTAAAAATTATGTAACTTCATCATGGTTTTTGATCTGTTGAAATAGTTAAATAGTTCAGATCGTCAAACCAATCGTAACCCCTGACAAAGACAAGCCAAGTTAATTCAGGATTTTATTTTCAAAGGGGAAAAAAAAATCCAAACGAATCCACAAAAGTAATTGGCCCCTGAATTTAATAACCACCTATGGCAGGAAGAATTTAAATCAAGCATTTGGAATGACAATTCACTGTTTCAGGAATAACAAGGTGTCCAGGTCCTGAAGGAGCAAATCAGTCCATGATCATCACACTGCCAACACCATGTTTGACTCGGGCTCTTTTGATCAAATGCTGTATTACAGACCTCCCAAAACTTCCTTATGGTTGAGTCATGAACTCAGTAGAAATTATTAACAAAGCCCTGTAGTTCTTTGAGATACTTCTTCGATCTTCTGTTACCGCCTGGGTGAGTCGTTATTTTCAGGCTTGGAATCATTTTGGTTGGCCAATAACTGCTGGCAAGAGTCACCACTGTTCCAGATTTTCTCGATTTCTGGGTAGTCGTGCTGACCGTGAACACCAGAGCCTTTAAAATGGCTTTGTAACCTTCACAGACAGATCATATTTCTCTTAATTTCTCATTTGTTCTTGAATTTTTGGAGGATGCTGGCACGATGTTTCTTTGAGAGACATTGTAGCCTACTTCACTTTGTCTATTCGGTATTATTTAAGTGAATTGGTAGTTGGCCAAATCTGATACTTTTTTTCCACAGAGTCAGATAGGTCAGTTTTTTTCACCTTCATGAATAACATTCTCATTAGGAAACTGCATTTCATATTTACCTGGGCTTGTGTGCCATTACAAATGGCTTGATGATACAAGAACATAAAAGCAAGATTTTTTCTTGTTTTTTTGTGGAATAAGCAAAAAAAACAAAAACGTGAGTGATTACCTTGCTGAGAACATCAGGATTCGGGTCGTTCTGCAGGAGCACAGCGGCGGTGCGCGTGTCGTCATTTCTGGCAGCGATGTGCAGTGCAGGGAGGCGGACCTTGCCTTTGGTGCCATAGTTAATGAGCAGTGCTACGACGTTTTCATGACCCTGCTGCAGGGCCACCGCCAGAGGGGTGAAGCCGTCCTGATGACAAGAAAGCAAAGTGGGATGCGCAAAGACGGAAGAGGAATCATTCATTTGAAATAAGGGGACGGGCGGGCGTTCTTTAGTTTGGTACTTGAGGTGGAATACAATCTTCGTGGCAGTCGTGCTCACAAAACATGTACACCAGATGCTTTGGCCATATGTAAAGAGCATTTTGTTTTGATCAAATCTGGAACGCGCTGGCGTACACTCACACCTACCTCGGTGGGGAGACTCTGATTGGCGCTGTTCTCAAGCAGGAACTTGACCACCTCGAGGTGATTTTCCTGTGCAGCCATGTAGAGAGGACTGAACCCTTTCTAGATGAAGCATACACAGGAAAGAAAATTCTTAGGGGAAAACCTGTGTGTGAAGATATTATATGTCACGAGAATGTAGTCATATTTAATTAGCATGAACAAATGTATGACTTCGCATGCATGCCCTCACATTTTTTTGTGTGTGTGTGTGTGTGACTCACATGTGACTGGGCGTTAACGTTTGCGCCGTAGTTGACCAGCTCAGCCACCACTTTCTCCTGGCCCGCCAGAGCCGCGATATGGAGCGCAGTGTTGCCTTTCTGAAGGTCACGCGGAGAAAAGAAAGCCATGTAAACGATACGGGGCTATAATAATCGCGTAGGCACACAAAACGGAACCACTTTGCAGAGACGCGGTTGGGTCTCCAGGTTACATTAGCATTTCCACGGGTTGACTTCGGCCCTTCGGCCCTTCCATTACGTGCCAGTGTCATCGAGTTTGACTGTACCTTGGTGGTGGCTTCAAGTTCGATGCCCGAGTGAAGGAGCTCCAGGACCATTTTCACGTGACCCTCTTTCGAGGCCAGATGTAAGCCATTGAGACCGTTCTTTTGGGGCGAAAAAAAAAAGGATTTAATCTCTGATTGAAGGCCGAGAGTATTATAAATGTATCTGGATCGCAATATGTGTGGAGTGCCACTGTAATCATCCCGTTAATAATCAGGATTAATCTAGTCACGGACCGCATTAGTCTAAAGTCGTACATCTCTTATGGCTACTTCATGAATTAATCAGCAGCGCTCTTTGAAGTGGCGGCACTGACACGCGCTTTTACGCGTTTATCCGCCTAAATCAGACGGTTGGCTGCAAAGCAAGGTGCGTTTCAAAAGCCGGAATGTGTGTTGGCGTGCGCGGCGTGGAGACAAATCACACATTCGGCGGCCTGCGTCTGTTACGTTCCCACGATGACGCAACCAGATGAAAGAGTCCAAACGTAAAGGCAGAAGATTGAAAAGATGCGAGTGCGAAATACTGAATCATGCATGTACAGCGCTTGACACAGAGATGAAGAATCCAGAAGTCTTGAATTTTTCATTCTCTTTTCTCTCTTTTTTTTTATTAGTCCCTGGTGAGGACAGCGCACACAGACTTTCCTCTCAGGATAGTGTCACATTATGTGTTCCAATTAAATGATCCACTAAAGACTCATAGTCAAGGAAAGGTCTGTCCTCTGTCACGTAAAATGTATTCTTCAGTTGGTTTTTTTCTCCATTCGGGCTGTTTCATAATCAGGACCCTCATCGCCGTGGGAAATTCTTGTACGTTACTAAGTGTTATGAAACAGATCCAGAAGCCCGCCCCCAAACTAGTCTATTTGCTTCTTGACCCGTGCATCTAATTTTTCCAACGCTTGTCTTCAACCCTAAAACCTCATCATATCATATGTTGATGCCGAGCGTTTTCCCACCTGGCACGAGTTAATTCCGCTTCTTGCTTGTTGGCCCAGACTTGCGGGTGATTCGAGTGTACTTTTGCAAATCGGTGGCTGATTGCAGATTGGCCCTTAAATCAGGTATCAAACTACTCCGACCTATAATTCCTTCATAATACGAATATAAAGTACATCGCACTTGACTTTTAATCCGAACCGCGGGGTTGATCATCTTTTAACTGAGCCTGTTCCAGTTCTCACAATGTTTTATTTTTGATAGGCTTACTTGATTGGCTATATTGATGTCTATTCCATTCTTGATGTGATCCAGAGCCTTGTCCAGGTTTCCTGAGCGAGCGGCGCGCAGGAAGCTGGTGGTTGTGTCAGCCTGCCAAGAAGACAGACACTGTTAAAAACCAGTTGGCAACGCACGCGAGCAAAACTTTCTGATCAGCGAAAAAAAACAACCTGTTTGTAAAACGTTTTTAATTAGAATTAAAAAAATAAAAATAGCTCTTCAATATTGTACTTTCTAAAAGCTTACAGTGGTGACAATTCAATCAAACGTAAAGAAATTCATCACTTTTTTCAATGGACCTTGTGCCGGTCCTTCGGATGAACGCACCTTGGCCACCAGGGGGCAGTATAAAACAGACGTCGATGTACATAGATGAGACTGCCAGAATTGCACAGCAGTAATAGTAGTTGCTCTTCACAGAGGATAAAGAACATAGTCCTACTGTATAATTATTTTACATTGTTTTCTGTATGTTAAACTAGTTATTCTCAATTAAATGTCTTTTCTTCATATCCTTTGGTGGTTTTAACCAATTCATCACTCTTTTGAAAAGATTAATGACAAAAAAGTGAGTTTCCACTGTACATGTGTGGTCCACTGAAAAGTGGAAAGATGATCCTTAAAACAGTGAAGTGGAGTTTATCAAGGATTCACGATGGTGACCAATTCGCTTTACATGTCTTGAGGGAAATGCGTTTTGAAACAGAACATGGAGTGTTCCACTTTTGACGTTCCGCTGGGGTACCAACGGCACAAACAGACAAAATATCACAATTATACCGTGCCAAATTTGAACTTCGGCTCCATTTGAAGTTGAAAGTGCTCTATTAGGACAGAGATCGGAATTTCCAGGTCACAAACGTTTTTAAGCAGGACGATACAGGATGTAGGACAATGCTCTCCCAGATTATCAAAAGATTCTTACAAGGGAGTGCCGCCCACACAAGCGTGCCAGGCAGGCAACGGTGAGCACGCGTTTTTGCCACAAGGCGCGCTGTCTGCCTGCTTGATCTCAGAGGAGAGAGAGTGTGCTTTGAGTCTTGCAGCGTGTTTGCATGACTCCTCTCCTTTGCGTTCACTCGCCAGCCAATACTGTGACACAGCTTCACCTGCCCAACGAGAGGCTCGAGTGAAAACACTGCACAAAATATCCTCGACCCTTTCCGTCGCTCCTTTGAGCGGCATCGTTACGCGTCCGTCGGAGCTGTTGATTCAAAGGGCTTTGATGAGAGTGAACCTCTCTCCCACATCTCTTATCTGCAAAGCACCGGGAGCGGAATCCACGCGCAGTTAGATTGCATCTTCAATCTAATAAGACCATTTGCTCCTCCCTCCTTTTCATGCGCTACTCCAATTGAACCTCATTTCCAGCTTGTTCAACAAACACCACATGATCATTCCCATGATGCACTCTGATGAGGTTCTTGCACCTCCAAAAGCGGGAATTTCAACTCTCCTAACTAAATTATGCCATACCTGGATGTGCTTCATCTGATTTGTGGTGAAGTGAGAGCACAAGCCCAGACATCCATCCATCCATCCATTTTCTGAACCGCTTAATCCTCACAGAGCCGCGGGGGGTACTGGAGCCTATCCCAGCCATGTTCGGGTAATAGGCGAGGACACCCTGAACCGGTTGCCAGCCAATCGCAGGGCACACAGAGACGAACAACCATCCGCACTCACACTCACACCTAGTGGCAATTTAGAGTGTTCAATCAGCCTGCCATGCATGTTTTTGGAATGTGGGAGGAAACCGGAGTACCCGGAGAAAACCCACACAGGCACGGGGGAGAACATGCAAACTCCACAGAGGGAGGTCGGAGCTGGAATTGGTACCTCTGCACTGTAGGCATTGTAATTCATCGCTAACCGATGCTAATATGCTAGAAAAGTAAGGCACAAATATATTTTTTCACCAATCAAATGAGTTTCTGAATGTACGGCAGGAACCTACCTAATTCTTACGACATTGCGCAAACTAGAAAGGTGTGCTGTTCTATCCTCGAATTGCAATTAAGATCCCTGATATACAAAATGAATCCATAGACTCACCCGGTAGGATACAATTCATCCAACATTCGATAGCGATTGTTCTCGGGGCATAAATGAAAGCGACAACACAGACTTTGTTTTTCGAGCCAGTGTCATGGCTGGGTTGCGTCAGGGAGAGCATTTGGTGTCAAAAGTGCGCAAAACATATCATGCGGGTCACTCGCTGTGGCCACCGCTGACTGAAAAGGACTCAGCAGAAAGTCAACAGAGACTAAGTGCGAGGATATGGAAACAAACTCCAAACTGCAGGCTACGCTAACATTTCTGTCCAAACTCCATCCTCGCACAACAGTCACGATAGTAACATCCATTCACAAAGCAAATGTCGTAACTAGACATTTCCATCCAGGAAAGTAGTACGGATCGATGTCAAGATGAAGTCACCCGTGCAGAGAATTAAAAATCAATAGCTTGGCTCTACAGAGTGGCAGCTGCTCCAGCTTCAATGGATTGATGCTGATGGCTAGTAGCACTCCAGGCTCTTTGTTGCAAGCCGGTTATCGTCATAAATAGACTACGTTTACATGCCGGAAAGATCTGTAATGCGCCCGCAATGGAACGGATTAAAATAGGATTAAAAACAGGGTCCAGAGTGAAAAATTCCCCCATGTCGGTTATTGCAGTCTTGTTTATGTTCCTCTGAATGGATTGTAACTGCAGTATATTCCTTGCATACTTGGCCAATAAATCCGATTCTGAAAACATCTCAATGTTTGAAAAAGAAAGCCATTTCCGACGTGGAATCTATTTTGCAGGGTGCCGAATCTCTCATTGCCTGTGAAACGAACGCCGAGACAGATCAAAACGAGGATCTTCCTGTTGTCTCTTCGCTGCCTGCGCTAAAGCGGAGCATCTGAAATATTTATAGCTCGTGTCAGGCCACTGCTTCAGCAAGCCATTACAATCAAATCGTGCTTTTTTTTTTCTGACTTTTATCACGCATCCCGACCCCTTTATATCAATTTTAAGACTGATTTGGGGAGTCGAATCAAAAAGCCTGACGATCATGGAATTCACATGGCAAAGGGCCCGCGCACACGCTAAAACACGCGCTCACATAAGAGTTAATATGAACACAACATGCATGATGACAGTTTGAGGTCACTTAAAATACTTTCATTGGTACAGTGAAACCTCAAAACCCTGAAAGCCTTTAAGCCCATGAAATATTTGGAAAAAAAAGCGTAAACGTCATGCATATTTTGAATATCTAACAATTATAACGTATGACATCAGCAATTGATAGTTGATAGTTCGACGCTCTGCCCAGCTTCTTATTGGCTGCATCTATACATTTCCAGATGACCACACATTATGGTCAACAGCGAGACATATAGTTCATCAATACGCAGCAAAGTGCATGCGGTCTCTTCCGAGCCGAGTTTCACACGATATTTAAAAATCCTTTCTGTTGACTTGCAAAAAAAAAAACACGCGGCACCGCAATTTGCCCTGCTGTCAACAGGCAGTCACCGGCGCTGACATATGCTTCGCACAGCAGGATGTGAAGTCACTGCGCTGCTTTCAGCGTGGCGAGAATACAGCACAGGCAAAATGACATCACTGGGCTTCCATGAAGGAATGGAAACCCTTCCACCTACACATAATTCACAAAACAACAATCGACGATTGGGCTTTTGAGTTACGACGGGGTTCTTGAAAGCCGCAAGCGGAGCCCCCGGGAAGCACACCCGAGTCCCCGTGAAGATCACACTACAATTCAATAAACACATGGAAGTCTTAGACTACTTGCATCTGTTTTTAGTACATACCGGTAGCATGAATGAACCCTAAAAAAAAAAAAAACACACACATTTAGGTGTGTGTTTGTGTCTTTTCAGAAGTAGTAGTTTCGAGGCCGCCCCACTGAGGCTTGGCAGGTCATCGGTTAATCACATGGCGGACGAGGAGTCCCATCAGTAAGCAACATGTTGAGACATTTAAGGCTCAGGATGGGTTAATGTGGGGATGAGGAAAGATTGGTGATACTGAACAAATGGAAGATGAATGAAGAGACAGGATCAGAGCAAGGATGGAATCTTGACCACACAAACAAGCACAAATATTTAAAAGACATGCAGAAAAGTGATGATCCCAAAAGAGAGGCCTTTGCTTAATTTTCAGACTGACTAAAATCTATCACAGAGAAGCCGCCATCATTTTTTCACACCATGATAAACCGGCGCCGGGGAAGCTAAAAAATCTAAGCCAGACAAGCTGACATATTACATTACCAGGAAGCCGCACTTCATTCAGAGGGACACCAATCAACCTCGTCACTCAAACGCCTCTGATTCTTGTTGACTATACTCAACACGTGACATGGAGATACGCAACTATGCACACCACATCCAAAAGCTGTCTCCATCCATTTTCTAAACTGGTCAACTTGTTCAGAGTCGCAAGTCGCAACTATCCTAGCTAACTTTGGGCAAAAGTCAAATTGTCATGATCCTGTACTGTTTGGTTTGTTTTTTCAGTCTCCAGCTGGAGGATGGGCGTTCCCTCACGAGTCGCACCTGTTCCTGAATCCGGCCTCGTTACTTCTCTCCTTTAGAAACCACGCTGACAATTGGATGTTGGATTATTAAGCCTTGCTCACGACTCCGTCCTCAAGTGCTTCATATCTCTAGACATTCTCTGTATTTTTGCCTCATAGCCTTTGCTTAGTTCTTCGCAGTATTTTTGTCCTGTAAGTATTCTTGTGATGCATTCGTCCAGCGTCCTTCGTTGTACTTTGTCAGCGTCGTGTTTTTGTCTATAAATATATGTTTGTCCTCTTATCTCTGTCTACGCTTGTGGAATGCTCATTCTGTCCGGCGGAATCCTTCCGGACATAGGACACAAATTACACCTTGGATGGGTCCTCAATCAAATTCTCACCATCACAGAGTGAGGACTGAGCCCGTAGCCGTGCTTGCACCAAAGTCAGGCTAGCGGACCACTCACTACGCCATCATTGAACACAAAAAAAAAAAACTAAGCATACACACCATATATTTTGCCGTGTTTAATGATGCCGGGGCAGTTAGTAAGAATAGCACGTACAAGGCATCTGCATCAGGCATAAAAAAATGTGGACTTCATAGACACTATTGCTCACACGCTGATCTTCCAGATGGAAGTGAGGAATGCGATTAGGCTGCGGAGACACGCTCCTGTTGCACTGCTAACCGTGTCTACGGGCTGCTGCGCTTGCAAACTGGGACACCGCTTGTGGAAATAGAGCCCCTCAAAACACATTCGAAAGGCATTGATATTAAATTGGTGCAGTGCAGAGTGGGTTCAACATTCCGCAAATGCAACCCCTCTGCTGATGACAACGACATTCTGGGATATTTCAGGCTAACACACCAGTTGTGTTCTCTAAATTAAGATAAAAGCAAGCTGTATTTTCCAGCACTTTCAAATTCTGACGGACCTGATACGGTTACGTATTCAACCTTGAAATGCAGCCGTGTTTTGAGACTGGAATCGAACCCGGTACCTCTGCACTGCGAGGTTGACACGCTAACCACTCGACGACCGGGCCCCATTGACGACGTCATGTGATGGAGGCTATGCACTGAGAGTCAACGATTCCAGGACGAGAGAGCGGATGCCCAGCATTTAAACATGCAGCAGTTGCCTTCGCTTAAAACTTTGTTTTTAACACTTTCATGCACCCCGCAAGGTGATAACATGATAATCTGTCCACTGTAGTAACCGCCGTCCCCGAAAGGGTTAAAATGTGGACCACGGGCAAATGAAAGGGCTTTTCCCTTCCACCTTAACGTCCCCAACGGAACTGCTGCTGCAATGGCAGCCACAAAGACTTTGTCAGTTACTTCATTGGTAAGATTCATCGTCACAGATGCGAGAATAACAACGTAAAACTCGAGCAACAGTACGAGTTCACGTATCTGCTCCACTGACTGCTTCAAGGATACAACGCTCATGGCGCCGCATTTCTCTGGACAACTGTGCTTCGTCTCTATCGGCCTCTGTGGTTGGTCCTTCCATAGACTGGCACTGAGGCCTTGATTTATTTACATTCCCATCTGTTGCTCAGAGTCTGCTAATTTTATGTTGCGTTCGCGCAGCTCTCATTATATTTTATTACAAACAGGCTGTTCCAGTCAAACAGAGTTCCATTTATTGTAATACTCGGCGTCTGCCCCTGTGGTTGGAACAATAATGGATGCTTCCACCGGACCTGACCTGATTGTTTACCGAACAAATGGCCGCTCCGCTGTTTGTGCCTGCCTCGCTTGGAAGGCGACGTAAAAGCTTTAACGGTACAATATGTACTTTTCTTACGAGTCATTTTCAGGTACCTGCTGTCCTTTTGACACAGCACATGCCGTGACAGTAAAGTAAGATAGCTCCATATTCAGTATATCTTATGCCAATGTTATATTATTAGCTTGTGCTTAATAACAGTTTTAGATGACGGTGGAGGAATACGAGCGAGATAACAGATTGTCCAGTAAGAAAAATCATCACAGGGCTAAATGTGCACACCCAGCAGTAAATTAACATTTGCAATAGAAGGAGCACAAGCAACACACCCATAACATTAATCAATGTTGTCAGTGGACACGCATGTGCAAATCATTTGAGATCGAACAGGCTTCATCGACGCTCATACTTGAAATTTAAAACATTTTTATGAAGAATATGATCACTATTTTTAGACAGGACGGTATTTTGGGCATGACGGTGGCGATGCTGGAAGGAAATGACCCGGCTGACATGTTGTGACTCAACGTGAAGTGACTCATTTTGGCTGACAGCGACATGTTGGGGGATTTGAGGCGTCAACACTTTTAATATTTTCTGATCCCCGCTTATACGGATGTTTCGCAAGAGTTTGCGGCGCGATAAATTGACGGTTTAGCGTTACCCGCTGCCAAAAAAGCCTACTTTTGAACTTTATTGGGGGGGTTAATCGGAGACATATCAAACTGCAGTCGCGCATATTACAAGTCACATAGATGGTGAAAAAGATTTTAAATTATTTATCTTGGTCTCTTTTTTAATATAATGATGTCCGGGTTTTTTTTTAAATATATCTAGTGCCCGTTTTTGTTATAACAGGTCCTGGCCACCAAGCCACGGGGGAGGACTGACAGTGTGAGAGGATCAAGAAGGAGAGGGGCTGACAAGCTTTGAGAGTCAACTCAGGAGAAGCACTGGCGATTGCTCAGAGCTGTCTCTTCTCGTCGTGATCACAGCTGATGCAAACACTGCAAAGTGACACCACAGAGGCAACGGCAGCTGGTAATGGCGAGGTTGTGTGTTGGGAAACTGCTGAGGCTCTGTTTTGGTATTTTCTGTATTTTCCACAATGGGAATACAGTACGAGAGCTACTTGGGATTCTTATCCGCTGGGACGTCTTATCCACTTTTTATGAGTCCTCCTAATGAGAAAGACGGTAATGTGTCATTGGCATAGCAGCCAGGCAACCGATGAAATGGCCTATCACTCAATAAATCAATCAATAACGGTCGACGGCATTGAATTAAACTATGCCCCGTGTTATGTCAGCACGGGGGCAATAAAAGTCACATTTGCCAGAGCACTTTCAGTTCATCGAGGACGTTTCCATTTTTCAATTCAATTTTAGCTCATTCCAGACAAACGTACTCAACATAAGCTGTGGAGTCTTAAGACCTGGTACACATCAACTTCACCGCGCTGTTTTATGTCCTAATTTTACCCCCTCCCAACCAAGAATAACAAACACCAGACTACTCTTACGTTTTATCAGACTGTCCTATAAAATTATCTTGTGGTCTGCGGTGTGTTAAAGGATGAAATTGACCAGGATGATTGGGTCAGAAACAGGTCGGACGGAAAATCTTCAAATATCCATTCATTTTCCAATCTGCGTTATCCTCACGAGGGGTGCTGGCGCCTTTCACTGCCGTCTTCAGGCAGTAGGCGGGGGAATTCAAGAAGCGCCCTAACTTATGAAAAAGGAAGTGGCTGTAAATAAAAACGAGCCCGTCCTACCTGATGTCTTTTTTTTTCATATCGAAGTGTGTTGCCTAGATGGCAAGACGTATTTTCCAAAACAAGTCCTTTTTTTAAATTTGTTTTTTGACAACATCGTCAAAGAATGGAGTTGTCAGGAAAGCGCGAAAGCTAATTTTGCTGTCGTAGCAACTTGATCCTGAGCAAAGTGGAACACAGCAGAAATAAATCACTGACCTCGATTATGTAGTCCATTCTAACCTGGGATATTTTATACCAATTTTTATTTTTTATTTTTTTGGGCCACACGAGGAGCCACCGCAAGTACTGATGCCTTGAAATAAGAACAGGCATCAATACTCGCCCATCCCTGATCCTCACTATTTAATTGCTTTCTATTGCAAATGTGGGATGGGGGCTTTTTTTTGTCTTCAACAAAACTGAACTGAATGACACTCAAAAAGATTTCAATTGGCCTCTACAAAGATCATCCTAAAAAAAAAAAAATATATATATATATATATATATATATATATATATATATATATATATATATATATATATATATATATATATATATAAACTTCACGAAATCTTTCATTTTTCGATCACAAGCTGCTCGCGTTATCATGTCCACTTTGTGCCTGCGAGCTGCTGTTTCAGTGCATTAGTGGACTTCTGAAGGCCACACGATGCACACAGACCTTGAGCACCGCTAATTCCGTTACATAATGCGCAGTTCCACTTCTAAGTGTGTATGTTCACCGTGTGTGCGCCTATCGGTGTGTATGGCACGGTGCCAGTCGGTATCACTTTCCTTCTCCTTTATAATGATTCTTTGGAATTAACAGTGCTCGCTCATCCCGACTTTGCTAATGACCCGTGATGAATCATTAGCACTGGCTGCATCGTGTATCTGGGCCAATTATGTAAGTTAGATGTGTTTTCAAAGTTTTCTTTGAACATAGGTCATGGAATGTGATTTCAGCTGCAGCGGTTTAAGATGGAACCGGCGTCGAAATTAATCTGTGAGGTTGTCGTGCGTAGCTCAAGCAAGAAGCTCACCCCCCCCACACCACCACTTCACATCTGTCTGTGCAAGGAGGCTACCATTTCGATCAGCGGGCCCCAACCTTTTTTTGCCCCATGGACCAGTTTAATGTCAGACTATATTTTCAGGGAGCGGCTTTTAAGGTGTGATGGAAAAATCCGACAAAATAATATGATATGACCTGCATGAAAACTGTGGTATTTTCGACACATAATAATAAACACGAATCATGACACGAGGAACGTCCTATCTGGCCGCAGCACTCTCTGGTCGCTATGGTAACATTTAAACGTGCCTTCAAAATACCATACACCGCAAATACAAAGTGCATGAAAAATATGATTCATCATCACCGCATATTATGCAGAGGGGGCTTGGTGAGTGGGAATCTCCCATTGAGATAAATCCGAATTTTAAGTAGGAAATCCTGATACAGTACTTCTATTAAATGTAGCTTCTTTTTTTTTTTTTTTTTTACTCATTTTGCTAGCTCCCGGGTTTCATTTTAGCGGTAACCTGTCACATGACCGAGAAGCGCGCCTTGACCTGCCGTCAAGAGTGACAGATGTAACAGATAATCCAGTAATTTTTCAAAATAAAACATCTTTCGGATTCCAAAATAAATCAAACGGAAGTAATATAAGTTCATTCTTCTTTCTGTGCGGCCCAGTACCAAATGACCCGCAGCTCGGTACCGGTCGCGTGGCCAGCTGACTCATCGATATCAAGGCATGCCCTCATCCGTCCCCTCATCCCTTCATCCTCTCGCAATGTACAGTGTCGTCCTGTAGTCTCCACGGTGACATCAGTCATTTCAGACCGCCTGTCACCTGACCCTCGGGGGTTTATAATAAACTTTGCCGCAAGATTTACGTCTCCTAACGCTCCTGCGCTTGTGCCACAAGCTTGCCGCTGCTTGGCCTTGCAAGCAATGATGATGGATGCTCCGATTCGTGGATAGAGGGGCAGCCACGTGAGATCACAACGATTGCAACATTTAGCGAAAGCGTCTTGTGTATGGGCTTGTTCTCTTTGTTCTAAATTGTGCGACTGGAAACAACGGTCATTAGCTTCTCGCAAATACAAATGTGTGCCGGAGCTGTGGCCTGATCTCTGAAACCTCTGAGTCATGGCTAGCGGAGTACGGTACATTAGCATATGCGCTTCCAGGAGGTCCGTCGTCGCTTCGTTAATATTTGATGCATTTTATTAATGATTTCATTAGACATAAAACTGTTCCTTTCATTCCAGTCGCACAAATGAAGTGATTTTACTGAGGAAGAATATCGGTTATTCCAATCATAAGGAATGAGCACGACGTCGTTAGCCTAACAGCACATTTGTCTCAGTCATTTAAAAAGGATCAAGACTACATTTGTTCCGACTCGTACACACCTGGGCTGCGCCGGTGTCACAAAAGTGGCCCTCGATGCAAACCGGGGAGTACTCCTATCTTTAAAAAAAATTGTTAATTGATTGCTGAGTTTCCTCACTGTCAAGCAAGGACATTTCTTCATCTCTCATCTAGGGAAGGAAGCTTTCCGCAAAACTGCACGATCGATCTTAATTAGACGTCATGCCTCACATGTCTTCAAATTCACCCTGATGGGCCCCCCGGGTCCGAGTCAACCATTCAAACTGTATTACAGTATTCAACATTTGTGCCATATTAATGACACAACCTCAGAGAGATGAATGCACCGATGAGTTGCGGGCCAACAGTGAAACGATGCTTATTGCTAGCATGATGACACAACAGAAAAAAAAAGACATGACTTACAAGTTCAAGTATTATTGGGGAGTTTCAGAGTAAAGGAGACGATTACATGCGCAAGTTAAACAGATAAATCATCCAACGCACAAAGCCACAATCCGAACAATTCGTTTTGAAACGAGTCATCTGTTTGGTGTACAGATCCAAAATGTGTCCTGGCTAATCTCATAAACGGATGTGTTAAATATCAGCAATCACACTCGTTTCCTGGAATCACATCAGCACATCGGGATACAGTCAGCATCAGATACAGTAACACGGAGGTGGTGTGTGTAGTCTGAGGTGCAGTGTAATCCTAGGCCGGCAGGCAAATATAGCCTATTGCCGCTTTGGGCCGGGCTGAGTGCTGCTCTGCTCTGCTCGACCTTGGCTCCATCCTGCCCTCCCTTTCCTCAAACTCTTCTCTTCACCATGCACCGTCCTCCTACACTCTCATGCCACCTCTTCACGTTGCTTTCACAAACCATCCCTGTCACGCCGAGCTCATTCGTGGCGATCCGATGTCTTTTTTTTTTTATTATCTTGTGCAGCAAAGAACTGATGCTAGATGAAACGACAACCATGCTACCACAAACACAGCGTCCCTGTTTTTTTTAGTATCGGAGAGCTTCTCATCTCAAGTCAGTGTTGACGATAGGGATGCAGCGATCAAATATTTTGGCGTTCGGATATCGTCATACTGAAAATTTCTAGTGAATGATCGAGTATTTGGATGGGGGAAAAATGGCTTCGTCAGAATCTGAATCACACACACACACATACACACACACACACATCTTCACAAAGAGCACACACTATCCATTAGCGGAACTTCAACTCTATTGCATTAAGTGCATGACTCAAGGCTTGTGCAGAGCCGACGGCAACAAGGCATTTGACAGATGACTTTATCCCGCGAACGAGAGACAACTGCAGGTGAACCCCAAACAATGACAAGATGACTGAGATCTGCCCTCAACGTATCGTCCGTTATTACTCCGCATCAAGCCATCATCGGCTGAGTATTCGGCAACCGGACTTTTCTTTCGGATGAGATTTCTAAAAGGTGAGACAGATGACACAAAAATGGTCCCTATGGAGTGTGTCACCACACACACACACACACACACACACAAAACAGTATCCATCCATTTTCCGATCCACTTTACCCTCACAAGGGTCGCGGAGGGTGCTGCAGCCTATCCCAGCCGTCTGCGGGCAGTTAGCGGGGGACACCCTGAACCGGTTGCCAGCCAATCACAGGGCACACAGAGACGAACAACCAGCCGCGCTTACACTCACACCAAGGGACAATTTTGAAGTGTCAATCAGGCTGCCATGCATGTTTTGGGGAATGTGGGAGGAAACCAGAGTACCCGGAGAAAACCCACGCAGCCCCGGGGAGAACATGCAAACTCCGCACGGGGAGGCCGCAGCTGGAATTGAACCCGGTTCCCCTGCACTGTGAGGTCAACGTGCTAACCACTGGACCACCGGACCGCACACAACAGTACCCCCCCCCAAAAAAAAAAAATTAACAAATGTGGACGGTATGCATTCAAACTTGAAGTGAAAGTCCCACCATATTCTCTGACTGCAGGAGGTCCCCAAAATGAGTTGTGATACTTATTGATTGATGGCAGATAGATCTACTTGCCCATCCATCCATCCATCCATCTTCTACCGCTTATCCGGGGCCGGGTCTACTTGCCTAAACGGAAAATTTGCAGTTGTACAGCAAGAACCTCGCAAAGACTTGAGCGCTTATTAAACTCCTAATACGACGTTGGTGTACTGCCTGTCCGGTGTTATGAGAACATTTTGCTTGAAACTGCAGCGGATGACCTTTGGACAAAGGGATTTGATTTACAACAAGGTTAATGTCACTTGATTACTATCCTTAGCACCTCCTGATGCCTACTGTTTCGTTCTCTGTCTCACAATCATCTGGAGGAAGAAGGAGAAAAAGACAATTAGCAGGAAGGTAAATAAAACTACGGTTGAACGTGTCGGTCAACAAGGGCATGAAAGAGGATGAGACAAAAGTTGCTTTTAGTACTTGACATTTAAATGACTAAAACTTACCGTCTACTAGTTTTGTTATTTTTCGTAAACAAGATTGCGTTTGGCCAACATCCCAGATTCGAACGCGTCCAAGAGACAACCGTAAAGACGTTTAGCTCTCGCGCTAACGACCAAACGGACTGAGCCTCATTCCGCATTTCGACTGTACAGCAACGCCACAGAAACTTTACAAGCTTGACAAAGGAGGTGCTTGGTATGGGAAGATAAACTGCTTTATTGCACACAGCTTGTTGTTTTGCCTCAAGGAAATGGCGAGCTTGTCCACGGTAAGCACTTGTCAACCTTTTTGCATTTACCGCCGCGATATCTCTTTCACAAACTTATCTCCTTCATTCTCTGTTTTTTTACCTCCCTCTTTTTGAAATAAGTTAGAAAACGCTGAAGGAAAAAAAAATAACGCTCATCTTCAGACGCTCAATTTAATAAGCTCCTGTGAGATTTACTGAGGTCTGTCATGACGTCATGCTCGCTGACGGTTCGACTTAGAGGAACAGTTTCCCTGACGGTTCCGCCGCACTTTAGATTTAGTGTACATCAAACTTACAAGTCAAAAACGACAAACCCGGAAAGTCAATTCAAATGAGCTCTTTATCTTGCAATGGCAAAAAAAAAAAAAAAACACAAAAAAACAGGAAGCATAATCATCCAAATTCATCAAGCAAAAGTGGGGAAGAGGCGGGACTAAAATTCTGGAGCGGCATTATTTATGACGCCCAAGAAAGATGTCCTAAAAATTTTAAAGAGATTACACAACATGCTTACCGCCTGTCTTCAACACACACACACACACACACACACACACACACACACACACACACACACACACACACACACACACACACACACACACACACACACGCACACGCACACGCACACGGTATGATAATTTGCCATCGATGTTGGACACAGAAGAACACAAATTCAACCCTCAGCTGTTCAGGACATCGATCAACCTTAAATTTCAAAATAAAATGTCCTGTCGCGATTCATGAAATTTGGAATCATTAGTTCCAGAGTTCAAACTTTTCTTAACTGTCCAGGCAGTGGCTCATGTTCCATCTAAATTGTGTCTAGTTTGATGGGCTAATAGCTCCCCGTTTCGATGCACCACAGTAATGTCAACTGTAGGGCAATATTGGAATAAAATAAATAAATAAATAATGTACTGTATTTCGATTTTGGAGTGGAAAACCTATGACGCCAGCTGCCACCACTTGTACTGAATACTCGTCATATCTTCTTCTACGGCGAACTGGATTATTATTTTTTTTTAAGTTTGCCTTGCAATCCAACTGACAAGCATGCAATATATGAACTAGATGAAAATATGCAATATTCATTCTCATGAATCATTTTGGGGCTGCCAAGGTTGAGTGCACAGGCAGTACAAAGCTCATAAAATGTGCACCGAAAGGCATACCCAGCGTGTGAGAGTTTCAGCTACACCGGAGGAAGTGGGGAGGTTACATTTTAAATAGAAATTGTCATTTAATTCTTGACTTAAAATCGACAGCATGTCACTAAAATGTCACGAGGAGGTTCGAATTGCATCTCCCAGTATCATCACCTTTCCCTCCATTTTGCACTGGCCCCGTTCAAGCAGAAGCAATATGGGGAAAATGCCACGAAGCAAAAAATAAATAATTTTTTTTTTTAAACGCACTGAAGGGCATCAAACTACACTGGCATGCATCTGAGACGTGACTGCAATAAGATTTAACCCTGGACAACGCTTCAAGTGAGAGTTCCATGAAGGGAAAAGCCTTTCAGAGCCACACCTCCACTGACAGAACAATCATACACCCGCGCACACACACACACACACCTACACGCACACACCCAGCAGCTGAGGCCCTGGGAGCAACTGGGTCATGATGCATGTGGAACTGCATGCTTACTACCGGTCAAAAAGAAACGCACTGCCAGAACGACGGCTGACGATGACGAGAGCGGCTAGACCGGGGCGACGCCGTCAACCTGACTCGTCCGCCGCGGAGACATCCTACCTTGCGCCTGCGATCCTTGGATCGGTTCCTCTTTTTGATCTTCTCCTCCTCCTTCTCCCGCTGCTCCTGGGCGGCGGCCTCGGCGAGGTCCTTGGTCTTGCGGAGCTGCTTGGCGGCTTGCGCCATGGTGCCGCTGCTGCTACAGCTGCTGCTACACTGCTGCTGCTGCTACCGGTGGTCCCCCCCCCCCTCCACCCCCCTTTCTTCTTACCCGCGCCCCCCCCCCAACCCCGAGCCCCGTTTTAGCCCCCGACTAGCTCCCCTCGGCTTGCCACAGCGTCATGCGTGTGCTCGGTGTTTCTCCCCTCTATGTATAGTCGATGGAGATGCTACAAGCCACACGTCAGCTTCAAGATGCTACAGCTAGTGATGCTGATGCAGCCACTTACCAGTCGCTCGCACTGCGCTGAATTCCCCCCCCCTCCCTCTCTCTCTTCTTCCCCTCCTGTCCCCTCCCCCACTTGCCTACCTCTCCCTCTCGCTCTCCCCACGTTGCTCCCACAGACCCGTCACGCAGTCCCGTGTTTGGAAGTGCGGGGATGCTGTCCTATATCTCCTTGTTTGTTTTAATCCGCCGAGCGTCCCCGTTTTACGATCGTCGTTTGCATGCCGCCGATCGTCTTCCGATTTAGTCGCTCATCCCAGGTACGGACGACCAAGGCGATACTGCAGGATGCCTTCACATATCTCCCCGCTCCTGGTTGTGGATTTTCCATGGCACCCCTCCCTCCTACAAAGAGATGGAGGGGAAGAAAAAAAAAAGACAGATGCTTGTCAAATCATGAATACATTACAGATGACCCCAAAACACTGTTGAGTGACTCCAGTGTGCTTTTTTTTTACAATTAACTCGAAATGAGACTACACAATAGCTGTAGTTTACTTCAGAAGGTGGCAAGACAAATAAGGTTCATTAAAAGCTCCTCATGTTGTCACTGCCTGAAAAACATTTTGGAGGAGGTGCAGTGTTTTCTGCTCTCCACAGCAGAGCACCTGCAGCAGGGAGAAATAATAACTCTCTCTCCCTCCTCATCTGGTCTTCCCCTACTTTCCTCTGCAACATCATCTTTCTTTATACCGTTGCATAACTATGTGCGGCGCTGACGGGAGAAAGCGTGAGACAAGAACAATGACTGAGACGAAATATTGATTATAAACATGTCAAAATTAGATCCCTCTAATCCAGTCAGGCAGGAAGAAACAACTTCGAAGTGGTCTTGGAAAAATTTGTGGCTATTAGTAATTCTGATGACAGTTGAATTAATATTGATCAGAATTATGTAAAATAAAGCACTTAAAATGGTGGCAAATGTGTAGGGACTCACGTTAAACTCAAATGTAAATATTATTGGCTAATTCTGAACGGCCACATCCCCAGTTATGAAGAGGGTGTGCACACTTGTACAAGCACATTATCTATTCGTATTTCCCTTCTTGGAAATGTGTCAATAATTTTTTTAAATTGAGTTCTACATGTTGTAGGTCACATTGCTATTGCACATCCGCTCCAGTAGGTGGCAGTGATGATGTCATTGTAAGAGAGTGCACAGGGTGTATTAGCTCCTCTGCAGAGATGTACTTACAACAATTTTAAGGACAAATGATACCAATGATAGTGAGGGAGGGGAATTGGGGGCGGGTTGTGGGGGGCAACAAAACTTCTAACTGCGGGTGTGGAGGCGTAACAAAACCTGAGAAGCACTTTTTTTTTTAGACCATTCTTATCACAACATAATGGCTAGCCTGCTAGCTAACGTCACCACCAGTCAAGTCAAATAATTCCCCACATATTCAGCAATCATGTTAACTATGTCTGCATCCACGTCGATATTTCAGCAGGAAGCATTTTGTTTTCAACTGACACATTCAAACGCTTAAGACACAGCCTACTGATCAATGCATTTTCTGTCAACTTCCAATAAATGTCATATGTAATGTGTGATATTATTGTTCGACAGACCGTACTATGTAGAGTGATTGTTTAAATGCAGTTTAAAAGACATGTACTACAACTTTATATTATAATAATGATGATGACAACAGTAAAAACTGTAAACTGGGTTGTCTTTGGATAACATCAAAAATAAAAAGTATGACAGCATAGCGCTCAATTGGTGTCACCAAAGACTAATTCAAGTCCCAGGAAACTGCTTGGGCGAAAGGCTGTCTCTTGGCTTGTTGAAGTTGTTTTGCATCTGCCTTCCTCTTATGGTTAAGGAGGGCATTAAATCATTTATGATCAACACGAAGGCGCGTTAATTATATCCTGTCAGCTTCAGAGACACTTTAGTGGGCTCTGGGGGAATTCTCAAGGACAATCGCAAGACACGTCTTTGTGCAACCACCGCAAAGTTTCATGGTTCAGTTTCACATTCAACGTCACATAGTAAAAACAGAGAGAGAGAGAGAGAAAGAGACTACATGCATGAAACGTTTCTCTGTCGACCGTGCGACATTCCCGCGTCAAGCGTTGTGTGAGCACCCTCTAGTGGCAGTTTTAGATTATTACACTTTAAAGAATCTACGACAGTACCTTAAACCGGCATCCGTCGATCAGTTCACTCATCTGTCCAATCACTAATGAGTCATTGCTTTCCCAATTTTCAATGACAACTGTATAAGAATCTGCATGACTTGGCGTGAATCAGAAAAGTAATCAGGAACAGCGTTGTGGTAAATGACATTCTACATAAATCATGCTTATGTAACGTAGAATTTCATTATTTGTGAAATTAATGCACTACAAATGCGACTGAAGCGCAGTGTTGCCTTTGGTTACAACATTGTGGTTATTTTTAGATATTGTTTGATATCAGTGATGTGACCAGACTATCTTTCAAGCAGAGTCACATGATTTTTGGCCTATATGTTTCTATATGTGCCTTGCGACTGACAGGCGACCAGTTCAGGGTGTAGTCTGCCTTAAGCCCGAAGTCAGCTAGAAGAGGTTCCAGCAACGCCCCGCGACCCTGTTCGGGTTAAGCAGTGTAGAAAATGGATGAATGGGATCGACTATTTCTGTTGCTGCACTTTCACAATTACGACTTTAGATGTCAGTAAAATTCCAGGATATGAAAATGCTCCATGGGGCCTCCGGGATAAAATTCTTCATCCAATGTCATTTGCCCTGCAGTAAAATGTGACAAATGAAATGTCGATTTACTTTTACTTCATTGGGACATTATTCAGTTTCCATTGTGAACCCACATAATATGATCTGATACCCTCATATGATGTAGACAGAAGACATTGATAATTTGCTAGTTTTTAAATCAGAGACGGCGACACAGTGGACTACTGGTTAGCAGGTCGGCCTCACGCTGCATAGGTGCAGGGTTCAATTCCGGCTCCGGTCTTCCTGTGTGGAGTTTGCATGTTCTCTTTGTGCCTGTGTGGGTTTTCTCCGGGTACTCCAGGTTTCCTCCCACATTCCAAAAACATGCGTGGCAGACTGATTGAACGCTTGTTCCTAGGTATGAATGTGAGCGCAAATGGTTGTTTATCTATGTGTCTGTCCTGCACTCACTTTTCATTCCTGAGGCATTTGGCAGTGTTGCAAGTCTGCCAATGATTTGACCGAGACAAAATAACATCCGACGTCTCTAACAGATTCTCATTGTGAACCGTCTGCATTCTGAATCACGCCCACAAATAAATTGTATTTTACTCGCAAAACAGAATCTAGCAATCCTTTGCACGCCCACCTCTCCATTAGGAGTCATTGATCATTATGGCCGGCCATGCCAGAGACACTCTTGTGAGAAATCAAGAGCTGGAGGGCAAAAAGCAACCTGGCGGTTGGCCAGAAATCATCTCAGCCACGATGGCACTAAAGTGCAGAGTAGCTTTCTGTCAAGAGAAAGAATGGTGCCAACGTTTGTGTGAGCGCTGATGAGAAGCTCACATGAACTTCTTCTGTTAGCTGATAGCAATGTATCCAAATCATGCCTCCTCACTGAGATAATGTTACTTCCCATTTTTTTGGTGCTTTTCACTCCACTGAGGAATCTGCTGACCTTCCAAAACTTGCCAGTGAGCAGACTTGGAGCACTTGCTCTCTAATCAAGGGACATCGACTGGGCCCGTTTTTCCATTCCAGTGACTGTAAGTCGGTTTGCTCTGCAGCTTGTACACCAAACACTTTCTTCCAAATCAGTTTGGTGGTATAAGGCTCGGTGGAGCAGTGGTTAGTGCGTCAAGGTATCGGGTTCAATTCCAGCTCCGGCCTCCCTGTGTGGGGTTTGCATCTTGTCCCCCGGACTGCGTGGGTTTTCTCCGGGTTCTCCGGTTTCCTCCCACATTCCCAAAAAATTGCATGGCAGGTTGATGGAACACTCTAAATTGTCCCTAGGTGTGAGTGTGAGCGTGAATGGTTGTTCATCTGTGGGTGCCCTGCGATTGGCTGGCAACCAGTTCAGGGTGTCCCCTGCCTACAACCTAAAGACTGCTGGGATAGGCTCCAGCACCCGCCGCGACCCTTGTGAGGATAAAGCGGATCGGAAAATGGATGGGTATAAGGCCCAAATGCAACGCTGTAGGGATTTTTTTAAAATTGATTTTACAGTTTTTCAAGTCACTAAATGGAAAAACACATTTTCCCCCATCGCAGCATAAATAATAGTGCGTGCAAGAGTGGCGAGGAGGCTCAGACTGAGGAGACAGGAAGGAGGATGGGAGCGGGGGGGGGGTCATTTGGATTTGGTGGAAAAGGAGGAGCAAGCTGCACTGCAGCAACTGGGCGTTGGCTCGAGTGAGAGAGGAGGAGAGAGGAAAGCAGGCAGAGGTTGTTGGGACGTCACCGAACGGGACGCAAGCAAAAAATAGACCAGTGTGTTGCTATTAGTAGCTGCATGTCTGCGCTATTGATCCAAATACACATTCGGGGAACTGAGGGGGTCTGGTGATACTACCCAGAATTTTTCTTGGGTATAATATTTTTCTGTCTTTTTACCTTTATTCCTAACATCTGAAAATAGATATCTATATTATGTACTCCTAATTACTTTGGAAAACAAAGTCTAGATGGTGTACCTTTTCAACCCGCTGTGGATGACAACACAATTCTCTAATTTGAAAAAAATATATATTTGCAAGTTAAGCTATGTATGCATTTCATTTATTTATTTATGTTGCCGTCGCCATAAGCTAATTTTGCTTTTTTATTTTTCCAAGTTCACAAGGTTAGCAAGCGTGTTCTCATATTAATTGCACAAAAGTAGAGTCGGTGCTGGCTTGCTTGCTTTCATTGGGTATAACAAAGTGAAAATTTCATTTTTAATGTTTACTTTTGTACTTCAGAGTTTCTACTTTGTTACTTCTAATGAAGGGCAGGTGTCAAATTAGGGGTTCTACTTTTTTTTTTAAAACCATTTACACATGTGCATATAAAATCTAAATGTAAACCCTGCCTCCACTTTACAAACTATGGGGACAACAGTGTGCCTCTGGCGGATAATCCATGAATTGCATCTTATTAAAAATATTAATTCTGTCTTTTATGCTTTTTTTTTCACTTTTAAATTATCCTGCGGGCCTGATCAAACCTCGCCGGGGGCCGCTTCTGGCCCGCAGGCCGTATGTTTGACAAATGCTTATTTCACAAAGACACTGAGGGAACACCATTTCCTTCCTTTTTTTCCATCTAAAAATTAAACATGTCAGTGGTCTACTAATTTCATGATATTACTGATGTCAACTGTTTCAGAATGCCCTTGAGGAAATCAAGTTGACTCGATTCACGATGCGGCATCCGCAGTGGCGTGAGCAGGCACTCAAGTCGCACCACCGGCTCGTAGCAATGAAATGAAAAATCCAATGAAAAGCACGGGACGGGCTCAGTGGAAGATGTCACGGTCGCGTCCCTCCAAACCTGCCTATAGAAACATTGCAATTAAGCTCAACAGCCTATTAAAGATGACATTTCTTCTTGATTAAATCGTGAGTGCCTGCCTGTCTGTCTGTCTTCTGCGGTCGTCTACGCTTTTAACAAGATTAAAATCTGTGATCTGCGGCCGAGGTGACAGGTCTGCACTCCTAAAAAGTATCTCAGCAGTAAATAAAATGAATAACATGCAACAGATGATCTCGATGGGATGCTACGTGCACAGCACTCTTGCACTACTTTGTGTTGAATGATTTGATTAGAAGAGTTGCATTCTTGATCGATAATCTGTCCAAAAGGTTGAAGCGCTTTGTGTACGTTGCAGTTTGCAATTAGACTTGGACTCCACCCTAATTGTCTGGTTACAAAATTTGGACTCGTTGACTCAGCAGTATTTGGCTTGGCATGAGCAGTCGAATTTCAACAGGACAAGAAATAGGATGTGCAAAGTATGCTGTCATTTTTCTATTCTTGGGGTTTGGACAGAATTCTGTCTCAGACATGCCATTTAGACACATACAGTAAGGCACTCGGTCTTAATTGAACACATTGAAAGCAATCCATACGCCTTGAAGTTTTGTAAAGCATGACTCAGCAGATGCTGAAGCTAACTTATGACCAATGCTATTGTTTCTGTATTACAGCACATACTGTAAATTGCTCTAGATGCTTACATTGCTCCACTACAAGTCAATCGCGGCAAAAAGTCAATGCACAAGCGGCGGGAATAAATGGCCGTTGATCAAATAGTAATGAAGTAACACGTTAATTAATTCCTGTTCATGGTTCGGGTTATCTCACTCACTTTGCATGTGATGAATTTGCTAAAATCTGTCTTGTTCCGTCCTCTCAGAAACACAGTGCGACAGTTGCACTTTCCGCTCGTGCCTGAGTACGCAATTGCAGTTTTCCGCAGCCTCATGAAATATGCAAGTTGAAGCATTGCCATTTGCCAATCACGTTTGCACAACTGCGTGTGTGTGTGTTAATAATTCTAAAAACTAAAAGAAAAGACCAAAAATAGTGAACACAAATGCCCCTTGATTAATACTTGAAGCTTATAAAAATGTTTCCCCTACCGTACCAGATCCGTGAAGTTGTAATAACAACATTCACCACTAGATGGCAGACAGCATTTTCACATGAGCGCAAGGCTCGCTCGCTGCACATTTGCATTTTTGGCAGATGGGTCACGCAATCCAGCGCATAGATCACACACAAAACTGTCCATGTGACAGTATGCAAGGGCATTTCCGCAGGTTGATTCGGGTGAAAAAGCTTGCCTCCAAAAAGTTTGAAGTTTGAGCAAAAAGTTGGCAAGCTGGCGCCCAAAGACGTTTCCACCCTGGAGGCCGAGCTCCGTTAGCAAAAGAGAACAGAGCAGTATAAATTATCATCAACTAGCAATTGAAATGCACACAAGGGGACCCTGTGCAGCGTGCAGGGGAAGCACAGTACAAAGGATTGTCATGAATAGAGCCAAAGCTGAGTCACCAAGCTTATCTAAGACTCCTATGAGTCATAACCATGAGGGAAAGCCCCACTTGTTTTCTCCCTTTCATTTTTCTCAAGTGATGATGATAATGCAGCGGAAATAATTTCCATGCATAATGTAGCGTCAGGTGCAGCAGCAAGGCAGAGTCCTCAGGGGGGAATCTGGGCCGGGCTGCAGTTAGCATAAAAAAAAGAATGACAAGACACTTTGCCTGAAAGCACATTTGCTAAGCAAGCTGGTTGTTTGGATGCTTTGAGCAATCCTCTCAAGCAGCAAAATTTCTCTCCCTGCCCGGTTGCAATAGCATTCACTTGGATTACTACCTCTGCCAAGTGCAAAATGGTTATTGCTTGGAACAGCATTTGTTGGTTTGTGAGTAGGTGGTTAATGGGATCACACAAAAATTTTAATTTGATTATTTTTAATGCTAATTAACTCCCAGTGGAACTATTCTCCTTGTCTTGGCTGTATTATTATTTATTCATATTCGGTCATTTTTCTTGAATTAGTCAGTAACCTGCTAGCTGGCATACGGATGGAAAACCCCTCCCAAAATAAACTCTCCTTTGAATTAAGAAGGAGGCGGCCCGGTGGACCAGTGGTTAGCACTTTGGCCTCGCAGTGCAGAGGCGCAGGGTTCGATTCCAGCTCCGGCCTTCCTGTGTGGAGTTTGCATGTTCTGGAGTGGATTTTTTCCAGGTGTTAATTGTTTTCGTAAAAAATCCGTTATTATCCATTATCATTCTCAGTAGCTCGTGGACTTTGAGGCAAATGTCTCAGAGCAAGTTGTGCTCATTAGCGGGGTCGACTCCATGGGCCTAACACTGCGCACTGTTAGTGAAGCAATTATGGCGCGTAAATAAATTTACCCCGGGCCACTCTCAACAATCACTTTCAATCAAAGTGAGACATTGAAACAGACACACGAAAACTCTTCTAAGCTAACCAAAGCAGTCCAGTTGTATTGTAGACGTGGACAAGGCTGGAATGGGTTACAAATCCAACAGTAAAAGGCTTTGGTGAGAAGTTCACAATTGGCGCAATGATCACAACTTCGATACAACTCCTTCTTCTTTCTGCTGCGACAGCAAACTCGTTTACGTAATGAGAGTTGAATGGAGAGCTCACTCACGCAGCATCATTGAGCCGGATCAGGATTTTGCAGCACAGCCTCTGCAGCACGACTCCACCTTCCACTCACGTTCGTCAGCAGCTCCCTGACCTGCCGCAGAGACATGTTGCCATGCTCGCTCGTCACAAAATTCAGTACACCTGTGCTTAACTGTCACTTGTGTCAACAGCAGGATTCAAATGCAACTCGGGACCCAAGTATGCTTCCTCAAACGTTCCAATAACATGCCAAAATAACAGGTCTATCTATCTATCTATATCTATATATAAAATACAAATGATGTAAAAACTAACTAAAGGGACTATTTTGAAGAAAATGCAGAGAAACAGAAAGGGCATACAGCATAGTCAGAGGCCATTTGGGATGATAATCGGTGGAAAAGGCGCCACATCGACATACCATAAGATTATGTTTCACAATGCGAGCGGAATTTGAGTGGAGGATTCCACACTTTGCCTGCAGTTTTGTTTCCAACAGAGTTGGCGCCAAACACCATGAACAACTGAAAGCCTAAGGGCCTGCGTGTAAAAACTCTACATGTGCCCTGAGATTGACTGGCAATGAGTCCAGCGAGTACCCGCTCGGCCAAAATCAGATGAGGTTTCAGCTCACCCATGACTTTATAATAAGAACAGGTGCTGTAGAAAATGTATAGTTGGATCTTTAGACAATTTTGTACATCCTCAGCTATAGGAAGTACCTCAAGGCTCTGTCATAGCTCCCATATAGTTTGCAAAATATACCCTCCTTCACTTATATTCATACACATCATATATTTTTTTTGCCTGCTGATGGAAGGCAACTCCCCAAGTCCTATTTACAAAATAATCAATAAATCAATTTTCAAATTTTTTCCAGGCTAGCCAAGGTCGTTTATTCTGCTACAAAAGACTCAACAATTCCAGTTAGTGGCAGCATTGGATGTCATGCCATTCATATCAGTCATGATCAGGCCACCCTGCGATACTTGATCCAAAGGCCGAGTGCAGAGAGACATGTGATCATTACAACACATTGGCGAACAGTTGCCTCTCATTCATAATTCACTTTGATATCACTGCAAAGCAGTTAGGGCATTGGAATGAAGTACACTTGCATTGACTCCCAAAAAGAACCTTCAGCATATTTAGCGTGTAATGGTTGGTGATGGTGTGTGTGTGTGTGTGTGTGTGTGTGTGTGTGTGTGGGCGGTGACAATTGAAGAGGGAGGGAGAGGGGAGGGTTGCAGAAAAGGAGGGTGATGAGTGACTCTGCAAATTTCAACAAGCGGCCACACTCCAGGAAATTGGAAGCCTCTGGAAATTGTTTTTTGTTGTTGTTATGACACGGGCCAAGTGATTAAAGTGCATATCATTAGGAAATGCATTGCAGTAGAGGAGATGGCGATATTGATGGATTAAAGACAGGATGCTAATTTAATACCTTTTTTTTTGTAAGTGGATGGCACAAAAAAAGGCAGATCATTTTAGTTTACTCAACAAATCAGATGCACTTAACCCTTGATATGTTCACGACAATCCGATGGAAGTCATTGTTTTAGATCATTTCGATCATCATTTGATGTTGTATAGTTCAAAATGAAACAAGTCATCCATAATGCTACAATGTAAAATTGCAGGAGACATTAGCATATCAAACCTCTAACCTCATGCTAAGAGCGCAACGCAAAATAATATAAGCGGCCCCATAAAGACACAAGTCATTATATTTTGACCTTTCGCCTTCAAACCTGCTCCCCCTGACTACCGCTGCTGTCGTAGTGGCAACGGTGCCCACCCCCCTCCCCGCTTCCCACCCCCAAAACCGCTCACCCACATCCTCTGTCTCACCTGTTGTCCCGCCGTCTGCCTAACTTGCAGTCACCGCCAGGGCCGTCTTGTCTCGTTCACACCCATAACATTATTGCTGCTCTGACCTCGACAACAGATCGATCTTCCGTACGTGGGATCGTTTACCTTCAGGCAGCCGCGCTTGTCATCGAAGCGCCCTGCACAGAACGGCAACGTGTCACACAGCAAAGTAACACATTTGATTGTTTGTTTTTCTAGGTAGAATGTAAGTGGCATGAGTGGGGAGCACATCCAGTCGTACTCCGAGGCATGTTTTGATTCTTCTGGGATTTGACCATCGCCTTCATGTTTGTTCTCCATTAAATGCCCGTCAGGCATCGGCAAAATGTGAGTAGTCGTATTTGAGTTTTGTGTGTGTGTGTGTGTGTGTGTGTCAACACTTTGGAGTACACGATGGCCCGGTGGTTGCGCATTGATCCACCGTGTCCTGGGATGGATGAATAGCAGGGCGGTGTAAAGGTTACAGGAAAATATGGAGAGGTAAGCAGGGTGTGACAGGATGTGGATGGTGTGGGGTGATGTGAGCGTGTGCTTCTGCGGGACGGTAATGCCGTGTACAGTGTGTGTGGGGGGGGGAGGTTGCATAGGTGAGGAGAAAGGGAGGGGTTACACTGCAGTTTATCTGCAATGCATCACTTACTCTCTTACTCTGCCTCTCTCTCTCTCTCTGTCTGTGGATTGAAAGGATGCAGACCTTTTCTACACACACACGGTCTGACTCATGTTTTATCTTGCAGGCAACGTCACAATTTCTCGGCCATCCAATTGGTTGCGCAGCAGCGTTCAGGCCGCGTGGTGCAAAAAAAATAAATAAAAAAAAAAAACAAGCTGCTCATTTCATGTGGTGAGGAACCAGATGTAGTTACTTCAAGTTTTCCAAATGTCAGTGGAACTATGTGATTTCTCACGGCCAATCAACAAAAAGATGAGACCAATGAATAAAGCTTGGCCACAAAGCTGCAAGACCAATCTGATCATCACCGTCCACCATGCTGCCTACAAATTGTATACAATTTAAAACAAAATACTTGATAATGATTTAACGCAACTCGACATTAAATTAAATGTGATTTTTTTTCCCCCCATGTCATATATACAGTATATATATACACACACACACATACACACACTCTCTATGGGTGTGTCCCTGTCCTGCATAAACACAGTCATGTATGCACTATGCACACTGACCCAGCGCACACGTACATAAGAAGCATCGGGATGTGACCATCAGTATGCTGACGCGCTCGCCTCTGGATTGAAACCAAACATCAGCAGCTTTTCTCGCCTGGAGCAGGAAGTCAATGTTCAGCAAAAGGCAAGCAGATTAAAATGTTTCAATTAATGGAACACCTGATTACGCCATCAGTATCACACTCTTTATTTAACAGGAAATCAGTTTGGGGGGATGGGGGGCGGGGGGGGGGGGGCTGGTAGCATATTTTTATGTGAAGGAATAATTGACCCGGATAGAAAACTACAGCATTATAAAAGAGACGCTGCAGCCATATACTGAACCATTTTTACAAGTTGGAGGTTCTAAATGCTTCCAGACCACCAGAGCATGAGACTGAAATGCCTTTTGATTCCCTATAGTTGCTGAAAAGTTGTTTCGAATGTACAGTGGAGCATCTAATGTCAAAGGGTCGTAAAGTGCTCTACGAATAAAATTGAGTCGAGTTTGTTGTGCGATAAAATGAAGAAAATGGTGATGATCTTTTACATTGAATGAAGGCCATAACAATTCATACTCAGGTCAAATTTGTTTTAAATGGAATTCCGGAGTGGTTGGAAAAAGAGAGTTATTTTTGTGGTTGATTCTTTCAAATAATCTCAATTGTAACTATATTGAACGCATTGTTATTCGAGATCACACAACTACAGTAGGCCGTCACAGTGTCAATGTTTCTGCTTAGTCAGCTCATTTGCAAATACTGTGTAGAAGGGTTAGTCAGCGGTGCATCAGCTCTCTTTGAGGTCACACTGTCCTTGCCTTTGCTGTACACAGCATACAACAACAAAAGGCATCTGCATTAGAACACGGTTTGTGACTTGAGAACCCGCCTGTGTGTGTGTGCGGGCCAAACTAATTGATGGCCCACATTTGGATGGGCGCATTTGCCTTTATTCAGCTGCAGTATCATTTCATCACACTTCTGCAGTGCGCTTGAGCCTTGAAGTAACTCCAACTGACTCACCGGCTCTTGTTGCAAGACCCCACCCAGTCCCGCTCATCACACCATACCGCCTCGCACCCTCTCAGGGCCCGCACAAGAACCAATGCATGACATTCTAAAAGTCTGGCATGCTCACAGGAGCAACGCTCAAGGACAATGGAACATTGTGTGGGGGCGTGGCTCCTGGATTTTTTTTCATTTACAGTAGATGTAGTGCTATAAATAGAAACACCGCTGCCATGCTGCAACTTATTTTGCCCAGTTTGACCTGCACTGTAAAGAGAGGATTGCTAGCAGAACAGTGACGAAAACCTCAAAACACTGATGCAGCCGTTTTTGGTTCAGCCCCCCAACAGCTGCTAATCGACCGCATGGAGTTGAGGGGAGCATTCAGATTGATAGCTGATCAATAGATCCACCCCGCATCGGCCCGCATTGACGCTAGAAGGAGTGGTTAGACCAACCTTCCTGCACATTTTTGTGTGTGACTTGTGGTAAGTGGTTTTTGAATGCGCATGCAATCATCCAGAAGATAAAGAAGCAGAGTGCATGTAGTAGCGACTACAAACATCTCTGTAGGGATATTTTGGCCCGCTTTTCCATGCCGAATTGCTTTCAACAACACGGGAGGGTTCTCGAGAATGAACAGCCTTTTAAACGTCCGTCAGGTCACAATATTTTAATCAGATTGCTAGTCCAGATTTCACCAAGTCTATTCCAAAAACCTTCACCTTGTTTTTGCTTCGTTTCCTCTAAGTCATTCTGAAGTTGATTTGCTGGTGTTGTTTTGGATCGTTGTAATGCTGCAGAAACTAAATGGCCAATAATTCTCTCTCAGGACTTTCTGACAAAAGGCAGAATTTCATCAATCTGCAAGTGGTCCGGGTCCAGAATAAGCAAAGCAACCCCAGACCATCACATGACCACCATGATGTTTGACTGTTGGTATGAAATTCTTTGACTGAAATCCAGTGTTATATTTACACCAGCTCAAACAAGACACATACTTTCCAGTCCATACAAGATTTCTCCAAAGGTCATAAGATGTTTTTCTGTTTGTTTTTGTTTTGTTTTTTTTCCAAAATAAGATGGCTGTTCGATGTTAATTCAATTCTTATCCGTTCTTGAATTTCTTTTTATTGCAGCATTTTGTTGCATCTTTAACACCTGTACATGATTTGACATGTGGGGCAAGAACGTTTTTTTCACACAGGGTCAGGTAGCTTTGAAAAGTTTATTTCACTTAATTCATAAAATAAAATCCCCGTTTCAAAATTTGCTGAAAACATTTTTTTTTTTGCATGAGGATCTGTCCAAGGTGCTGATGTTTTTCTATTGTCTTGCTGTAATTTTATCAGGATAAGGACAATACGGGACTTATTAATTTTGCAGTTTTACTCCCTAACATACACACACACACACACACACACATTGTATAGAGAGAGAGAGAGAGAGAGAGAGAGAGAGAGAATACAAACCTCACGATGCAATAGAGTATTGTAATCAATGTGGTCACGTGGTCGGGACTGCCCAATAGCAGAGGGTGTGATCTCAGCAACGCCCTCCACTCCCCACCCCCTTGCCGGCATCAAGTTGCCCAGTGACAATGCCGATCCTCATCATATAAAAGGTGCACGCAGAGAAGGTTGCAGTCGCTGTGGAAGCCATCCACCCCTCACGCCTGCACCCACACGCATACATACACTCCCCGTCGCCGCCCCCGCCCCCCCTCACAGCCACATACTGTAGAGCACAGCCACAGAGCCAGTTTTCTCTAATTAGTTCCCGCACACTTGGCCGGATGGACGCCATAGGGAGCCCCTTTCGGAGAGTTACGGACAGCAGGGCGAGCAGTTACAGCTACAGCCGCTCCGTAGGCGGCCCCTCCGCCGGCGGATACCGCTCCCAGACGTGGTCGCGGACCAGCCCGGCTTCGGGCGTGAGCGTGTCGTACAAGAGGGGCGCCAACAAGCCCCGCTTGGACACCTTCGAGCTGAGCCAAAGTTCCCTCCTGAGCGCCGAGTCCTCCCGGCGCTCCAACGAGAAGGAGCAACTCCAAGGGCTCAACGACCGCTTCGCCGTGTACATCGACAAGGTGCACTACCTGGAGCAGCAGAACAAGCAGATCGAGGACGAGATCCAGGCCCTGAGGCACCAGCAGGTGTCCCGCTCGCAGCTGGGTGACCTGTTCGACCAGGAGCTGCAGGAGCTGCGCGCCACACTGGAGCAGATCCACCGCGACAAGGCGCAGATCCAGCTCGACAGCGACCACCTGGAGGACGACATCCAGAGGCTTAGGGAGCGCCTGGACGAGGAAGCCCGCATCCGGGAGGACACCGAGGCCATCATCCGCGTTCTCAAGAAAGAGGCCGGAGACTCGGACATGCTCAAATCCGAGCTGGAAAAGAAAGTGCAGTCGCTGCAGGACGAGATCGCTTTCATCCGCAACAACCACGAAGAGGAAGTGAGCGAGCTTCTGGGCCACATCCAGGCGGCACAGGTGACCGTGGAGAGGAGGGACCCGCAGCGGGCCGACATCACGGAGGCTCTGCGCGAGATCCGCAGCGAGCTGGAGGGCCACTCGGACAAGAACCTGGAGCAGGTGGAGAGCTGGTTCACGTGCCACTACGCCAAGCTGAACGAGGCGTCCGAACAAAACAAAGACGCCATCAAGAGCGCTCGCGACGAGATCAGCGATTACCGGCGCCAGCTGCAGTCCAAGACTGTGGAGTTGGAGTCGGTGCGTGGCACCAGAGACTCCCTGGAGAGGCAGCTGGGCGACATCGAGGACCGCCACAACAGCGACCTGTCCAGCCTGCAGGTAATGTAAGCGCCGCAACGTGCGTTTCCACAAAACGCAACTCCTCTAAAGTAACGATCAGCGCCTTGAGTGCACTTATGCCTGCGCGCAAATTTGTTCGTCGTATCCACTTGAAATCGATTTAGTCCTTGTGCTTACTGTGACGGGTAAATAATATTCCCCCTTGTACGACACTTGTGTTTTTTTATTCCATTCCGTCATTAAAAAAAAAAAAAGGAAATTATAAATAGGTTAATGCCTTTAGGAACGTTTCATATTGTGTGAATTTTCTTTCCTCGTCAGGAGCAGCGACTCCTTTTAAAGTCTCGCGAAAGAGTTAAAGGAAGGACTGCAACAGAATCAATCTCTCGGCCTCACTCTCGCGCTGGAATTTTTTTGCTGAGTAAGAATCATGGCGCAATGTCCTCACCGGCCGCGTCCTTGCGTCACACCACCTCTCCTCCGGGGAGGGGTGCATATATTGAAAAGAGGAGACATTGGGAGTATTTAAATATCTGCGTCACAATATATTCAAGTGTCAACTGCAGAGCCAAAATGTCAAAGTCACGTTCTTCCATTCTTTCTCTAATCCTGAAACAGAAGCATACAATTTTCCATGAAATCCAATGTATGCACATGTTTTCCAGGAGACCATCCACCAGCTGGACAATGAGCTCAAGAGCACCAAATGGGAGATGGCGCGTCATTTACGCGAGTACCAGGATCTGCTCAATGTCAAGATGGCCCTGGACATTGAGATCGCTGCATACAGGTGAAACATTTGCGGCTGCACGTTTAGCACATTTGAAGTGAGAAAAGGCAGTCACAACATGTTTTTTTTTAGCAAAAACTGTCATTTTAAAATTGCAATCGACCCGCGACTAGTCCTGGTGGTACTCCAAAATGTGCCTCTATTCAGCTGGGGTATATGGTCCAACTCACCCGTGATTCAAACAAAAAAGGACAAATTAGGCTAAATCGAAGGAGGAATAACACGACAAAAAAATCCAAAATGCAAACACATATTTTTCCTCACATTGTAACTAAGGGTGTTTATTTACTCAACTGCAGAGAATACCTGGCATTTATTAGCAACAAGGCCATTATAAAAAAAAATATTGAAGTAACTTAGTGAGCTGGAGCTTTTCCAAATATAAAGACTTCAGGTACATATCAGGGAGACCACACAAACTCAATAAACGATGAGTTAAAATGATGCACAAGGTGCTATGAGCGACATCAATTCAGATCAAGAAGACTGTTGCACCTTGTCGCTGCAATAAAACTCCCATTCATCCATTTTGCAGCCGAAAAAATAATTCACGCTGAACTCCGAACTTTTTGACGTTATATTTGTTACACCGTTTGTAGAACGCACGATTTGCCTAGCTTCGTGTCTCCTTTCACGTTGAAGTGAGTCAGGTCAGCGTATCATAAGAAGTTCAATGCGCACCCATGGCCCTTTTTAAGACAAGAAACTAGAGAGGAAACCTTTTTTTTTTTTTCAAAATGAAGGAGAACAAAAAAGGAGACACTGGAAAATCATTATTTTAACAAACAATGTCGCAAAATGTGACAAAGTTAGAAAAAGTAACGCTGTCGTATAATTACAGTATCGGATTTCGAGGCTGGGAACTATGAATTAAGGATTTCAAAGAGTGAGGCAAAAAAAAAAGTTATATGTAAAGCTTTTTGGTTACATTTTATTTTGTATTAATGCAGTGCTCACTGTATGTAATTTACATACATACATACCAGACATGAGTGTTTATTATTTTGTGCGTATGATCCACTAGTGAGTAGGTAAACGAATTCTGCCGGCAAGGTGTAATCAATTGAAAAAGAAGTGGATGCACTTGGCTGCAACCAACAGAGGAGCTGTTGATTCAGTCTCAATTAATTAGTCTTGAGATTCTAATGATTCTCACATCGTCAATGAAAGACGATTAGACACATGGTCATCCTTGTAACACTCATTCACAATCCCGTCAGGAAACTCCTGGAGGGCGAGGAGACCCACTTCAGCACCTTCACCCATCGGCCGGCCGTTTCATCCGCCAGAATCTCAATTTCCAAATCAGAGCCTCCCAGGATGAAGGTGCAACACAAGTTTGTGGAGGAGATCATCGAGGAGACCAGGGTGGAGGATGACAAGGCCGACATGGAGGACGCCCTGGATCAAATAGCCCACAAGCTCTCGGCCACACTCGAGGGCAGCGGAGGCGAGGAGGACGAAGAGGAAGGTGAAGAGGACGGCGAGGTGGAGGAAGAGGAAATCGTAGCTGCAACTGGCGCCAAAGTTAGTTTGAAGGCGCCGGCGAAAGAGGAAGAGGGGGATGATGAAGAGGATGGGGAGGAGGAAGAAGAGGCAGGGGAAGGTGATGAGGAGCAAAATGAAGAAGAGGAGGATGAGGACAATAAAGAAGAGGAGGAGGCGGGCGATGAGGAGGTAGTAGAGGAAACTATCCTGTGCTCCAAATCTCAAGATTCCAAGACCATTCCTGGGAAAGTGAAGGCCGGAGAGGAGGAAGAGGCCAGTGAAGAGGAAGCTGATGCCACTGAGGATGAAGACAAAGCATCCAAAGATGGAGACGACGAGGAAGAAAAGGCAGATGCAGACCAGGGGAAGAAAGAGGATGAGAAGGTTGCAGTTGAAGACATTGTGACAGAAACAATTGTAGCCAAAGTACACGCTCAGAAAACAGAAGCTGCAAAACCTGAAGCCAAAAAGGAAGAACTGACAAAGCCAGATTCTCTTAAACCAGAATCTCCAAAAGCTGGCTCCCCAAAGTCTGAATCCCCAAAATCTGAATCATTAAAAGCTGCTTCCCCCAAATCTGAATCCCCAAAGGCTGCCTCCCCAAAATCTGAATCCCCAAAAGCTGGTTCCCCCAAAACAGGATCCCCCAAAGCTACTTCCCCTAAAACAGAATCTCCAAAAGCTGGTTCCCCCAAGACTGAATCCCCAAAGCCAGAATCACCTAAGGCAGAGTCCCCTAAATCAGAATCTCCCAAGCCTGGATCCCCCAAAGAAACCTCTCCGAAAACTACTCCCCCAAAAGCAGAGTCCCCAAAACCGGAAGCCACCAAGCCTGCATCCCCGACTAAAGACTCACCGAAGGCTGGCTCCCCAAAGGAGGAGTCCCCTAAATCTGAATTCCCCAAATCTGTTTCCCCCAAAGAAGGCTCACCTAAGGCTGGCTCCCCAAAAGAGGAGTCCCCTAAATCTGAATCTCCCAAGACCGGGTCCCCCAAGGAAGACTCACCAAAGGCTGGCTCCCCAAACGCAGAGTCCCCCAAATCTGAATCAGCAAAACCGGACTCGCCAAAGACTGAATCGACTACACCCGATACCTCCAAACCTGCCGAAGACATAAAGAGTGACACCGCAGACGACAAGAAGACGAAAGACGCCGCCATGAATGGTGACCTGGACAAGAGCAGCCCGAAGGAAGAGGAGAAAAATCGGGGCGAGGGGACCGACGTGATCATCAACGGTGTGGACGAGAGCCCCGTCAAGGACGACGGCAGCCAGAAGGTGGTGATCACCAAAACGGTAGAGACCATCACCACGGGGGGCGACGGCTTGCAGCAGGTCACCAAGTCCGTCACGGTTACCGAGACGGTGAAGGAAGTGGAGGACGTGCTGCAGGAGAAGTTCGTCTCCACCGTCAAGACGGAAAAGCACTCCAGCCAGTCCATCAAGCAGGTGACGGAAAGCGATTGAGGAGGCGGGCTCAACGTGGACGGACGGCGGCGGTCGGCGCGACGAACAAGCAATCAAGCAGAACTAACATAAGAGAACACCATACAGCTAGAGCGACTTAATAAAACATACACAAACCTTAGAGAGAAGCCAAACGCTACAAATGTTAGAAGTGCATGTTTGCAGATGCAGGGGGCGAGCCATCGAGACGTTTTCTCTTTTTCCGTTCCTGCCGTAGTTCAACTGATGGGATTGCGGTTTTCAGGGGTGGGTGGGGCTTTGCATGCTGTAGCTCAGGGGCCGGGGAGGAGGAGGGCGCTTTCCTCTCCTATGTATGTATGGTCAAGAGAGAAGATACTGTATGCTCGAGGATTCACTATTATGGGATGACTTTTTTTTTTTGAAGCGTAAGTAAATGAGGGTAGGATGATGTAGGTGGGGAGGGAGGGGGCTCCTCTCCACGCACGCACATGCCGTGCTGAAGTAGCCTTATTCCTAACGTGAACGTAGCAACTCAGCCAAAAGAAGAAACTGCAAAGCTGCCGCGGCGAATGACGACAGGACGCTCAAACGACCACAGAGGGTTCCCAACGAAGCCGGACAAAGCGCTAGCCTTAAAAAAAAATCATGCTTTTGAATCCGCCTCCGTTATTTTTACCCCCGGGTGCAAACGCAGAAAAATACTGTGCTCGTGCTTCGGGTCTTGCACTCTTGTGTATGCATAGGAAGGAACCCGACTTGAAATGAAAGACGGAAACTATATGAGGTGCTACTCGTTTGCAGTCCCATGACCTTACTCATCAGCGACGATTTCCCAGCCGCATTTGCTCAATAAACGTCATCATGAAGTTAAACGCCACCTTTTCCTGTCTTGTTTTTTTGGTACCGCTGTGTCAGCATTTTAACAAACATTGAACAGAACAAAAAGTGATTTTGCTAGAACAGCTAAAGTATATTTGGGGTTGATCAGACGCACTTTAAATGATGGCAGGTGCATTGCTGAATCCTGTCATATATGAATTTGATTATGATTGGTTCGTTCCAAACAGACAGATCTGAAACGGGAATATACAAACACATTGAAGTGAAATATAACTGAACTGTAGAGGGAGCCAGCAAGGCACATTTTGAAAATCACTTCAAAAGATGAAAAGGTTTTGGAAACAGCACCTCGTGTATCATGACCAGGCTATTTTTTTCCTTTCTTTCTCATCGTGTTAGTGTTTTTGCCTGCTTGTGCTATAGCTACAACTATACAACTCCAGATGCATTGTGCGATATGTTTTCGGCATGCCTCTTTCTCCCCCTATATGATTTTGTTTTTCTTAATAGTGGTCACAAACACATTTTTATTGCAATAACCACAGGAAGGTGCACTGCCCCCCCCCTCCTCCTTCTCACCTCTTTTTGCTTCTCTTCACTTCCCTGCTCCTCTTTGGTGACCTTGTTTGTCCTTCGCCACCTCTTCATCCCTGGACGAGTGGGGCGAGGGGACGGCCTCTGTTTACTGGGTGTGGCTGCAACGGGGCGATAGTGAATTTGATTCCGAAAAATGCCATCGGTCATTGTAATTGACAGCATTGACATAAAAAAAAAAATATTCACCCGTTGCTGAACCTCATCCTTAATTCATAAATATTACGAAATGTATTCCAAATTATTGTTATCGTGAAAACCTGACACGCTAGAGAAAAATGAGGGCACATTTGGAATCGGTGCAAAAATTCCTCTGGAAAAGTTTACTTGCCTCTTTCATTTAAAAAAATAAAATAAAATGATCCATCATACTGCTTTTGCATCACCTGCATCCTGCAATCTCAATTTCCAGAGCCATCACGACAATGAGATGGTCCTGTTATTCCTTCAGGTGGTGCCGTTTCCCGTCTGGTCCGGACCAGATGCCCCTCTGACTTTTGCAGTGGCATCCTAAATTGATTTTGAAAAACAATCACACACAAACAACATTGACAGGACGTACGAGTCGACATTGTCAGACGGATGGAGCATTTTAATTGTAAACGTGGCGATGCAGCCGTCTTTGAAGTGTGCTTCTCAACGAGTTTGTGCACTTGATTCGCCTGCAGTCAACGATGACTCTGCATTCAGCAGCCTGCAGCAAGCAGGGCAGGAGCAGCCTGCGGCACTCTCCCGGTACTTTCATCCTTTGTGCTTTTTCTGCCCTCTCCCTACAAACTCAGTCAGCAACTAATCCTCACAAGGTACCATTGTGGGTTTTTTTTTCCTGGATGTATTTTTTTTCCTCCAATACATTAAAGCAGGGTACAGTATACACATGCAGATTCTTAACATCTCAATTGGGGTTTTTGGGGTTTTTTGGGGGGGAGAAGGTGAAAGACAGCAGAAAAAAAATGTGCATCGAATTTGGCGTTGACCACTAAAAGTACAACTGGTCATAATATAGGATTCACTTTGACACCCAAGGAAAAACGTAATAATAAATAAGGCGCTTCAAATCATCTGTCAGTGCACAAACTGAGCTTTGATGATTGTGCTTGTAACTTGCATCAATGTCATATCTCGAAAGGAGACAGCTTGCAATGCAGCAAGTGTACTCAGCTGCAAACTACAAAAGTGTCACTCACGTTGCTGAATGTATACTTCTGGATCGGTGTCAAATCTTAGCATAACTATCCTCTTAAGAACGTGAGCAATTTGATTTCAGAATATGCGATTGCGATCTTGTGTCATGTTTTGTTCAGCAGACCTCACTCTAAAAGTCATGTTGCTATTTTGGCTCAATGGCTAACCTCTGGCCTTCCTAAGCAGCACATTGAAGCGTCTACTCCTATTGGCCGAGTGGGTGTGTCCATCGCGGTCGGGAAAAGTCTCCCACAGGTGGAACATGAAGGGGGCTTGCCAGTCACTTAGGGCGTGCCCTCGGGCTGCTATAAAAGCAAAATGGAATGTCAGGCGAGCCTCACTTTGGGTCAGCCAGTGTGTGTGCACAACTTAGAAGGACTGAGGGTCACGTCAAGTCGCTTCGAACATGGCCGCCGTTCATCGCCTGGTGATCGTCCGCCACGGGGAGAGCGCCTGGAACCAGGAGAACCGCTTCTGCGGCTGGTTCGACGCCGATCTCAGCGAGAAGGGCGTGGAGGAGGCCACGCGAGGAGCCAAGGCAATCAAAGATGCCGGCATGAAGTTCGACATCTGCTACACCTCTGTGCTCAAACGCGCAGTCAAGACCTTGTGGACCATCATGGAGGGCACGGACCAGATGTGGCTGCCCGTGATCCGTACGTGGCGCCTCAATGAGCGCCACTACGGGGGCCTCACCGGTCTCAACAAGGCCGAGACAGCCGCCAAACATGGCGAGGAGCAGGTGAAGATCTGGCGTCGTTCCTTCGACATCCCACCTCCGCCCATGGATAAGGACCACCCTTACCACTCCATCATCAGTGAGGTGAGCCAACAGAAAATTCAAATCTAAAATTAGGCGCTTGCTTAAAAATGTGCGCTAAATCGTGGCGCGCCGTGGACTCGACCTCCAGTCCAGACGCTACAAGAACCTGAAGCCCGGCGAGCTGCCGGCGTGCGAGTCGCTGAAGGACACCATCGCCCGTGCGCTGCCTTTCTGGAACGACGTCGTCGTGCCCGAAATCAAAGCTGGGAAAAATGTCATCATCGCCGCCCATGGCAACAGCCTGCGGGGAATCGTCAAGCACCTTGAAGGTGAGCACAAAACGAGGACCAAAGAAATTGACGGTTACGTGTAGATGTCAAAGGGATAAAGTCATTCTGGCAAACGCGCTCACAGACACAAGGACACAAAAAGACAGTCTCACACACACACACACACACACACACACACACATTCACAGTATATAAATAGCCGTGGGCTGTGGGGACAAGAGAGGGGGGGTCACAAGCCTGGTTCCCATTACAGTCGTGACCTTTATCTCGAAAGGTTTTCAGGAGCGGTTGGACAGACTTACACATGCGGAAAGCTACAACGGCAAAATAAGGGACAGTAAGAGTCAATTTATGTCCCTCAAGGCACAAGCATTGTTAAAGTACATTTTTAGTCTAAATAGCATTGGACTTTGTCTTCCTGCTAACTATTTCTATTGTTTAAAGTGGCAGAATTAACTCTTATAAATGGTTAAATTGACAGTCCGATAACTTCCATCCAGACATTTTGCAAAGCGGGGTACACCCTGGACTTGTTGCCAGCCCAGTAACTATTTCAACTCACATTCACACCTATGGACAATTTTGAGAACCTAGCATGCAAGTGCAAGCCACACCAAAAAAAATAAAACAAAAAAAACAAACAAAGAAAGCGCGAGAGAGAAAAATTGCAAACTCACACTTACCTGAGCTGGGATTCAAACCCAGAACTTCTCAACAATGAGGCAGACATGCTACCCTCTACACTAGCTTGCCAACAACTTTGGTTTTAAATAAATAAATAAACATTTACGCTTTTATAGAATTTTTATCAGTGTCACACCCCAATCTGAAATTCATATGCCATTTTTCTGGAATTGTATATGACCGCTTTCCGACAAGCTAAAGTGTACTATAAAAGAACGCCTTCCGGATACATTTACTTCTACTCGATGAGTGCAATAGGCTCCCAAACACACAATAACATGAAAAGGTGTTTGAATGGAAATTGCTGTAGACTGCGCGCAACGCAAACTTTGAGGACACTCACTTGAGCCCGTGTGCGCGTTTTCTCAGGCATGTCTGACGCCGCCATCATGGAGCTCAACCTTCCCACGGGAATTCCCATCGTGTACGAGCTGGATGCTAACCTGAAGCCCGTGAAGCCCATGTCCTTCTTGGGCGACGAGGAGACCGTGAGGAAGGCCATGGAGGCCGTGGCTGCCCAGGGCAAAGTGAAGAAGTGAGAGCCATTGCTGAGAGTGAGAGGCAGACAAACAGAGACGGACGGTCCTTAGCTCCCATTTGAACATCCATCCCTCTTTGTGGTCCATTCCAACATGGGGACACTTGGGTCTTGATAAGGACGACCTGTCAACTTAAGCAAACAAACAGGCCTACAATATACACAACCATCTCAAGCAGTGCACATCCCTCAGTTGTTTTAAGTTGTCACCACAATAAAGAAACAGAAAAAGAGTTTTATACTGAAAACATTTTTGTCTGGTTCCTTTTGGAAGTCCAATGCAATTAAATGCCTCTTTCCGGGTTATATTCTTCCAATTACATCATCCACCTCATATTTTGCTTCATTCGCTCCCCATTTAGTAACGGGAGCCTTCAGCAAACTGCTGTGAAATCTTAGCCAGGGCGCTTTGAGATGAGAAGGGAGAGGAGTCACTCGGTTCAACCTGGCAGCATTCCCACGATGCAGGGACAAGGGCTGTTCGCTGCCGTGAAACTGAGTTACCGCACTGCTGGTCTTACATCCAGGAGCGGAGGCAGACAAGTGAATGGCTGGACACGGTAGGACTAATGTAACGGGACATTGCAAAGGAAAAATCATTTCACTCTTGGTGGGATGACATCTCCTGTATGACGAGTTCAAAGTTCCAGGCAACGACACGCTCAAGAAGCAAGTGCTTTATTTGTTTCCCCCCCAATTAAAGTACATGCATTCCATCGTGACTGAAATTAAAATGTAACAAGTCACAAACGGAATTAGGGGCTGATTTGTAGACCTGAGTGACAGGCTATATAATTATATTTAGGGACCACAGGGAGCGGCCCATATGCGTTGCAAAAAAACGCTTGCGGAAGGTGAAGTGGCCTCGCCTCGCTTGTGTTCTTCCGCCACCTATTGGCCAGTCAGTGGTATCGCAGACACCCGGGTTGATTTTTTTTTTTTTTTGCAGCTTGCGGGTCTCACTCACAGAGACGGCAGTCCTCTGCGCATAAATCCACATCCTCCCTGAAATTTGACCTTGGTGGAGGCCAATGGTCTCCAACGGCTCTTGTTTTGAAATGGGAAAGGAGCGTTTTGTATTCTTAAAAAAATATATATATATTTTTTGTTTTCTAAACTTGGCCACCTTGTTTCATGCGTCTTTCAATAGGACTACGGTGACTATTTAATTTCGAAAGGAGTATTTAGACCGGCGCGGTTGAAAGTGGCAGTCAAGGTTCAGTCAGCATTGTTTGTGTCGTTGTGATTTTGGTCTGAGCTGTTTGGCTCTGTGATTGTTTTGGCTTCCCTTTTCCTCCTGAAGGACTTGAAGAATCTCGGCAGGGACACAATCTTGTAAGGGTTCTTCTTGTACGTCACTGCTTTGTGCGTCTCTTCTCGCGAATCTTCCACATATTCTGCGGCACTTGCCACATTCTTTTCGATGCTGTTCACCAGCTCCCCCTGGTGGAAGGTAAAAAAAACACAACTAACGGCTTAACTTTGAACGATTCTTTTGAGATCCTATCGCAAGAGATAACCAGTTTACGATGTCCATCGCACCTGACTCTCCAGAAGCATGGCGGTGTCAGCCAGGATGTCGTGCAGCTGCCGGATGCTTGCCTCCAGGTGAATTATGTCCTCGTGACGAGACTTGATCTCGCTCAGGGCCTTGCTCGAGAGAGAAGCGCCAGAGTCGACCACCTGGAAAGCAAGAAGAGAGAAACTTTTTTTTTTAACCTTTCATCCTCTTGACATTTGAGATGGTAACGTCTCAGATGCTCCGAGTGTGCAGCTCACATCAGATATAAAGATGGTCACGCTGTGGCAGTTCAGCATCTCCTCCAACTCCTCGTCTGTGATCACTTTGTCCACTGAGCAGGAGACAAAAACACATTCAACTCAAGGCATTTATGATTGTTGCCTATAAACGCCATAAAATGGCAGCAAAGCACTCCCGTCGTAAACGCGGCGATGGCCTGAATGAATTAAGCGACGTCCCTCACTTCCACTTAGTGGGTTGGCACCCAGATGCCAAAGCAATACTTTTATATGGCGCTAGACTTTGGCCGGAAAAATGAACCCCACCCCACACACACACACACTCACCAATCTGCAGTTGTCTCTGAATACGGGCTTTGCATTTCTCTCTGAAGGTCACTTGTGCGTTGTGGTGACTCGTCATGAGCTCGGCAAAGCAGCGAGTCAGGTGTGCATGCTGGCATCAAGGACGACAGCAGTTAAGAAGACGTGACAGTGTTGGGAGGGCTCGCCAAAGCGCATCACCCGTTGTCCATTGTTGCTCGTGACTTTAACCGTGCATTTGGCTCATGTGCAATCAATACATCAATTAAAAAAAAAAGAACCTGATTGCTGTTCATGCGTTGCATCACGGAGGCACCGTTGCCGCTGCAGTCCGCTGGGAAATCATCTTGTAATGCTGAGAGAGACACATTCATTTTGTAACTTTGGCTGGTTTTAATTTGAAACATTCACAAAGTTGCGGCGCTTTGCAGAGTACGGAGAAATGATGGGCTACTCTCGGTGCGACAGACTCGTTTTCCTCGTCTGGCTGCACTATTTGCAAAACAAATATTGGCTCGTTTAATATCGGAACCAAGAATATGAGCAAGTGCAAAGCAACGTTGGTCACGGTCGTAAACAATGACGCCTTGCAAGCACCTACGCATTTTTGAACAAACGGCCCATTTGCGGCATTACATCAGGCCATGACGCAACGAGTATATTTACTAATAATGTGAATCCTGAGTGTTAGCATTGAAGCAGTCAGTATATCCCACGCTTAGAAATCTACAGGTGCACCTCAAATGAGAATATTTTCGAACATTTTATTCATTTCGGGAGACTACAGAACCTGGAATATTTAATTTTATTTAAAAAAAAATTAAGGCAGCTTTTTCTTACAATTACGACGATTATAATTTACAGCAAAGGAAACCGCAAAATTCACCATCCCAAGAGAATATTAGTTTATTTTTAAAAATCCACGGGTTTCAATTCTTGAATCAAACTAATAAAATGAATGACCATTTAAAGATGCAAAAGCAAGCTAGTTATCGTTCAGTTGCTTTGTGACTGACCAGATGTCAAATACAATACAGGTTTACTGCACCAAAATGTATCCTTGAAGTATACTGAAAGCAAAAATGGCACCCACTCTTTAACTTGGCTTGGAACAATTTTGCATCCGTCTTGATTTTGTTGTTAAGCAGCTCCAGCTCTTCTCTGCATCCTGTCAAAGCACAACACAAGCCAGTGGACTCAATGCTTCGAGTTTGTTTTCATGTAGTCTCTTCGTGCAATTAAGCGGCAACAAGGTAAGTGCAAACAAGCGTTGACGAAGAAGAAAAAGACAAATGAATTTTTTTTTGCAACCAACACACGAGCTCTTAACTTCAGTCGACGTCATTCAACAAGTCTGTGGCTGTTAAGTTGAATCATTGGATGGAGCGTCAATGTGAGGAAAACATACACAAAAAAAATACATAACTTACTCTTGTCTGCGTTTGAGGAGGCAAGAAGTGCACTTTGTGTTTTCTCCACTTCGTCGACTTGGCAGGACATCTTTTGTATGAGGCTCCTCAACTCCTCAACCTGTACACACATAAATGTCTAGACAGCTGAAGAGACAAAAGAGGAAAAACACGAACAGCTGCAGACGAACCGTTTTGAAAAACTCCTCCATGACGACTTTGCCCCTTGCTGCATGTGCCATAATCACCGAATCCTGTCTTTGTTGCCGCTTGAAAGGAGCAAATACAGCCGCAGTCTAAATAGCACCACCTGTTACGCCAGACAGGGAAGCCAGATGCGACCCTCTTCTGACGACGCTTTCTTCGGAGTACCAAAAAAAACAACTTGGCTGTCGTTATTAGAGAGACCTACAGAGTCAATAAGACATTAGAATGTGGATTCCCGTCACCTGCACACGAGCGCGTTCATGTGAGCGTGCGACCGCGACAAAAGGCAAACAAAGGACACGACTTCCGTAAACTTGTTGCCTTCACAGTGAAAAATGTCGAAAATGAACACCAATTTGTGACCAGTGTGAAGCATATCAAATATAATTGCGTCAGAAAGAAGTTAAGGAAACTCAAGCCTTTTTAAAAATTTGGTTTTGTGTCATAATTTTCACCTGTGAGCGGTCGAGTAAGGGGGCGGGTTTAAAGGTAGGTGACGTAACCACGAGTCATGTTTGCAATGCCTTTTTCATGCACGCCAGCAACATCCGTTTCTTGTGAACAATTACAGTATTTAGAAAGGAAGAAAGTGGTCTTTTTAAAAATTATTTTAAAACTCTGTAGCCTAGTGTGAAACAAGAGTGTCTTTTCGCAGTCTTTAAACTCCGACAGTAACCTGTTGCTGTAAAATTTAAATGTTGCTGCAGTAAAGGACAGTGGATAATATATATACCGGTGCTGAAATATATGATTTGATTTAAAATGACACTGTACTGTAGTTCATTTCGAGAAGCGCCAGTTTCAGCGACCCCCTCTGGCGAAAAACAAGACTGCATTATTATTTTCACAATGAGCTGGAGAGTAATTTCGTTTTCTGATAAGGCATTTTTGCCTTTATCACCGACTCCCACTCTCATTTTAAACGTGAGAGAGACAGAATGAGGACCAACAGCGAGAGTAAAAAGCAGATTTATCGTCCATGCGACCTCAAAAAAATTAAGTGACATAAAGTCTTACCTTATTAAAGGTACCGAACCCAACCAGTTCATATGCACATTCATCGAACCCTTCATTACTGCAAAATAAAGATCTGATTCAACAAGTGTTCCTTCAGTTTTGCCGGTGCGAGACTAGAGTTGCTCAACTTGGCATGACAAGTCATGCACATAGGATGCTGAGTCCTATCACGTTCTGTGATTCATGTGAATCCACGTTGTAATAATTTAGAATAATGTATGCATGATTCCGAATTCCCGCTGCTACTGCAAGAAGTGAACATTTGAACAGCTGTAGCGAAGTTTCAGCAGTTCGTGTCCTGTAGATGGTGGTAGTGTTTGACTGTTTTTCGTGGATGAGCGGTTCAGAAAAGTAAATTAACAAATCCATGAATTGTCGATTATGACTCTCTGGTTTTTCCCACGTCGTCATTTCCCTCTTGTCCTCTGACAGAGTGAGGTTTTTGTTGGCAGTATTTTTTGTCCACTGTGAGCTCAGTAGCATCTGATAGGAAAATCAAAAACAATCATGCTACAGATCACAGTTGGCGTAGATTGATTCGGAAGTGAAAAATGAACTCACCGTGAAGTTGTGTGGAAGGCCGTCTTTGTAATGGTAGATGGAAGATCCCTTGTACAGGTACAGTATTTCACATTAGACATAGTAGTTATAAGGAACGTGATACTGCTGCTACACTTCAGGGCTTTGGCATATTTAATGAACTCTTGAGCAGATTCTTTCATTTTGATGATGACATCATTACAATTTCGTTGCGACGAGAACTTTTTGATTCTTTGGGCTTTCCGCAATGTGATATCAGTTTGAGTCAAAAGCAAATGGCAAAATGGCCACCCCCCCCTGTGTGGAAATTGGGACCGAGCCAAAAGTGAAACAAAAAGAAAGTTAAAGTTTCTTTGATGATGAACAGCGTGATCTTACCTTTCGAACAAAATCACTTTCTTATCGATGCATTGGAGTGGCCGTAACCAAAATGACAGTAAGTGGACATCGATGTTCATTCCAAAATAGGTAATAAACGGAAGCTGTCTGATGATGCAAATTCTGCTTTATTTTCTCCCCCCGATCCCATCTTAAAATGTTGTTTTGTGTGGGGAATACCAGTTGAAAATTTACATCAGATGCTATCATCTTGTTATCAATTTGAATAAGATAGATAATCATTTGGGCATGTAAAAAAGGATGGTCATGTAAATTTGGTGCAGTGGGACAGCAATTGGAAGGCTTGATTTTGGTTCCACCGAGCAAAGCAGCATGACGTTTTGGTCCTTTAAAAAAAAAATCATGCAAATTGCCGCAGAGGAGCCCTAAGTTGCTCAGTTTGGACATAAAACCATATTGGATTCCATGCTGTTCAGCAGACGATTGCCTTTTTAATACCATTGCGTTATCGCATTCTCAAGTGTCTTGGGATAGCACTGATTTTCGCTTAAGGTCACAGAGATAAAATGGATGAGCATTTTTAGCACCAAGCCTTTTACAGTGTTGAGTGAAAACCAACAACCTCTTGTGGAACTGCAGGACACAGTGCTGCTTTCCTCACGACGTACTAGAAGCCAGACAACTAACATGCTCACTAAACCTGATTTAGGTGGTTAATTTTGAAGGCTCAGAGTAAAACACGAGTAGAGATAGCAGCACAAGTAATGATAATTTATGCCCTGAATTGGTTGCGAGACAGGAAAAGGACGGACATCTTAATGCAGCGGTGCCCTGAGATTAAAAAAAAAAAATTCCATAACCACGCTCGTTGCCATATTTTTTTTTTTTTTTGTTGTTGCTTGACTTCAATGGACACTGTGCTGCTCCTCCAGTTGATTGGACTTCGGTTAACTTGGGCTAGTATACATAATAGAGACAAATGTCTGATGCAAGTCTAGTGCAAAAGTACAGTCTAACTGAGCACATGGGTAGAGTTAGAGAGGGGCAGTTGGGCCACTTTTGGGCGTGAACACACCCGACTAGCGTGCGGGCTAATGGAAGTAGCTCCCATCACTCCGTTTAAATTCAAGGCAGGAGAGGAACACTCAGTCTTTGCCATTGCAGAAGCAGAAATAGACTCACTGAAGTCCATGACGAAAATCAAAGAGGACAAATTACATTTGCAAAAAGTAGCAAGCAGACCTCCATGGGTGGATAGCGCAAATTTGGCCAGGGCAATCACATATCACTGCTTGGATAGCTGGGACACACGCAAACCACTTGAAGACCGTCTTCCACCCTAATCGTTTGTGTCCCCGTGTGACACCGTGCGAAAGAAAATGCTCATCCAGAACATCCAGCGTGGCGCAGCACGGTCTGCCAATTCGGCAAACTTGGTTAACACGACTTTCACCAGGATGAACATCAAAATATGCCAGTTCTAATGCCAATCACATATGCATTTCCCATGAAAATAGAGCCCCGAATGTTTTAAAACTTCAGCGTTGGATGTCACGCTGTACCGTAACTTTTGGTGCGGGGGGAAGACTTTTAGTGTTATCATCTTGCTTTCTACATGTGTTGCTTCTCCCTTTGTGTTCAGATACATTCTTTAAAGAGCTATAAAACCGATGCTATTCATTAGCCCATCCATGGGCGTTTTGCATTGTTTGTCAATCGGGCTAAACAGACTTTATTTTGGCAAAGCCGTGTGACTGGAATCGTCTTATGCGGAGTGTAAATTCTCCGTGAAATGAAAATTTTACGTGTGAACCCCGTCAATGTGAGTAGCAGTTCATATGTATTTTTGTAAAAGTTGCTGGAAGCATCCCCCTTAAAGTGCAAACGACTCAAAACTGAAAGTGTGAAAATGAGACCGCAGTGTAACACTGTACCTCTTTGGCAACATAAACACAAGAGCGGCTCTCAAAAGTTGCATTAGTGCCGCGCTGGGAGGAGGGCGAGCGCTGGCATCAGCAGCATCGACAAACGCAAACAGCTGTGAAAATAACCTCCGCCAAACAAATAAGACTTCCACCAGCTAATCTATCCACCCTCAGTCTATCGCGCCGTTTTTTTGTTTTTTTAAATGAATGTGGTGTGTACAGAAATCTCACTCAATACTGTTTCTTTGTTAAATGTCATTCGGTGTCACTGTTTTTCGGAGGCACGTCAATATGCTGGTATGGTGACATTTTTGCGGATAATGCGAGCTATTTTAGTCCCGAGTTTCACGGAAGCTTATATTGGGTTCGTTATGACACCAAGTCACCCCTGTGATCAGTTATGATAGACTGACTGACTAACTTCTTGCTTGGGGCTGTGTTCACATTGTTATGCACTCAACAAGGAAAAAAAAAAGGTGAAATAACAGAAAATATGTTTTATTTTTAGTTTCTAGAGTTTTATAGTTAGCTTGGAGGTGTTTGTGTCTTTTGCTTTTGTTCATGTTCAGGCCGTTCTGGCTGTTGCTCATCGTGGTGCGCGTGCATATGTGCGCTAGTGCATGGTTGGCTCTTTGCAGTAACACCATTTTTTAAAAATGGCTCTTTGTCTCCGACTGGTTGGCCACCCCTGCTATAAGCCATCTGTGAACCTCCTTTCCGGATGGAATGCTTAGAGTCCCCCCCCCCCCGCACACGTAATTCATCACAATTATCATTCATTAGTTGCATTGAAAAAAAAGCCAGTGTTAATTTGTATACGCTTTATCTCAGCGGCATCCCTGTCACTTCTGCCTTCTGCTCATGGCCCGGAAGAAAGATGATGTGATTTAACAAGAGTTGTCATTCGTCGCACACGAATTTGTTATCACCGCAAGTTGCTCCGCTGTGCGCTTGTTACGACCCGTCCACCTGACGTCAGCTGGCAAAGGTCAATGCATTTTCTCGATGTCTCAGTAACAAGTCTGTTGCTTGGTCACCGCATTCAGACGACACCATTGCTGCCCGACAAAGTGGCAGACGTCAAAGAACCCAAATTTCAGCGTCAAACAATCCATTGGCAAAAGCAAGAAGAATCGAGAGAGAAATATAAGTGTTGCGTCCACAGCTTAAGATACTATCAAGGCGCAAAGTATACATCAGCCAAGAACTCTTGATCAATTATTCAGTTGTTCCTCTCACTAAAAGGAAGATAAAATATTCACATTTCCCCTCCGTCTTAATCCAATTCTTTAGCCTTTCTTCCACCTCAGCCTTAATTTATTATTCCCGTGTCTTTCTGCAACTTCCCCGCTCTCCCGCACTGGTTTTCAAATAAATTTTCATCCTCATCAGGAAGCAAATGATATTAAAATGCAGGCGTTACCAAATGATTGCTCTGCCAGTCACTCGTCGAAATGAATGGAAAAAAAAATATCTAAAACCAAGACTTGTCATCAGGAAATCATCTAAAACAAGTCTGATTGAAATGATTAAAACCAAGCAAAAGTCATTTGAGATCAATTAAAAGATAGCGTGCACACTGCGATTAAAACAAAGAGACTTAAGAACGGATTCGTGAGAATGCTGCGGGAAACAATCACGGTGACATTTTCAGGCCTGATATTAAACCGTTTGAGCGGATCTCAATGTTGCTTCACTTTTGTTTGGATCTGGGAACACACGAGAGACTGAGCGGTCCGGAAGCCACATCTTGCAGGTATTTTGGTCCGAGACCCTTTTGAGACTCGTGGGCCAACAGCAAGATTGGAAAATCTATTCTTTGACTCACAGGAAGCCAGCGGATTGATTTGAGGACAGCTGTGCTGTGGTTCAGTTTCTTCTTGTTTGCGAAGACTCTAGCATTTTGGATCAGCTGCAGCTGCCTGATTGATTTTAATTTTTTTTTAAAGACGTCTTAACTCCCAAAGACGTTTTTAAACGTCTTTTCAGACTTGGTCCAGAATTGGCTGGTACTCAGTGAATTAAATAATCTAGCCTACTGAAAATAAAAGCATCAACACGTTTGTTTGTTGTCCCGGTGTCTTATTGAGAAAAAAATTAAAAATTAGAGGTACAGTACTAGGTAGGTAATAGGCAGATTTAGTCATCGCTTTTAAGTGTCTGTTAAAATATTCAAACGCCAGCAAGCTGAATTCTGCAATAACCAAATTATAAATGCACTTCACTGAGGAAAGCGATTGCAATAGGAAAGTGACGCGAGAATATCGCTAAATTGCCCCGCGGCTGCAGGTCCAATCTGTTGTGAATGACCGCATCGGCCTACCCGTTGTCAGCAGCACCAGCTTGAATCGGCGGTCACCTGCGTCGCACGACACACACGCCGCGCTTGTCGTTGAGCCCTCGAGCGGAATGCAAGCACATCAAAGATGGTTTCCGAAGTAGGCTCCCCACGACTTGGCGACACTGCGTCGCCATTTTAAGGCCCGTCGGCTCGGTGGAAGGAGCACCCGCTGGAGATAAATGTGGAATAGGATGTGCGGGGCACAAAAGTACCGCTGAGATTTCACAGGAGAGTTGTGCCATTCTGTCACACAAACAAGAAACCCCATCGGGGGGGGGGGGGATTTGCGCTACCTTTTTCAGGTCTTACTGTCATTGCCCGCGTTAGCATTGAAGTCACCCCGCAGAACGAGGGAGCCCCCAGAGCACTCTTTAAGGACTCCCCCCCACCAAAAAAAAGGGGGGGGGGGTACTCTGAGCTGCTGCTTGGCGCATAAGAAGAAGAAAAAAAACCCAAACCAAAGGCGCAGCGAGGCTACCCTCTCGTCCACTGGTGTGAACCCCAAAGTACAGTGGCCAAACTGGGAGGGGGGGATGAGTATCCCCCCACACCTGCTTTGCGACTCACTGTGGTCAACTCCAGAGTGGTAGGGAGTCCAACCCATCTCCTGGTACCAGAGCCCAATCTGTGAGCTTCTGTCGCCGGAGATCAAATTATTTACACGGTAGCTATTGATAAATGCTTTTGTCTGTATATTTGTATTGTAACTGGCGTTGCCAATGTCGCAGAGAAGACAGTTGAGAGTTTTGTCCGAAGAAAGGTCATCGGTGTGAGCTGAAGACCGACACTCAGCTGTTGACGTGACATCATTGCACTTCGGACGGACCAAAATGTCAAACGGCAGTACAAGCCTTTTTTTTTTTTTTCATCGCAACGATTGACGGTTGCGTTCGTTTAAAGTCAAATAATCAAATTATTGAAATGAGGCAACCCGAGGAAATATGGAAAACATGCAAAATGCCGTTGGATTTCAAATATAAATAGGACTGCGAAGCTAACCGACGATCACACCCGACTAGGCTCTCCCTGGCTAGACGTCGAGAAGACCACCAAACAGCTCGGTCGCCCATCCCAGGTGAGTGATGAGTGGCATGAGTCGTGTGTTGTCTACATGCTGAATCAGATTGTCGGAAGTGTGACCTCACCGCTTCTTTTGTTTTTTGTTTTTTACTCCCTGTCAGCTACTCCATATATCCGCAAACATGCCAGACACCATGAAAATCGCTGCTCTGGGTCAGCCCTTCACCTTGGGGATGCTGTATGACGCCCGCTCAGATGAACTCATCCCAGGTAGAACTTGAAGCGCGGTGTCATTTTGGCATTTTTTGCACTCATATCACGTGTCTGTTCCTGCAGGTTTCACTCTGTGGGATACATCAGCTCTGGAGAGCCAGACCAGTGAAACCACTCAAAAAAGCAGTTCCTTTAAGATTTCGGCCTCGGACACTATTGAATCGAGGTCTTCTATGATGGATATCGAAGCTTCTCTGAATATGAGTTTCTTGGGTGGCTTGGTTGAAGTGGGAGGATCTGCCAAGTACCTGAATAATCAGAAGAAATTTAAGAATCAGAGCAGGGTCACTTTTCAGTACAAAGCGACGACCACCTTCAAGCAGCTGTCTCTTCCTGCTCTCGGGCCGCTAAACAGCACCCAGAAACAAGTGATCGAGAGCGGCAAGGCCACGCATTTGGTCACGGGTATCCTTTACGGGGCAAACGCGGTCTTTGTCTTTGACAGCGAGAAGTTGGAGGCCAGCAGCGTTCAGGATATCCAGGGCAACATGCAAGCGGTGATCAAGAAGATTCCCACGTTTAAAATCGAAGGAAGCGCGCAGATCAAGTTGAGCGAAGAAGAGCAAAACCTGACCAACAAGTTCACCTGTACGTTCTTCGGAGACCTCATCCTTGAAAAAAACCCCGCCACCTTCGTCCAAGCGGTGGAAACCTACTGCGAGCTTCCGACGCTGTTGGGAGATGCGGACAACAACGCTCCGCTGTTCGTCTGGCTGTATCCTCTGCAGGCGCTGTACAACAAAGCTGCCATGCTGGTCAAGGACCTCAGCGTCTCGCTGTCGAGGGAAATCCAACAGGCTATGGAAGATGAAAACCAAGTGAAAATGAGGTGCAACGATAGCCTGTTTAGCAGCGCGGCGCAACATTTCCCCGTCATCCGCAAAGACCTGAGCAGCTTCCAAAAACTTTGCTCTTTTTACAAAGCTTCACTCAAATCGTCCATCGCCCAAAAGCTCCCTTCCATCCGCGACGGCAAAGAAGATGAGAGCGCGTTGGCGAAAATCTTTCACAACCGACAAAACTCTCCCTTCCGGCAAACCTACCTTAACAACTGGTTGGAGAACAAAGAGCGCATCATCAATGTCATCGAGTCCTGCGTTAACATGATGCTGAAGGACACAACTGCCCGCATCGTGCGCACTAAGACGGAATTGGATCGAGTGGTTCTCTCTCCGGGTGTCACAAATGTTCTCTGCTACGTATTCACCGGCTTGGAGGCAAACGACCCCTTCATCGATAGCATGGCCGATTACTTGGACACATCCAGGACCGGACGAACGGATGAAGGATATCAATCTTTCGCCAACGAGGTCATCGTCAAAATGAGAGAAACCGCCCAAGAGTTCATTCAATATGCCAAGCCTCTGAAGGGCAGCAGCAGCGTCAAGTTCCTTATCACCGCCATGCCTAATAACAAATACAAGGGCGCCTCCATCTACCATTACAAAAACGGCCTGCTACACGGCGACAAATTCACCGTGCCATCCGTCCCGCCGGTGCGGGACATCACGGACAGAAGTGATTTAATCTGGCGTAAGTTCCTTATTTTATTTTATTTGTTATTCTTTCCGTGCTACCGTTTCCCCCTCCACCTGTCGCGATCCCTAACGTGTTTGTTTTTTGCCTTTCCGTCAGGCGCCACGGAACTCACGCTGGACCCGAGCACCGTCCACAAAAACCTCACCCTGTCAGACGAAAACACCAAAGTGACATACGGCAGTACCAGGTCGTATCCGGCTAACTCGGAGAGGTTTCTGGATTTTAAGCAAGTTCTGTGCAAAGAGGCGCTCTCGGGTCGTCATTATTGGGAGGTGGAGTGGAGGGGCAACATTTGCGCGGTGGTCGCGTACGCGGAAACTCCGAGGAAGTCTGGCAATAATCCCATGAGCATGCAATTCACCGATATGTTCAGTTCTTGGGGAATGCACGCAAGCCATGAGTTTAGAGTCATTGTGAATAGCATGGGTATGGAAATCGGAATATGGCGGTCGGCTACGGATGGCGCGCAAAAATTTGGGGTGTATCTTGACTCCCCCGGGTGCACTTTGTCCTTCTATGGTGTCCATGGAAACAGGTTGACTCACATCTATACTTACAACAGGCCTTTTGAGGAGGAGGTCTACCCCGGTTTTGCCGTTTATTCCAAACAAGGCTATGCGGCCCTGACGTTTTAGCACGGCTAAAACCCATAAGCCCACGTCATATTAATCAGCTCTGCAACAGTTTTTGCGCCATTATTTTAAACAGCGTTTCAAGGCAGTGGGCACCGCTTCATGATTGACATCATCACTCCCCTCATGATCGAGCTTCGCAGATCATTTGCTTCGAGGACACTCTTCAAATGACGAAATAATACAACGATTTGAATGTTAACTTTGAGGCACTTTGGTATAAAACGTCCTTTCTAATTCAACAATAGACAAATGGAGATAATGGATAGTTTATTTGATTTGGATGAAAGCGATTTGGTTAGTGTGTTGCTTATGGCTTTATTTCGGTTTGTTGTTAAAGTTGAGGAAACAGTTGGGGGGGGAAGGGTTAGGAAAATGTTTCCAAATTTTTACACACATATCGAAACCAGGTCTGCCTCTCCAAACAATTCATCTCACTGAAAATCCATTCCCAATTGATGTAACAAGGGAATGTATTGTCATATGTGAATGGTGAAAAACAAGAACATTCAACATTGGCCTGTTTTTTTTTTGGTTTTCTTTTCTTTTGCTTGATGCTTTTGGTGTCGTGGCAACAGTTTGCTTGATGGTTGGCTTTCGGTGGCCTTGCAAAAATCATAGCATCTGCTCTCAAAAAAAAATTGTGACTTTGAATAAACTTTTATTGTCACTGCAAAAGCTTCTTTCTGTCTCCTTTGTGATTAAAATGAGGGCGGGAGCGGATAATGGAGAATGGCTCAGAAACAAACAAAAATCACATCACACTCCGGCTACTTGTGTTACCACTGAGGTTCACGCAAACCTGACCAACAACACACAAATAGTTCCGTTTAATTTGCTACACACAGAACATTTCGGAAATGGTTCTCCTGCATCTTGGATGCATCCAATGTGTCAGATTACCCATTCATCATCTATCCGAACTGGATCTGATTTCAGTTGGGCTGGAGCTGGTGGCCAGTCAATCACAGGGCACATATCGATAACTATTGTTAAGGAGGGGGAACAGTAAGGAATACATTCCTTAACACTATACACACTCCACTTCCACGCCGGTGGACAACTTTGAACCTCTAACTAACCACAAAAATATGAATGTTCATGGAAGGAAGTTGCAGTAAGCCTGCCAAAGGCAGAAATCTGATCAAAACTGATGTCCATTGAGGAGAAAAGGGAAAAAAACGCCCCCACTCCAAAAAAACAAAACAAAACCAAAACACCTGATAAATATTTAGTATTTCCCTGAAAACAAGGTGGAAATTGAGGAGGAGGAATTCAACATCAAAAACAACCCCCAAAAATAGGACTTTTTTTTTTTCTTTCATGGAGAGCCGTCCACTGTATTTCGAAGAGGCCACTGGAACGTTGACCAAAAGAAACATAAAATAAAATTCTCATCGTTTCCTCATTCCATTCATTGGCACCAACAAGAAATCTAATCTTTGAAATATTTTCCGTCCGGTTAGCCGTGAGAGTAACATTAAATCAACTTTATTTAATAAAGTTTGAATCTCGTCGCTACGAGACTGTACCTACTTCCGTGTTCACGGCGTTGCTAGGAGACGACAGCGCCATTGCTGCTCCCCCTTTTTTTAGTTTCCCTGGGTGTTTTTCGGCAGGATTGAGCGCCATGGAGATTGTTCACGAGTACTCGAAGCCTCGCAGGGATTTTGGCCGCCAATGTCTCTTCTCTGACCGTCCGGCGGAGCTTGTTGCGGACGTGCCTCCTGACCCGGACCTGGCGCTGCAGTTCATGCCGAGGGGGAGCAGCGGGCAGGCGCTTCAGTGTTCTCAGGACATGTCCGAGCACCAGGTGGTCTTCCAGCTTCATCGTGTTTACCTTTGAACGCGTACTAAACGTGCTAAATACAGTTCCTGATTGAAGTACTTAATTTCAGTACTTTAATTGAGAAAGGGAAACTCGTGCAATTTTCTTGGTTTGGTTTTCTTTAGTATCGTCGCTTTATTGTACGCAGCCCGCAGCTTGTGAAAACGCAAAAATCACAACCTCACAAGGATATTACATCATATATTTTTGATCATAAAAATTAGGAAGGAATTCGATATCTGCAAAGTATTTCAATGGGTATACCGAGTAACTTATTTGTGTGAAAATTGAAATGAGTTCACTTTTAGATCATGTTCTATTTTTTTTGAGAAACGCCTGTGTACTAACGTAGATTAGAACGAAATAACAATACAATTAATGCAGACTCACTACCGCCCACTTTCTTGATTTAAAAAAAAGTATTTATACATTTTTAAATCATTGTTCAAATGTCATTGAGCATGAACCACGTTTGTGTTGACACCGCTTTAATTATGTTTCCAGATGAACACAGAGAGGTTTGAATCAGAAAGCCGCGGAATAAACCACGTGGAAGGGGGCTGGCCGAAAGACATTAACCCCCAAGAGGTGGAGCAAACCATTCGTTTCAGGAAGAAGGTTGAGAAGGATGAGAGTTACTTCAACAGCATCATGCAACTCGGCGGCGTAAGACCCTGTGTTGTCCCACAGTGCGTCCATATAACCCCAAAGTCATCCTGCGCTCTATTATGTCATCTGTCTGGGGTCCAGGTTATAGAGCACTGCGTTGGACAGAACACCGCCGTTGACATCTACCAGAAGTACTTTGAGGATGAAGATCTACTGGACGAAATTCAGGATCCGCCATTTGCTAATACTATCTATGTTTTCCGGTATATGATGACAAAACCTATCCCGCAGGAGCTCCTGTACCGATTTTGAGATGTCCAACTTCCACTTGTCAATGTCACACTTTGGATTGTTTCAATAGAGATCCAAACCGGGTGAAGCGGACCGTTAGCTGTCTATCCTGGCACCCCGACGGAGGCAGGAAACTGGCCGCTGCCTACTCGTGCCTGGACTTCCAGAAAGCTTCCGCAGACATGAGCCCCGATTCATACATCTGGGACCTCGGTAAGCGCGACAAACACAAAGACAGGCCAAGGGGCCAAAATATGACACCGTCCCGATTGGATATTTCTCTCTTTTCCAGAGAATCCCAACAAACCCGAGTTAACTCTGAAGCCGGCGTCTCCTCTTGTCTGTTTGGACTACAACCCAAAAGACTCGCACACTCTCGTCGGCGGGAGCTACAATGGCCAGATTGGTGGGTTTGTGTAAAAGATGGATTAATAATTCTCAAGTGTAGCATAGTTATTGAGAAGTTAGCACAGTCCGGCTTCCCAGCACTCCTGACCAGGATCAATTAAGCTATCCATGCAACTGTCCATCGGACTTCTTGTGCTTATTTTCAAAAAGTCTTGGTGTGTTTTAGTGTTCTGGGACACCCGTAAAGGCGGTCACTCCATGGATGTTTCCTCTCTGGAGCAGAGTCACAGGGATCCGGTCTACAAAACCATTTGGTTGCAATCCAAGACCGGGACAGAAGCCTTCTCTGCATCCACCGATGGACAGGTCTGTTCATTTAAATCGACCTCGAGGGGCTGCTGTTTGACGAATCTGAACGATGCGTTTGGTGCCAGGTTCTGTGGTGGGACGTCCGTCGGCTGAGCGAGCCCACGGAGCAGTTAATTTTGGACCTGGGTCGGGAAGGGAACCTGGACCGGGCTTTGGGAGCTATCTCTCTGGAGTTTGAAGCCACCATGGTGTGTTCCGTTCCAGCTATCCAACGCTGAATGAAAGTAAAGCGTCTCTCGGTCCGTCCCTTAAAATGTCCTCTTGTCTCTCCAGCCAACCAAGTTCATGGTGGGGACCGAGCAGGGTGTCGTTGTGTCCTGTAACAGGAAGGCAAAGACTCCGGCCGAGAAGATCGTGTGTACCTACGAATGTCACCATGGACCCGTCTATGCCCTGCAAAGAAATCCCTTCTTCCCCAAAAACTTCCTCACTGTGGGTGACTGGAGGGCTCGAATTTGGTCCGAGGACATAAAGGACTCATCCATCATGTGGACTAAGTAGGCTCCCGCTTTATTTCTTCCAACAAGGATGTGAATTGTAATCGATATAATTTGACTTTGATCAGATACCAGATGTCATGCCTGACAGATGCCTGCTGGAGTCCTATTAGACCCTCCGTCTTTTTCACCGTGAAGATGGATGGCGTGCTGGACATCTGGGATGTCTTGTTTAAGCAGAACGACCCCACGCTGAGCGTGAAGGTAAAGTCATCCCTTCTGTGTGCGCCTCAAGCCAAACAGCGTTTTCCTGTGAGCGGCTCCAACCAAGTGTTGTTTTTCAGGTGTGTGATGAAGCTCTGTTTAGCCTGCGGCTGCACGAGAACGGTCGCCTGGTGGCTTGCGGATCTCGGCAGGGTGCGGCTACAATAATGGAGGTCTGCTCGGGACTGTCCAACCTCCAGAAGAATGAAAAGAGTCTTATGGCCGAGGTGAGACCCTCAAAGTCAAACATTTTCGTTGCAATAATACGTCGTCGGTAGTGCCCTGACAAGTTGAAACGCGGTGTTCTGATGAATGTTGCATCTTATGGAATAAGAATCGAGAAGCTACTGGTTGCTCTGCGGGCACTATGTTGGTGATCTTTGAGTTAAACACACATGCTTACTTCCTCCACTTCAATTAGCAACAACCTAATTTGGCTGAGTTCAGCAGAGACTCAAATTGTAGTCGTGATTGAGAACAGGGGTCTCCAACCACCGGGCCGTGGACCGGTACTGGTCCGTGGGTCATTTGGTATCGGGCCGCACAGAAAGAATAAAAAAACTTACATGACTTCCGTTTTATATATTTAAAATCCGCAAGATGTTTTATTTTGAAAAATGACCGGATTTTCTACTACATCCGTCTGCAGTACATCACTCTTGACGCGCTTCTCGGTCACGTGATAGGTTCCCACTAAAATGAAACCGAGGAGCTAGCAAAATGAGTACAAACCAAACGTCTTTGGAAGGTTTCTTTGGGAAGGGGAAAAGACAAACAAAAGACAGACAAAAGAAGGCTACGTTTAATAGACAGTATCAGGAGTCTGACTTAAAATACGGATTTATCGCAACGGGAGATTCCCACACACCAAGCCCAGTCCGCATAATATGCGGCGATGGTGAGTCGTATTTTTCATGCACTTTGTATTTGCGGTCTATCTTATTTTGAAGGCACGTTTAAACGTTACCATAGCGACCACAGAGCCTTGCTGCCAGCTAGGACGTTCCTCGTGTCATGATTCGTGTTAAAAAAAAAAACAATTTTCATGCGGGTCACATCATATTATTTTGTTGTATTTTTCTGTCACATTAAAGGCCGGTCCCTGAAAATATTGTCTCACATTTAAACCGGTCCGTGGGGGAAAAAAGGTTGGAGACCGCTGATCTATAATACAGAGCAAAAGTCGCCACTAGATTTGGATGCTTTATTAAATGTATATGGTTGCTCACACGCTCCACGTTCAAACCACCCATGATTGACGATCCACACGTATCACCACAACGTTCCTGGTTGAGATTCCAGAAGCTCAAGGAGCTTCCTTGTGTCAATCGTGTGCACGTGCAGATGTTAGAGCGCGAGGCGAAGCGCGAGAAGATCCTGGAGGCTCGTCAGAAGGAGCTGCGGCTGAAGGAAAGGAGTCGCTCCGAGCAGAGCCGAGAGGACGAGGCGGGACGAGACGCGGCCGAGCGAGAGGAGTCTCCCGAGCAACTGATCGCCAGAGCTGAACAAGACTTCTTCAGCATGGTGGAAGCAGAGAAGAGGAGGAGGAAGGAAAAGGAGGAAGAAAAAAAAGCAGGTCAGGAGTGATGGCCATCAATTCATCGTAAGCCATATTGTGGATTTATTCACAAAATCACACTTTACCAACACATCCAAGAGCAATGTTGGTGCTTTCTCCTGTTATTATCATGCGACACCGAGGATCTTATTAAAATCTAATCTTAAGCCATCTATTCTCACTTTCATTTATATGTATGTTTTTTTCGTCTGTCCCCTTATCTTAGATTAGCTCGTAGACAGGAGGCGGACAACAAGAGTGTACCAGAAGAGCTCGGCTGGGTATGAAGCGCAGTTTGTCCTAAATCAGTCTAACCAATGGGACGCAGCGTCACCATCCATATTTTTTTCTTTCGTGCCTGACCACACGTCTCAATCAGCCATCAGGCATTTTCCATCAGTGCATTATGCGCAATTTTGAACACGCGTCGTTGCTGTACAATTGTTGTGTTTCTGCCGTGCAGTGACAAGGCAGCAGAACCTTTTCTTGTAATGGGCTAGGAAAAAAAAACATCCCACTATTACAGGCGGCATCAGAGGCACAATTTCCTCATCCATTTGCGTCAAAGACGTTCTCTGGCATCTGAGTCAGAGAAGAAAGCACACTAGAAAAGGTAATGGTTCCATGTTCTTGTGAGAGCTAGTGCTGCTGATTGCAGAAGCTACGTCATCAGTTATTGTTTGTCTAACAAGTACTCGGCAAGTGTTTTTCATTTTATTTTTTTATTTTTTTGACAGTTCAGCCATGACTCGACTCAATGACATTCTATTTGTGGTATTGTTCTTTATAACCTTGTACAACTTGGACAGGGCGGGCAAACTCCTGTGCTCAAGCGCCACAGATACCTCTATAGTTTTTGTCCTTATTTGGGTTGTGTGTATGCCAGGAGACTTTGTGCTAAAAATGGGGTACACTTTGGAATAAGTCACCACCACGCAGTCATTCACAGGACGCACACGTGAAGGAAAACAACCGCCATGTTGGCCAGGTTCCAATTGCTTCCAGCAGATGGCGCTTTAGTTTAAACAAAAAAAAAAGGTATGGACTGCATTATGATTGATTTCACATATGATGAATCATTTAGGGCCAAAGGAAAACTAATATTGCAAAAAGACAGCACATTGGCCTGGTGGTTAGCATGTTTGGCTAGTACTTCTGATGCACCATGCACACAGAGTATGTTCCAGGTCAAGAATGTCCTCATAATAATTATCTGTTTCCAAGTATGGACGACAAATCTTTTCAAAATGTATTGGTAGCCTGTCTGAATAAATGGACAGCCGTTCGTGTCTTGTCCAGGTGTTCCTTGTTGTCTTGTTGGTCTGCGTCAGTTCATTGTTTCTGTTGCCGGCACACATCATATAGCCTTGGCCTGGGTGGTGATGCGGAGAATGATTTAGTTCTTAGTGTCCCTCTGATTTTTGATTTGGTGGACTTGGATCATTTTGTATTTTGATCGGTCCCAGTATCTGGTTTGCCTTTTTTTTCCTCCTTCTTCTTTCTTCCCATCATCTGCTGCAATGTGATGCTGAGGAAACCTCATGATGACTGCTGTAAAAGGTGCCCCTCCAACCCCCCCTCATCGCATCTATTATTCACAAAAGCATGCGAGAGCAGCTGTTTCCAGCCTCATTAGACGAAGATCACACCAAGACGTGTGAGACAATGGTCCATCTGATCGCTCTTTTTACGTACTTGCCGAGAAGATCAAGCAATTTGCAGTATATGCTCCGAGCACGACATCAAGAAGGAATAAATGATGAGAAACAAGAATATTTCTCATAGGGCTTGGAAAGCAAATAACTTGAGGAGACACTTTCCAAAAATCTGTCCCAGCGGATTTGAGCGTCCTATCGAGCTGGCGATTCCCTGAACTGCCTTGGCCTGTCACTCACTTTGATTTGGCCACTAATTAAGGAAATTGCTCCAGAAGGGGCTTCTCGGTTCACATCCAGACCACACAAATCAATGAGGTTGTCTATTGAGGCTACACAGTAGTCAATATTTAAGAAATATCCTCTGATTTAAATACGGATGCGGGGTACTTTTTTTTCCCCCCACTTCCATTTCATGTGCGTCGAGTTGGATTCTGCTCATTGACGTCTTTATTGCATCACAGCGTTGATTGTTGCTGCAGATTTGTGGCCTCATTTCTGCTGCTCCAGTGCGCAACAGCCACATGCTTGTGAGTGAGATTCATTTCGAAAAGTGGATGAAGACGGAAAACTGGAAGTTGGACGGAAGTTGTGAGCATGAAGAAAAGAGGGAGAGAGGAACGACAGAGCATCATCCTCAGGCTTCGTTTTCCACAGAGAGTTGGTGCAAACTGAGGCAATTCTTTACGCAGCTGAAAAAGAGTGTGATAATCCAATTAAATGAAAATGGAAACACCAAATGATCCCCACCCCAGTTCCTTCATATTCTCATAAATCCTCTCTAACACCGACGCAGCCACATACACAGTAAATGTTGCGGATATCATTAATACTGAGTAGGAATAATAACTTACTTAGTTCTGCAAATTTGAAATATTCTGTTGGGGGATAGGAATGATGTTGTGTGGAGGAATTATTATTATTATTTTCACATTTTCATTCATTGATTTCTGTGTGCATATGGAATTAGAAGGCAATACAAAAATGTGGAAAAAATCAGGCATTTTTGATTACGGTACTTAATGGATGGGATCTATGGAAAATATGCCAAACGGATCCTTTTCTATGCTATAATATTGTATTTCATAAAAGCATACGGTTATGACAAAGATGAATGTAAAGCTGTTTTCCCCCTTTTTAGACGTACGGCTAGACTGCACATGGAAACGGGCTATGCTCTTCAGTGTGGGAATAAATGTAAACATTCTTCGCAGAGGATAAATGATATATGCCATTTAAAGCTGTTCTATGAACTGTTTGACCGTTTGTGTCAAATACGCGTTGCTGAAAGGGTTATAACACCGCAACATTGAGGCTCTTCGTAAATCCATACTTAAAGCAGACTTAAAGTCAAAGTCAGGAGGTTATTTTGAACAATTAGTCATTCTCTTAATGTTTAGCTTGGCATTAAACTTGAACTGGGAGTGAGTGGGCGTGTGTAATTATCGGTAATATATCGCGAGATTAATACCTCTGCCAGTGTCACTTAAAGTAACGGACCCCATCAGCTTTTGCGGGAGTACCTAATAAAGTGTCCCATAGGTGATGAAGGGGAGTCCCCGCCCCCCAGGTCTGGTACACGGTAGCGTGTTGGCCAATTTACGATGAAACCAAGGCGATGGATTATCGCTGCAACTACAGTTTTATGAATGAAGAATGTTTTGACGGAGTAACTGGTTCGGATTTAGAGGCACAAACTGTACGGTTGCCTGCTGTTCTCCGTGTCTACTTCAGGGTTATCGGAAATTCAAGAATTTTATGACATTTGAAGGCACTGAATCTGTACCCAGTCATTACACTGTCAAAGTATTTATGCTTGATTTCTTTCTGTTTGAGCTGGAGCCGGTGTGCGTGTGAAAGGGGGCTGGAATACTTCTCTCCTGTCAATGTTTTCTGCACAGCACCGTCCTAAAAAAAAAAAAATCGTCATAATTTAAAGGTTTGCAGGATTAGCGGTGACATTTTTATACCAGCAATAAAAGCAGGGATGGAGGGCTTTGCTCTTTTGCTTTGGGACATCCGCTGAGGCCAGTGAATGAGTGACGGATGTGCACAAGCGTGTCTGGCAGACCTTAGTGCAATTACTGAGAAACGTTAGTGATCCTTTTTCCCTCCAACAGCGCGAAATCAACTCAAGACTTCATCAAGGCAAATCAATGGAAGGATCGTGCGCGCGCGCGCGCGTGTGTGTGTGTGTGTGTGGTTTTCTGAGAGAAATAATTACCAAATGCACATGAGTGAACCCAAACTGGAAAAAAGAGTGTGTTTTATTTTTTCAAGTGGTTACACACACAAAAAAACATCTGGGTCCAGATGCATTTTTTTAAAGTAGACTGCACATCGACTTCAATATAATTAGTAGTACTGTACATATTTGAGTGTAACTGTAACAATAGCAAAAATAATGATGAGACAGGGTTGAAATAAAAAACTAAGCAGCTCCCGACACTAAATGTTACTCAGCCGTCACTATAATCAAAACGCTTCTTATTTTTCTTTGTGTGGTCGCTATCACTGACTTGTGTTGATCCTTCTGCTGCGGAAGTCCCTCGCTGTTCATGTGTAGGCATCATTGCTGGTGACTACACTCGGTTCGAGGCACAAGACAGGAGACGATTCTTATTTTTCTTTGTGTGGTCGCTATCACTGAGTCGCTAAACACCTGGCGTGCCACAGTGCACCTTCACTGCCAGAAGCGAACTGCAGGGAAGCTCCACCCCCTTTATTTACATACACCCCAGAACATGGTATCCCTCCACACAAAATAGTGCCAACATTAAACTCTAATGCTCGTGGCGTACATCGTAATAATGATGAGACAGGGTTGAAATAAAAACTAAGCAGCTCCCGACACTAAATGTTACTCAGCCGTCACTATAATCAAAACGCTTCCCCAAATTATGACTTTATGATGGTGAAGTAGGTCATTTGACTGACTTGGTGGATTTTAAAAAAGCCATCACATGGTGTCACCACAGTGAATGGACATATACATGCTGCCTAACGTCAGCCGCAGCAAGAGCCAGATGGCTTCTGTCAACGCCTTTTCTGATGTATTCTGCCCCTGCCAAGAGAAGCCGAGCAGTTCCATCCCGCCTGCCAGTCGCGGTGAAGCTCAGCCAGGTAGCGACCTCACTGGCGGGCTCCGGTGTGCAGACGAGGGGAGCGGCTCCGCCGACTTAGACTGACACGCGAGGACGGCTGATGAATGAGAGGAGAGAATGTGATCACGAGGGTATAGATTTAAGAGACATGCTTGGTGTCTCCCTAATGTCCTCTGGCAGCAAGCGAATGCGGGGAGAGGAGAAAGATGTCGGCTCGGGGGTCACGCTAACAAGAGTTTTTCATCTCCAGATTCTCCACGGCGTTGCAGATGGAACAGTTGAAGATAGGTTCAAACTATTTCATTGCGCTTGCTCGAGTTCAGCGCTGCAAATGACAGAACTTTGTATTGCTTATTGGAACGTGTCAGTCACTAAAATGTACAACTGATTTCATGTTTGTGTTATTTTACACTTGATGGCTGGGCAAGCAGTACACACATACACTTTCTCTTCAACTGTTGGACATGTGGAGACTTTTCACAGCTCTGGAATGTGCTAATAATGAGTCGAAAAGACACATGGCAGTTCTTGAGTTGTCAAATAAAAATTGTAAAACGTAAGCATAGCCAACTTAAAATAACGAGTCAGCTCAAATTGCAGTTTGAAATCATATTCCCATGATAGCATTTTGTTAAAAATGAACATATTTTGTGCACGTGGTTGCCTGATGCAAAATAAATGTTTTTCAATGACTGTTGTTTATGATCGTGTCGAGAACAGGCGTGCCCAACCAGTCGGAATAGTCCAAATCGATCGTGGGGGGGAGGCGGAGGGCGTAAGAAAAAAAAGATGTCATTCCGTGTACGTGTTATTAATATTATATATTTTTGTGATAGTGTAAACCGCAGTCTAAGCGTTATCTGTTTTATTTTCCCCAAAAAGCATCACAAAAAATTAAGGAAAATAAAAAAGCAACTCCCCCTTAACCTACAGTGGGCGTGACCAGCATCACCGGAAGTAGTTCGGCGTCAGCACTCCTTTTTTTGCAATTGGATCTTACGATCACAGCTGTTCCAATGTATCTTTTGTTTATTATTGTTACTGTATTCCCATTCAAAGTTTGTTTCATCTGCAGTTGAATGGGAATCTGGAGCGACAGGAGAAGCATTTTAAAATGGTCCACGTGAGCTACGATAGTGATTTTCGTGCGTTAAACACGCTGCAAAAGTGCGTCCCAAGTCGTCGAGTCAGGTCTCTACGAAGGTAGGCAGGAATTTCCTTTTCACAAACTCTTGCATTTAAAAAAATCATTTGAGTAGAAAATGTTGCTTCGTGTGTGAAATATCTTATTTAAATGACATGTTCTTAATGGAAAGAAATTAATTATAAAGCAAGTAACTGCCAACAATTGTTTTTGTTTGGGTTTTATCACAAGATGGTCAAAACAGATCTGGAAGACAGCAATGTCAATGTCTCGACATAAAGATGTCTCTAGGTGTTTGTTAAGTTGTTGAAACACTGAAAGGGAAGACATATTGGCCATTTTTTTTTCAGCTTAAGGGAACAGTTTTTGGGTCTACTCCTTGAAATAGAACAGTGGTTCTAGAGAACTCCAGGGCGATGTTACGGAATAAAATCACCAGGACACGACCAAGCCCCGGCGCTCCTCTTTTGTGTTCAGTCGCAGTCAGACTGGCTGCGTTGAAATTCCTCGCATGCTGCGCCCCGGAGCTCGAATGCTCTCCTAAAACCAACATGGCAGCATCAAGCCCACACACAATCACATTCAGTAGCTAGTAGGGAGCATCTGAGTGACTTTTTCTCTCCACCATCTGTGACCCACGTGACCATAGATGAGGGTCGGGACGTAGATCGACCGGTAAATTGAGAGCTTCGCCCTTTGGCTCAGCTCCTTCTTTACCACGACAGACCGATACAGCGTCCGCATCACAGCAGACGCTGCACCGATCCGCCTGTCGATCTCGCTCCCTTCTGCCCTCACTCGTGAACAAGACCCCAAGATACTTAAACTCCTCCACTTGGGGCAAGATCTCCTCCCGACCCGGAGAGGGCACTCCACCCTTTTCCGACTGAGGACCATGGTTTCAGATTTGGAGGTGCTGATCCTCATCCCAACCGCTTCACACTCGGCTGCGAACGCTCCAGTGAGAGCTGGAGAGACCCGCTTGAAGGAGCCAGCAGTACCACATCATCTGCAAAAGCAGAGATGCAATACTGAGGCCACCAAAACGGACCCCTCAGCGCCCGGCTGCGCCTAGAAATTCTGTCCATAAAAGTTATGAACAGAATCGGCGACAAAGGGCAGCCTTGGCGTAGTCCCACTCTCACTGGAAACGATTCCGACTTACTGCCGGCAATGCGAACCAAACTCTGACATCGGTGGTATAGCGACCGAACAGCCCGTATCAAGGGTTCGGTACCCCATACCCACGAAGCACCCCCACAGAACTCCCGAGGACACGGTCAAACGCCTTCTCAAGTCCACAAAACACATGTAGACTGGTTGGGCGAATTCCCACATACCCTCGAGGACCCTGCTAAGGGTGTAGAGCTGGTCCACTGTTCCACGGCCGGGACGAAAACCACACTGCTCCTCCTCAATCCGAGGCTCGACTTCCTGACGGACCCTCCTCTCCAGCACCCCTGAATAGACCTTACCAGGGAGGCTGAGGAGTGTGATCCCTCTGTAGTTGGAACACACCCTCCGGTCCCCTTTTTAAAGAGGGACCACCACCCGGTCTGCCAATCCATAGGCACTCTCCCGCTGACCACGCGATGTTGCAGGCGTGTCAACCAGGACAGCCCCACAACATCCAGAGCCTTGAGGAACTCCGGGCGGATCTCATCCACCCCTGGGGCCTTGCCACCGATGAGCTTTTGTCTCTCCACTGTCACCTAATTCTAAACGGCTCTGTTTTTTTTCCCCCCTTCAAGAGAAATAGTCCTTAGAACAACGAATCAACTATTTACCAACACTTGTCTTGCCATATTTTCGAAGCACAACTATTTTACCTTGTTGCTATATCAGCAGGAGCAACACAAAAGAACTGCTGAAAGATGACAGGGATCATTTGTATACCTGCACACAGCTGAAATGGGTTACAAAAATGTTTGGAGTTCCATGCAAGTGGAGTGAAATGAAATCTTAGCGGTACCTGCAAGGCCCCATTGCTCAAAAAGGCACACATAGAGATTTGCCTTAAATTTGCCAGTGAACATCGAAACGACTCACAGAATGCTTTGAAGCGCGTGTTGTAGTCAGATGAAAGCAAAGCTGAGCTTCGGTGCAAAGAATCCTGCACATTGGCTAATTAGGCAACCTGTATTGCAGTCCTCTTTCTTATATTTTTCCCCAGCATCTCTGACCCCAAATGCCAATCTTTCTTACTGTTCTCTTAACGGCCTGGATTTTTCACGGCAAGGGAAAAAGTCCTTCCCTGCAACAGTGCAAAGGGGTTATTCACACGTGCAGCAGAATTGGAAAGGAGCATGAAATAGAAGGGGAAAAAAAGGGTATATAATAGCGTCAGGAAGCACCAGGAACAAAATGTTCCCAATGCATCACTCTGCAGAAAAACAAAAAGCACAATATTTGAAGTTATTCCATTTTTATATTTTGATGTTTAAACTCCAAATGGTAGCTTTTAGACCCATTTATGAAACTCAGAAGTTCCTCTTTTTTCTGATCGATTCAGCTCCTACTAGTACTGTACACCCAAATAATAAAGTGCTTTTTAAATTGATCTTGGTTTCTCTTTGTATGTTTGGAACACTTGGTGTTTTTGTTGATGCCTGTCTTGGCCAGGTTTCTCTTGAAAAACAGGATCTTAATCTCTGGGGGGGTGGGGGGCAACCAGAGTTACCAATTTCCAATTGATATATTGGAAATTTGACTGGTTTACCCCACATCAAGATAACATGCACCCTAACATTCGAGGTCAAAGTGGCGTCACAAACAGGAAGCAATTTCCCTTTTCATCCGTCTCTGCGAATTCTAACATGGACACGGGTCGTCAACTAAATGTCCCGGTCGTAAATGTAGTTCAGTTGAGGGAAAAATCCCGTTTCGGCAGCAGATCATATGAAAGGCGCGGTTTGTGGTGGTCGATTGGAAGAGCTGAGGAGCAGAGCGGCGAAGAGAACAGCTGAGACACGCAGGGAAAATAAAACGGGTCGTCATGGGAAGCCGCAAAGGTGTTGAAGGGAGACAGCTGGGAGAAGGGATGGGGGAAACGGGGGTGAGTGTAAAAAAAAAAACAACAACAACAAAAGGGAAACCCCTGGCTAAGATTCTGCAAAATGTACTATTTTTACATTGCTCTTTTTTTTTTCCGACCAACAAAATGCAATATCATGAATTATTTAAGCCCCTTTCAAATTCCCGGCTTCAAAACATGTGTCAAGCGTGAGGAAACATGACACTTGCGCTCGTGAGGTGAGCTCTTTTGAAATTCCGACATCTGCGGTGGAAACGCAAACATGACAACGATATACCAGACGGGAGCAAACTTCGATGGAGAAAGCAAACGCGCCTTGTTACTCTCCGACTTGACTGTATTACCTGCGCCAAGCATGTCATTGCGGAGATGACAAGTGTCATCAACTTGCAAAAACTGATTGTCGCTCAACTTTTTTGGGGGCCTCATATTTGCATGTTCAATTCTGAATGTTCAGGTCCACTTGCATCGGGGCCAAGGGAGGCTGTAACTAAGAAGACCCGCCGTCCATTTTCCATTATCCATGTTTAGTGTCGCTGGGAGCTGGAGCCTCTTCCAGCTGACTTGACTTTGGCAGTGCTCGCCAGTGAATCACAGGAACAGGGGCATACACGGAAACAAGCAACCTTCCATGTCAACCAGACGAAAGGTATTTACTTGCAGGGTAATTTTTTTTCTTTCAATGTCAAGAGAAAACCCCCACATTAGTATTATATCAAACAAAGCAAGATGTACTTTGTAGAAAAAAGTACCGTATTTTCCGCACCTAAAAAGCCTTCCATTTTCTTAAAAGCTCACAGCCCGCCTTAAAATCCGATGCGCCTTGTGTATGGCTTTTACGGTAATATTTCGACCCCAAAATGGCTCCTTGCTCGAGACATGCTGACAACGCAGAGTTCAAACTTAAGGCGATCGGTTACGCAGTTGAACACGGAAATAGAGCGGCGGCAAGAGGGTTCAACGTTAACGAGTCAATGGTATAACTCGCTGTCGGTTAAGTGAACTGTATCGCTGCTTTAAATAAGTTTTACTGACGTCTGATCGTTCTGTTTGTGTTTCCTTGAGCAAAGCTCCATCTAGTGGATGCATTGTAGATTGCGTCTTATAAAGTGGTGCCATTCATTGAAGGCGCGCCTCATAATCCAGTGCGCCTTTTAGTGTGGAAAATCTGCAAAGCCTTTGCAAACGCCTGGTAGCTCTGCCCCGTTAAAATGCACCCAGCGGCTTTGCGTTTCCGACTCTCAAGAAGCATTGTCTTGTTATAATGGAGGGATTGAAAAACAAGTCAGGGTCGTGACACTGGGACATTTTCTTTCACGAGTCGATTCCAGCAAAAAAAAAAAAAAAAGTGCTTTGTTTGGTGCTTGAGCCTTTCATGATCATTTTGATCGACAGTGCCCGGCTCGTATTAATAGAACAAAATGCTTCTTATCACGGTGGTAGTTTACAGCGGTATGAAACGTACACCTGTGATTGGTTGGCAACCAGTTCAGGGTGTTTCTCCGCCTCCTGCCCCAAGACAGCTGAGATAGGCTCCAGCACGACCCTCGTGAGGATATACGGATTCGAAAAATAGATGGATGGATGGATGAAACGTTCACATGAATAATCTCGCCAAAATAGCAGACCCAGCGCTCTGTATGATAAGCTGTCGGTAAATTGCAAGCATCGTTTATATTTCCGATCCACCTCTTGTGATTTGTATGCAGAGAACCGTGCGTTCGGCGGTCCTGTTTATACGGCGGCGGTGAACATTTTTCATGAAAAATACACCGACATGTATCTTGTGCGGAACGCGCATGACTTCAAGGAAAACAGAAAACACTCTAAGAGGTTACGTTTGATTCTTCCGGGGTTGTGTTCGGCGTAAGGCAGAACCTATCGGAGCTATATCTGATTTACAACTCCGCGGCAAAGATCCCGCCAGCTTCAATCTCGGATTCAATCTGTTGCTGCGCATGAATTTGTACAATTTATTCGAGACACGGCTCTGCCTGTCGGCACTGTGCGAGTACGACGGGGAACTCCAATTTGCCTTCGACGGTTTCCATCGTGGAAAAACACAACGAGACCCAAAGCGTTATACAAACATTTGCTTTTTATCTTAATAGCCTCACGTTCTTGGAAAATATAATCAAAATACTATTAATTGGAACATCCCGAATTCAGGTTTTCCTGGAATCCTTTTTTTAAATTATTTTTTAGTGGAACTGATGAATACATTTCATGTGTGAGTCATGTATGACACATTTCAGCAGGAACATCATTCATATTCAAACATGGACATGAATAGGAGGAGTAGAAGCGAGTTCAAACGGAATCAGGAGTTTATTCACGGATGGGTGGATGGAATAGATTGATCGATGGCTAGATGGACGAGTCAACCGTCTTGACCGATACCCAATCGCCCACATAGAATGAACAGTTTTGGGTCGATTGCCCGCGCTTGCCAGAAATTCCTGCGACCCTTTTCATGTTTTGTTGTCGCCTCGTTTACAGCCCCCTTGACCACTTTTATTTTTTCTTCCATCCACCCGCCGTCTTCACTTGGGTGATCAGGAGCTTCTATTCCAGCTGACCTTATGCTAGAGGTAAGGTACACCCAGGACTGGTCGCCAGCCTTTCACAGGGCATGTGTACACTTATGATGAATCTTCACTAAACCTACCGTAATTTCCGCACTATAGAGCGCACCTGATTATAAGCCGCACCCACTACATTTTTAGAGGAAAACCAATTTTGTACATACACAAGCCGCACCTGTATATAAGCCGCATGTGCCCACATTAAAACATGTCAACATATTTACAAAGAAAGACGGTACACAGAGAGAGTTTTCAAAGTTTTAATAATATAACTTAACAATAATAATAATATAACTTTCTTCCCAAACGGTGCCTGTGACGCGGCAGTCTTAATCTTACCTTTTCTACTCGAGCGCCCCCTGGCGGCCGTTAGAAAAATTACATAAATTGGCCGCATCACTGTATAAGCTGCAGGGTTGAAAATTTGGGAAAAAAGTAGCGGCTAATAGTCCGGAATTTACGGTAATCGGCATCTCCTCTCCCCCAACCCCCCTCCCCCCAAAAAAGTGAAGTTTCGGAATTGCCTTAGCATGACACACGTCAGTCCTATATCTGACGCACGAGCTAAGTCGTGACAAGTAACGATACTTCCGTGTATTTGACATCGTAATCACATCTGTTTTGGTTCTGGCTGCTCTCTGCAAAACGGGGGGGGAGGGGAGATGATGGTGGACGAAAGGTCCCCCAAGGATGAATCAACTGCAAAGAACATTACATGCTGTATTAGCTATTTCTGATTCCCACGTCGACATTCATATAAAAGGATTTCTGAAGACTGTTCACCTTCGATAAACGGGGTTGGATCAAAAAATGCGACGATGGAAGCGTTTCGAATTCCAAGTCGTGCTCTTATGACACCCATGAGAATCCTACTGAGCAAGTTACTACGAGTTGGGTGCATAAAAGATCATCTTTGAGACATCATGCCTTCCCTCAAAGACAATTCATAGCGTGGCCTCCACCGGTAAGTAAGAAATCCGCTTTTCTCCCACAGAGAGCTGTCAATGGTGAGAGCCATCAAGAGCGCTTCTGCCCGATTTAACTGGTCCACGTCGAAACGGTGCTCCACAGAGACTCTGAGGGCATCGTTGGACTTGTCGGGATCCTGAACGTGGCTTTGCAGGGCAGAAGTCGCACAGCAGGTGCTGCAGGGAGGACTTACCATTTGAATATCTTGGGCGGTTGGTCTACCTTCAGGTCTCTCCATAAGAATCTCAGCAGGGGACGACGAGACTCAGGGAGGAGGCGGACCTGGTTGATATCTCCACTAACTGCGATGGGACGTTCCCGGAACCTCAACATGACATGAGTCGGCACGGCGATCGAAATGATCCCTCGGTGCGATTGTGAGCACGGCTGGTTGTTCGTCTGCGTGTGCCCTGCGATTGGCCGGCAACCGGTTCAGGGCGTCGCCCGCCGACTGACAGCTGGGATAGGCTCCAGCGGAGTTGATGACGCTCTTCCGCTGCATGTGTTTCTTCTCCAACAAGACTTCTTCGGGAAATAAAATCAAGGAAGATGCTTAGTCGCAATCTCCACCGTGAGGGATGTGCGGCAAATGAGCTGTGAAGTGTGTCTGCTTTGGAAGCAGCGGGGAAATGCTGTGAAGTTTGTTTACTTCCGCTCGGATGGTTCCATTAATGGTAATTTAATAGAGGATTCAAAGGGGGAAGTGAATATTTTTAAATCTCAAAGCAGAGCACAGCCATCTGATGTACGTTTCTATGAATTAGTAATCGCAGATAAAAAGAAAAAAAAACTCTTTCAAAGGGAACCGACTCTATTGTGCTCTGTTTTTCCTCTTCAAATCATCTTTTCAATTAAAAATGTGGCTTGTAAAACACGGGTTAACATTCAATACGTACAACTAATGTGTTTTTCCCAACCGCAGTTTTTTTTTCCAATTTGCAAAGTATTTCTGATTTCTTTTCCATCTATAATGCAAACGTTGCCTGTTTGATTCCCATCGGAAGGAGAATGAATCAGTTCGAGGGCGGCGGCATACAGTCCAGTTGGGAAGTTGGGGCTTTGAATCTGGGCTCCCGCCTTCCAGTGTAGAGTTTGCGCATTCCAACGGCTGAGAGGCACGCCGAGCAAAATTTGAATCACGGTTGCACGATGTGGCGCGATTTCGAAGCCGTCAAAATGCATATCAGAAGCTTTCACACGGGAAAAAAAAATCAATTTCTGGCCCAACCACGCGCTGCCAAGTGATAAAAAATACAGTACATGCCGTGTACTTTTTTTTTTTACAACAACACTGAACCATATTCATAATTTCATATCTCCCGTGGATGAAATAGTGAATCTTGTGGTAAAAATAGACGTGAGTGGCCTACATGCCGTGCTGTTTACATCGGGACCGAGCGCCGCCTTTTCATTGTCGCCCCATTTTTTCCGCCTTGATCCACACCCATTTCCACACTCACACCTAGGGACAATTTGGAGTGTTCCATTAACCTGCCACGCATGTTTTTGGAATGTGGGAGGAAACCGGAATACCCGGAGAAAACCCACGCAGGCACGGGGAGATCATGCAAACTCCACACAGGAAGGCCGGAGCTGGAATCGAACTGTGAACTCTGCACTGTGAGGCCGACGTGATAACCAGTCCAACACTGGGCTGCTTGCAATGAATTTAGCGCTAAAGTTCACATGCTATCTGAAGGCACGTTTTCATTGCACTGGCAACCCCGAATGTGCATTTGTGGGATGTACAGCGCAACACAGGATATAAAAGCGGATGTTTTCAGTGGCATCCAGAAACACTGCTTGTTTTTTACTGTATACCCAAGGAGTTAGAATTGAGAGCGAGCCGGCAGACTGATCCGAACAGTACATTCATTCATGATGCACGACTTGGCAGCAACCCCTGCGGTGCACCAATTTGTTTTCTGTCACGGCCACATCACAACCGGACTGCAGAAGTAGCCTCACGTATACAAGGATGTATAAAAACAATATACTGCTGACCAAAGGCAACATCTCGACGAGTTGTTTTCATTTATTTATACATTCGAACATTGTTTGTGAGTGTGGGATGTGGACTTGAGGCCGAAAGTTCAAAGATGACATCTCGGACGATTGTTCATGTGCCTCGGGCAAAGTTTGAGGGGATCACTTTCAATGAAGAATTCTCACCGAGACCAAAGAGGATCAGGTTTGTCCTCCAATGAGATTGCCCTGCAATCGGAGAGCTCATGTTACAACTCGGTAAAAGGAGGAAGAAATGAAGAGTTTCAACGCAAACTCAGTCATTTTTATTCACCAATGCAACGCCTAAAACATGCAGCCTTGAGATGTGCCGTTTTCGAGGTTTTCGCGATCCAAATAGAATTATGCTGGCTAATTTAGTGGGGAATGCTAATCTCTCAACGTGGAACTCGGTTCCATCAAGCATGGAGAATCCAATAGGAATCCAAATGCAAGCGAGACATTGTGCTGTCAGAGTAACGTCCGCGCCCTGAGTTGAAAACAGACAAGCAAAAAAGCTGGCAACCAAATCAGCAGGGTTGTACTTGCAAGCTAGCGAACTCTAGACCGCTTCTTTCCGCATTCCAAACACATCCTGTGTCGGTGAACTGAAGGCTCCAAATCGTGCACGGCGACCAGTACAAAGCGCAGCCCACTTCTCTCCCGAACGTCACTTGGGAATCGGCTCCAGCTCAAGCGCGATCCAAATGGGGACAGCCGCTAGAGAAAAAAAAGTTAATATCGCTAAAACCTGAATTGAAAACAAAAAACGCTATACTCTCAAAAAGTTGCACTGCATCATTATAAACTTTGACTAATTACAAAGCCTCGTATACATTGGATTCAATCAAGTCCCTAATCATTTCCTAACCAAAAGGCGGACGTGTCGGGAAAATGCATAACATTAAAAAAATAATAATTAAGCATCTCCTATATTGGTTTGTGCTGCTGTGTAGTACTCACTATAAAGAGTGCACTTTATTATCTGGAATTAAGCAAATTGCATTTTGACTAAGTAGTGTTACGAGTAGTACTTAACCGGGATTCGCATTATCCCTAAACTGTAGCTTCTGATGTGTGTGCGCGTTGGATGCTATTTAGCTCAAGGGTGACTCACCGTTGTCCCATTTCGATGAAAAAAGAATGCGCGATGGTATCATTGAAATGAATTGCAAACATTTCGAACGTGTCTCTCGTTTTGAGGTGAATGTGTGTGTGGGGGGGGGGGGATGTCAATGGATCATGCAAACGGTTACGCCACTGAACAATTTAGAATTTCAGATATAATGTCAAATATTTGTTGTACAGCACCACAAACGCAAAGAAAGTACAGAATCTGATTTAACCACTTTTCACCAAGAAATCATCGGCGCTATCTTCATACCAAAACACTTCAATACCCCCCCCCTCCCCCCAACCGTCAAAGACCCTCTTGACCTCAACTTCTGCTTTTGTACTCTCAGCTCTCTACGATGCATGTCCGTGTTGCTTCTGGCCGGCTTTCAAAACCATCTTTATGGATATCTCCGGCGGATTTTCATTGGTGGCACACGGCTCTTCTTTCTTCGTCTCTTCCTGCTACCTCCTTTTTCTCAACTCCGTCCCTTTTTTTTCCTTAATGTATTGTCCTCTCTCCTTTGTTTGCCTACGCTATAGATTTTCTCTTCGCTACTCTCCTAGCAAGGCTCCATGTCTTCTTTTTCTACTTCTAAGCTAAAGCCCCCCCCCCGGAGATTTTGTTTCATGGCTGCTCGGTGCTTTAAGTCTATTAAGTCCCTTTGGGGATGCTGTAATACGTGTGATTCGGGAACAGGGGGGCTCCGAGGTGCCTCCTTCGAACAGCGGGTGTCCAGGAGAAGTTCTGAAGTGACTCTGGTCTTTTGAGAAGTGCCATTTAGCTTCTCAGACTGTCGATTTAGGGCACTGGGCACATCTTGTGAATATAACGTATTGGCCCGAATATAAGACGATGTTTTTTGCAATTAAATAAGACTGAAAAAGTGGGGGTCGTCTTATATTTGGGGTCGAAACATTATACTCATTCACGACGCTAGATGGCGCCAGATATCATTGAAGCAAAATAACATGCTTTTTCTCTCAAATATATTGTTAGAATCATTTTTGTCAGATGTACTGTAATTATTTTCTGTATAAAAATTAATTTGGTGTTCAAAAAGTATTTTTTCAAACTTGAGTCCTGAAGAAGAGGACGTCGTCTTATAATCAGGGCCGTCTTATACTCGGGCCAATACGGTATCTCATGCCAAGTGCAAAAAGGGTGATTCACCTGAAATTCAAATGGATTTAAACAATTTAATTCAGGGGACAGATGATAAAACAGCTTCTTTTGAAGACTGATACGTTTTCCTGCTGGGGTAGCTTCAAGTGGAGAACAGCGGACTGATGCGGTGTATTTATCCAGGGAATTTTCGTTCGTTTATGGTTCTCCAAAGTTGGATGATTTCGGTTTTTGGAAGACACAGGGGGGGCCCAGGGTCCTCCTCAGCAAGAGAGAGGTATGTGTCCAGATAAAGCCGTTCTGGCTAGATCACTTTCAGAGTGCGGAGAAATTCCTGAGCTAGTGACAACAGGATGTGGATTTACTACACTTAATTTGTCTTGCTTGGTGCTTGTGCCGAGGACCAGAAAGATTGTCGCCACGGGCGACCAAACGGCCTCTGCCATATGACTCTGTAGCCTTTCCCAGCTGTCAGAGTGTGCAGAGGACATGATTGACAAAAAAGTAGGCTTAAGAGTTCATCTGATGAAAAGTGATTATAATTTGCGGCCATGACACAGGACTGGTTGTGATATTGCGGAAAAACGTTCTTTGCTCAGCAGTTGGGAGAACTGAACTGTTCCGGTGTCTCTGGAAGTTTCAGGAGAGAACGTACACTCAAAATCTCAGGATGGCCGGCCTGTTGAGGGCGTGGGAGTTCTTCTTTTTGTATAGTTTACAAATCTCATCTGATTTTCCTGCTGCCACAGTGGTTCCATTTTCTTCGGCAACACTTGTCTTTGGATGAGGACATTGTGATTGGTTTTCTTATTGGTCCATCGTGTTGTTTTCCTTGGCATTCAACACCCCCGTCTTAATTCCACAGGTAATATCCAGTTCTTGTCTCACTTCATTTCAATTTCTTTTGAAGCTTTAACCTTTATTTCCATCCTGAACTTGGCAATTTCAACGTCTTCGGGACACCGCATTTTGACATGGACTTCGATCTGTGTCCGCGTTTCAATTTCCTCTCTATATGCCTCCAATTTGAACTGGGTCAAAAAGTGTTCATGCTCACTGCCACAATCATATTCCTTTTCAATCATTTTCATCTTCTCAGGAGGAAACTCACACACACACACCCTCAATCTATCACCCCCTGCCCCCATGTCTGAGTTGAAGTGGCTTGTAAAGACAAGGTATATGATACTGCAGCACGTGTTATAATTTGGATTAAAAATCCATGATTATTGGCATCTTCATCCATGAGCAGAGATCTGGAAATGAGTGAGGACTAATTTCAAGAAGCTGAAGAATGTCTTTGTTCCCCCAAAGCTTTAATTTTAGGATAGAGCACAGAAAAAGTGTAGTCATGCCCTGACGTATGAAGATGATTAGCAACAATGCTTTTACCAAAGGAAAGCGTGATTTGACAGGCATTGGCCTACGAGCCGTTTTTTGGGGGTTGGAGTGTCCAGTTGGATTTGGGGCATTTCCTATATTTATCCTTAAATCTTTTGGTGGCGAGTGGAAATCGTACAATTGAGGTGAGATTTCAAACTTTCTGGAAATATTTAAGTGAAATATTTAAGTGTGTGAGGTTTGTCTTACAAAAAAAAAAAGGATCATGCGAAGTAATTCAAATTCAAAAATCCATGTTTTTATTTTCCAAAAGACAAGATATAAAATACCATTCACACATGGAATATGAAATCAGGAAAACCAACGGGAGAGAGCCGAAGTAATTAGCTCTGACAACTCACCCTGCTGCATTTTAAAGAGCCTGTCCCTAAGCTCCCTGGGAAGATAAAGCATCTTCCCTGGTTGACAACATTTTTATGGTCAATTGTGATGGGTCCCCGAGGTATGCCTTTTGATTTGATGAATGTCAACCAAAAGGATTTTCATTAAAAGTAGTAACAGGAGCAAGCCCGGCAGCCTTCCAGTTGTTTTGTTCAGTGACCTCAAAGAGATTGTGTGCATCACAATGTCCAATTTCAAAATCAATTTGATGTCACACTGATTTCAAATTGCATGACTATCCTTGCCATTTTCTTGATCAAAAAATATTATTGAGTGGAAAATGAACAGTTGTGGCCTCCAAGATAACCTTTAAGTAGAAAATAACAGTACTATTTTGTCATTCTAAATCATGTCACAAATTTTGAGGATTGGCATTTTATGGGAACGGATTAATGGCATTTCCACTCATTCCGGTGGTGAAAGACGATTCGAGATAGACCTTATGTTGCTGTTTGTGTTTTTTGTTCGTTTTTGAGCTTAACCCACAACCATCTCGCATTACTCAAGAATCCCCCCCGCCCACCCTTCCCCGTTCTCCTCTTGCCCCCTGCCCCCGAATCCAACCTCTCCAGTCCACTCGTGTGATTTCGAAACGTGCACGAGGCACAAAAAGCCCACGCAGCAGCGCAGCTGCTTCCATTTGCTGCTCGGGAGACGGAAAGCACGGAGCCCGCCACAAGTCGCTCACGATGGCCACTTAGCTCCTCCTCACCCGGAAGGCAAACTTCCTCGGCCACCTGTTTTTAAGCGTTTTACGTGTTTGCGCTCCACCGTGAGGTCGCCGGTGATATCTTTCTTAAATCTTTTTCGTTCCCTTTTTTTTTTTTTTCGTTTGTACGCGCGTGACGCCGGAGCACTGTCCCGCGACGTGGATGGTGCTTCGGGGACCAACCTGGCTCCGGTTATTTTCCGAGTGGACGAGGAATATATGCGCGGAGATGCTGCTTCTGGTGCCCCTTCTGTGGCTTCTGCATCTGGGCCGAGCGGCTCCCCCGCAAACCGTGCGGGAGGACACCGGCGTGGTAAGAAGTTTGTGCCTTCTTTTTGACGTTCAAGTAGATCCGTAGGCTTCTGCTTTATTTATTTATTTTTTTGGTTTGGGGTGGATGTTTGGTGGCAAAACTCTCTGAATATTAAGCAGCCCGGATGTTGATGAGAGGAGGAAGCAAAGGGCGCTCCAAAGCAAGTGATGGAGAGCCGTGATGTGAGGTCGCGCAATAAATTGGATCCGAAGCTCCGAGTAAATAAATCCACGCACACACGTACGATGTCTTCTACTTGGCTGTCGCCAGCTTGACACGAAACGAGGCGCGTTTCCAGCTCTGTGACAGCGCGAGACAATGCGACTTTATTGGATGTGCCATTTTCTCTCAGTCATGCTTGGGAAATATGTCAGGAAGACACTTTGCGTGTGTGTGTGGTGTGTGTGTGTGTGTGTGTGTGTTGATAAGCATGTTCTGAATATTTGTGAAACTGGAGTAAATCGTGTTATGTATGCGTAAATTGGGGTCCAAAAGTTGTGATCTAAAATTATTTTGTGAATGCATTGCCGATTCGACCTGTACAAAGGAGCGTTTGAGACATCCTGGGAAAAAAAAAACGAACATCATAATAGAAACTTGTAATTTTACGAGAATAAAACTATACGTTGAACAAAAGTTGTAGATATACATAAATAGCCGTACATTTTCAATGTACATTGCTTGTAGTCAATCAAAACGTTTGGATCCATAATGATTTTGTAAATGCTGAGATTCAAACATTCACTCGACGTTAGAGTCCTAATTTGTGAGATTAAAATTGTGTTTGTGAGTGGTATACAGCGTCCCATCGCTACATTGCGGTTCGGTTATTGCGGCTTCACTCAATCGCAGGTTTTCATTTGTGACCAGAATTAACCTAATCGCTGTTTTCTCTCGGTATTTTGCATGTTTTCTTACTATTTTTCTTTCTTCTAAACCAGGCTAGTCATTTTTTTCAGTTGAATTGTGTTTTGCAAAAATCGAGTGCAGGAACATTAGACGGCTCTTCGTCGCGTTCAAAAATTGGAGCTCCGCCTCCGCGGGACACAAGGGAGACAAAGCACCTGCATACTAACCAGATTCAAGTATTTCTTTTTAGCTTAAAATGGCTTACTTCCGGGGTGTCAAACTCATTTCACATTGTGGGCCACATACGGACTCGGTTGATGTCAAGTGGGCCGGACCATTAACATTATACCAAACTCTGCTATAAATAACGAAAATATCATGACTTTGTTTTGGTATAAAGAAGCATTGGCGCATTGATACCGTCTGCTGTGTTGCGTCTGTCTCAGTGACAGACTGAGACTGCTGTTTTCTTCTCTGATCAGAACAACGTTGTGTTCTACTCTGATCAAAACATTGTGCCCCTGGCGGACAATCCGTGAATTGCATTTTTATTAAAAATATTCATTCATCAATGCATTTTATTCACTTTTAAATTATCCTGCGGGCCTGACCGAGACTCCTTGGGGGCCGGTTCCGGCCCACGTGCCGTATATTTGTCAGCCCTGGCTTACTTTAACCAGAATCTCGTATCGACGCCCTCTAAATACCGTTTTGCAAATCCCATTGCGTTGCGGCAAATCGGATCGAACGTTTGAGCTGCTTACACTCGGATGGACCGTCTGACTAGGATCCGAGCGCTCACACTGTACGTCAAGAGTTCTTCCACTTTATTCCCGCGCGCGTCAGTCACGCCTTTGTCAACAGTCGCTGCAAACAAAATATGAAGACGATGCCAAGCGCTCACAAAGCGACATGCTTCACTTAACACGTCTGCCTTGATATGTGATGAGACTCCAAAGAGGCACAGACCCGTTTGGGACGTGTATATACGCTTTGTGTTGTAATTCGAAGATGTCGTATTTTTAACAGGAGTTATATCATCCGTTCACTTCTTCCTTTGGTGGTTTCAGCAAATCAACAGCATTCCTGTACGATAGCCGAGTCCACTGACATTTCGAAAGCGTGTCAGGTCACAAGTTTAATAAGGGGACAAAATGTTACCGACTGAACTACTGCAGACATCGTACTTTTCCGAGTCATGGCTTTTGTAGCAGATGCTTTTGTCTAACAAAATCACGCCTCGAGCCACTAAGAACGCTCGCCCAGACGCTCTTAAGCATCTGGCTGGGTCTCAGTGTCCCTCCGGTGTCCATCTTTTGTTCCGCCTGCAACCACATTTTGATTACGGACATTGTCTTGGCTCTTTTGCATTGTTTCCAATTCCCAGGGAACTCCTGCCCTGAGATTTTATATGTCTGTTGCAAAGTTGGCCCAGCCCCAATCACGACGCAATTGTGCTCAATTTAGTCGTGTTAAAAGCAGGAGGGATCATTGGGGGGGTCACTGGACCAGGAATTTTGCTTTGAGTAACTGCAGTATAGCTAAGACTACTTATCCTATCTTTACCTGGATGCCTGGAGATTTGTCCCCCCCCCCCATTGTTTGAAGGCATTCACAGCTATATGTCAAGACACACAAAGCTAGACGCAGCAGTGTTTCGAAAACAAATGTCAGCAGTTATGATGGGAACGCCTAATTTACCCTGAACTGCTCTCATTTTATGAGTCATGCAGACTCCACATTGCACCTGGTCTCAGCTTTTTCATCCCCCGTTTGAACTATTTGATTCTCCTCTTTCCAAATATGACTGCAGGAAAGAGAAAAACAAATTGTATCAAGACGCGGCTGCGGGATGCCTCGTGTAAGACATCTGCCTGACTGTTTTATGGTTTGGGGGATCGGATATCAGAGTTGTGCATTTTGCATGTTCTGTCTTTCTGTTCTAGCCCATATTCCAAAAATGCGTGTTGGGTGAATTGACGACTCAGAACTTTTTTTCGCAGGTATCCATGCAATTTGTTTAATTTGCTTATATGTGTTCTGTGATTGACTGGTGGCCAATCTCAGGGTTCGGCTAACCAGGCCTAGCGCATTAGAAAATGGATGGATGGATGAATTGGAAGACTTGGGGAGGGCATGTTTCAACAAAGGCAATTTGTAAATAACAAAAGGGGGATTTTAAGAGCCAGATGGGCCACAGACACCATCCCTCCCACCAGCGACCTTCTTGATGGATTGATTAAAAAAAAAAACAAAGACTCCTCCCCACCGATCAAGCTAGCCTCAGCTGGTGGGAGAGCAAGTGGATTCAATTTCCATCGAAGCTTTTAAGGGGTGTTCCTTCATCTCGGCCTACTGGTGCTCATAACTGTTGTCCATTTGAGACATGGTCCACAAAACCACCACCCGCCCGGAAAAGCGTGTCGTCCTCCACCTCTTCTGAACCCCCCCGCCATCATGATGCATCGCTTCGCTGTTAGCGCAGCTTGTGCGCCGCTGCGCCGCTGTCTTTGAAACTAATTAACTGAACCACAAACTTTAAGCATGGCTCTGAGCCATGCATGCTTTGCGCTTATCGCCGCGCACCGCTCCAAAGTGTTTATCATCCTTGCGTAAGGGAGGGGATTTCAACATAACAGCCCGTATACTGTATGATCTAAACTAGTTTTTTTTTTCTTCATTTTATCATATTCCGGGATGATTCTTTTTGATGGTTCGTTTTACGGCAAGTTCAGTGGTGTACTGTATTTATCAGCTGCAGGCGGAAAAAAAAAACAAAAAAAGAGCTTTATGGCTTCATTACCTCATTCAGTACCAGCCAATTCTAGACCAAGTCTGAAAAGACGTTTAAAAACGTCTTTGGGAGTGAATGAGTTAAATCACTTGGAACACGTATTTTAATTAACAGTATCTGTGCAGTCGTCGGCAGCTTTTACTTGAAGGTGTGTTCGATGCCTGCTGGGAAAATCATCCCAATCTTCTTGATCAGGACATTTCTTGTCCCTTCATCTGATTGCATGTCCACCGAACATGCTGGGCTTTCCCACGAGTCTCGTGTCATATGTTTTCTCAGAACTCGCGCCAGTGCCTCTCATTAGCTTTGCCGTTGGTGATCGTGCGATTTCAAAAGAATCGCATTCTGCTGCCCGACTTCCTTGAGGTTAGTTCTTCCAATTGTGGCTTCCTTATACCAACATATTGCAAGTCTTGTGATTCCATCCAAAAGCTGAATAAAGCAACAAGGGTAAAGAGAAGAGTAGGTGATGTCAAGATATAACAGAATGGAGAAACGTTTGCATTGAAATTCATCAGCCAGACGGGGTCAAGCAAGTCATTCGACTGCCGTCATGAGAATTAGAGCAATTACTTTCTTGTGTTGCTCGAAGATAACCCTGTTCAAATGTTAGGATGCTGTCAGACCAACAGAGCTTTTTCAACCGGTCCACAATACAATATTTTGAAGCGTTTTCTTTGTCACTTGAAAGAAAAGGTGAAACGTGATATTTAATCAACGTATGACTTTAAAGGGGGTAGTTTGCAGTATTAAAACTACTTAGCTAGCTAGATTTAAACGTACCGTATTTTCCCGAACATGCCACACACCGTATTAAAAGGCGTAGTGTCCATTACGGCTGCTATTTCGGTATTGAGCACATACACAAGGCGCATTGTATTATTGGCCGCTAGCAGGGTAAAACGTACACTAGCTTAAAAAAAATACGGTAGCATGCGTGTGTAACCGGTGGTGTCCGACTGCGTTGTGTTTAGGAATATTGATGACTCACAACAGGATTTCTTGTGTTGTTTTGGCATTTTTAATGGTCTCGTGGAACGGAGAAACATTTATTTTGAAAAATAACCATACTGGAAAATCCATCCATTATCCGAACCGCTTGATCCTCACTAGGGTCGCGGGGGGTGCTGGAGCCTATCCCAGCTGTCTTCGGGCAGTAGGCGGGGGACACCCTGAATTGGTTGCCAGCCAATCGCAGGGCACACAGAGACGAACAACCATCCACGCTCACATTCACACCTAGGGACAATTTGGAGTGTTCAATCGGCCTGCCATGCATGTTTTTGGAATGTGGGAGGAAACCGGAGTGCCCGGAGAAAACCCACGCAGGCCCGGGGAGAACATGCAAACTCCACACAGGGAGGCCGGAGCCGGAATTGAACCCGGTACCTCAGCACTGTGAAGTCAACGTGCTAACCACTGGACTACCGGGCCGCCCATACTGGAAAATGCTCTTATAAAAAAAAAACGAATCAATACATCACATACTCGTCCAAATGCATCCTTCTGAAGAAGTGGGAGACTTTTCCTCTGCCGACATGTTTTTTGCCAAAGAATGTGACCTTTTCTGTGTGCGGTCTTGTGCTATGGCCTGGTTAATGAGGGCACTTTTGTTGAAAAAGTTCTTAGTCACAGCTTCTTACTGTGTACTGATTGACAGTAATGAGTGACAGTTTGGTGTGTAACATGCATCAAATTCACATTATCCAGTGGAGAGGAAGCCACGTAGTTAACGCGCTGCTATCCAACTCGTCACAGCTTTGTTAAGTGTGAAAGTACTGCAGGGGCTTGTCGTGGTTTTTTTTAAATCTTTTTTTTTGTAATGAGAATGACAGAATTTAGCATATCTTAAAAGAACAATTCGACAAGCATCTGATGTTTAATTGGCTGCCGTTGAAGCGTGGCTGATATTTCCGACTGAATATAAATCACTTCTTTTGATTTGGTTGTTCAGATTTTTTTCAGGTATCATTTCTTAAAATCCCCATTTAAGAATCCTCTGTGGTGCATGGTCAAGGGAAATGTTGGGTCACGCGGGTCGCGGGGTGTGCTGGAGCCTATCCCAGCTGTCTTCGGGCACTAAGCGGGGGACACCCTGAACCGGTTGCCAGCCAATCGCAGGGCACACAGAGACAAACGACCATCCGCGCTCGCACTCACACCTAGGGACAATTTAAAAGTGTTCAGTCAGCCTGTCATGCATGTTTTTGGAATGTGGGAGAAAACCGTAATACCTGGAGAAAACCAGAACATGCAAACTCCACACAGGGAGGCCGGAGCCGGGATCGAACCCATGACCTCTGCACTGTGAGGTCAATGCGCTAACCACTCGCCGAAGGCAATATAGCAAAAAAAATAAAAAAACACCAAAAATTGATCATGAAGAATTCTGCCAGTTGTATGGGTTCATTAGTTCAGGGAAAAGTGAAGAGCAATGCCTGATTGAAACCAGCAGAGGTGCTGGTGCTTCCAATTTCAACCAATTTGCGGTTGGAAGAACATCAGCTAAGGGAAGTTGAGGTGAATCAATACAAATCTGCCATGTGGCAACTCGTCAGGGCGCCAATATTCTGATCGCCACGACACTGGCAGGGGAAACAGGAGATCAGAACGTTCTCTCTGTCCTCCCATTTAACAGGATATTTCCAAGAAATAATTGGTGGTTTCTTCACACAGTGCAGGATCGCCGGCATACTGGATGCATTTCATATGCAAGTTCTCCCGATTCTTTCTGGGTTGTTTTAACCAGCGCTGTGATGACACGACCTCATGGAATATTGCGGGTTCCCTAGTCGAGTTTATTTCAAAGTAAAAATCAGAATAAAAGTTTCTTTTGAGTCGCAAGCTCGGTTTGGCTTTGACTATTTTCGTTTGATTTTTTTCCCCCCCCAATTCTGTTGCATTTTCATATCGCGAGTGGGGCTTCTCCTCTGGAACTGAGGCTCACGCAAAAGCTTTTTCCATGGCGACTCCATGACAAGTTGACCCCACTGCAGAGCGGCCCGTATAGGGAAACCTCAAATCAGCTCCATGTGGACGGTTCTATTTTAACTACCGTGCCACCGCCCCGCTTCCTCTTTGACAAGATCAAAGTTAGGCTCCGCTGCTGCTTTTCAAACGATTGACCGGATCGTATAAATACGGCGGTTTGTGGTGTTTGTGCTGGCTTCGGTGCGGACGCCCAGAATAATCTATAGCTTTTGCCATCCGAGCTGCCAAATAGCCGGCTTTAATAACACGATCAAGAAAAGCCGAAGGAACGGCAGCGCCGCTCTCAAATTACTGGCAGAAACTGGCAGAGCTGTCATAGAAGTGGTTTGTCTGTGTGCAAAAACATTTCTGTTTTCCACGTGTCTTTGATATTTGTTTGACCGAGTGCTGCCGCATGATCTGAAACGGTCTTTCCCTAACATGTCACAGGTTAGGGTTAAGAAACCGATCAAAATCGTACTTTTTGAAGGAGCTGTCCTCATTTATGTTGAACACTGATTGGACAGGGCACTATAATGTCACATGGTGGTAATAATAGCCATTGTTTTCTCAGCCGGCACCACTCGTAAACCAATGGCATTTCACCAAAAGCTGAGCGGGTTAGGTGGGATAACGGAGCGGCACAACCGAGTCAAAATGTAGCGCACAAATGGCTGCGGCCAGCGGGGGCGCTGTCAAGTCAGCATCAACAACTCTGTGGTTCTGAAGAGAACAACACAAACAGCCAGTCCACAATCACCTCCGCTGTAGTGGCCGCACAACTCCGAGCCTCGAAACGAGAGACCAAAGCATTCATGGCAGCGCTCATCCGAAAATAAATCCAAACATATATAGACTTAAGCCCTTGTGCACGTGCGATCGCGTATATATGTGTAAGGGTAAGTAACAGCTGCCGTAATTCCTGAGCTGACACCAGAAAGATGTGCCTCACGGCGAAGATCACAATGGTCGAACGCATCGTGTGGCTGTCGCTTTCTTAAGCCGTGCGTGTCGGTTCAAGTTCGAGACTTTGCTAGGCCCTCGCGACAATTTGCTTCAAGATGATGGCGACGAGGTTGAGCCGTTCCCTAAACCGTTGAGAAAGTTACGCAGTGAAAGACAATTCAGCTTCAAGAGTAAATGGAAACGCTTGCCAAAGTGGGTTTCGGTGGGTCCCAAAAGATTCGATCGATTGTTCGAGAATACTTTGACAGGTATGAGGACGACGCGTGACGTTATGACGGCTCAGAAAAGTCTATGCAGGAAGAAAGTGGCTGCAATTTGAGAAAAGTTTATGACTGCGAGAGGGGCGAGCACTCGCCGAGCTTCATATACATAAGCGCATTCCACTTATAAAACATCAGCCACAAACGCGTTTATCGGTTTTCTATCAAATGAAAATTCAAGGCGAGGTTTTCAAAAATAACACGCACAAAAAAAAAACAACCCAAAAATGGAAGGAATGGATCTACCAGCAGCAGATGGCATAAATGTCCTCCTGTAACAAATTTAATTGGAGGCCCTTGAAATAAATGAACCTTCATTACTTTTGTACAGCTGTGGATGAAGGACAGAATGAAATGGTTACACAGATGGGACGAGATGAGTTATTGTTTTTCCATATGAAAATGTTGAGGAAACGCCATTCACAAACGCCGCACGGAACGGCAGAGTGAGCGCTTTTATTTTTTTTCAAAACCTTCCACATCCTTTCCTCCAAATCAGACTGGTGTCTCATTATATGCACTTTGGTACCGCAGCGCAGCCAAATGCTTCCTGGGGTGAAGCGACGGAGTGCTCGGGCAAAAGATGGGGATCGCATTCGGCACACAACATGCACGGAGCCGAAATCTAAACTCACGGCTGCTTCAGAGTCCATCTTCTTTCTCTTTCAGTTCACTTCATACGGTCCAATTAATTCTCATTGATCCTAATGACCAATAAAGTCTCGGTCTAGATTAAAATGGGATGAGATTTGGCCTCAAGCACTCCTCGTGAAAAAGTCTTTCCGAGAGCATTTGATAAATGGAGCTGTCTGCCGGGTATGTGTGGAGAGTCCCAATTCTACCCGTGTCTTCCTGTTCTTGATTTGTATGCGTTATTGCTCGTGGGTATCCCTGAGTGCATGTTTGCAGATGCGTGAATGCTTTTAGAAATCAATAAATGTGTAACGTGATACATTCCAACATGCCTTTAGTCACTAATAACAGTTCGATGTCAAACTCGCCGTGCTTAAATGTTTGTAAATCTACAACCCATACACCTAAAAGAGTTTTTGTCGAATTTATTCAATTTGTATTTTGTCAAGTGGCCGCACGAAATAAAATCATCTGGATACAAATGCGGATTTTTAAAGTAGATTGATTATACGTCTACCGTATTTTCCGCACTATAAGGCGCACCTAAAAGCATTCAATGTTCTCAAAAGCCGCCGGTGCGCCTTATAATCCTCCGCGCCTTATATATATGGATCAATATAGTAATTTCATGGTCGTAGTATTTTAAATGTTCTGTAAAGCGCTTTCTTACAGCTGCAGCGATTGTAATAGCTCGACATAAATAAAGCGGTATTGTATCGTATCGTATTGTATTCCATTTAGCGTAGCTCCATCTAGTGGATGCATAATGTATTGCCACTATTGTAGATTCTATTCTATGCACCTTATAAAGCGGTACACCCTACAAATGAAAACAGTTTTAAAATAGGCCATTCATTGAAGGTGTGCCTTATCATCCAAAGTGCCTTATCGTGTGGAAAATACGGTACTTAAAAAAGGTATCTGGATCCTGATGATTTTGTTTTGTGCAACCACGTGATGAAATAAAATTGGACACAATAAACGTGGATGAATTTCCTTTGAAAATTGTGAAAGAATTTGATCAATCTGTACTGCTAATACACAATACCCTAAATCAGTGTTGTTGACTGTCGCTGAATTTAATTTCTTGAATGTTGGCTCACTCCAAGTAATCGAGTGATTCGGTTAATTTGGCTTCCGTAAACCTGCAGTCAGGTCTAAATTGTAAAATGTCACATCCGCTGGAAAACAAAAACAAACAATATTTGGTCTATTCTGGTGTAGCCCAGTAACATTTCGAAGTGGCTGCGATCGCTTGGAACAATGTCAACACATTGGTCCACTATGTGGCTTCATGACCCTCTGAGACTCATCAAGTTCAAAAGGTGAAATTTCTCTGGCTGGGTCATTTCCTGTCGGTGAGGACAAACATGAAGGGAGCCAGCAGCTGTGCATCAGGCTTAAACAGGGAGGGGTTGAGGGGCCGGGGAGGTCACATGCATGAGGGGACGCTTCACAGAGTAGCAGCACAGGAGAACAAGTACTGGCCCTTACTACGTTCATCGAAAATGGCTTTGAGAAAAGACTAAGGACCGGGACTGTGTTTCTCGACCTCACAGCCGCCTATGATACAGTCTGGCACAAAGGCCTCCTTCTGAAACTTGCAAAGGCTCTCCCTGCCTGGGCAACGACAATCATTACAACCCTCCTGACCAACCGGAGGTTCAGAGTACACCTTAGCCAGAACAACAGTTCTTGGAGAACACCGAAAAATGGACTCCCCAAGGCTCAGTTCTCGCTCCAACACTGTTCAACCTTTACACAAACGACCTCCCTGCACCAAATCCGCAAATTCATCTATGCTGATGATATCTGCCTGGCATACCAAGCACCAGATATGGAACAGCTGGAACACGTGCTCACAGAAGACCTCGGCAAACTGGACCAGTACTGCAAAACCTGGCGGTTAAAACCAAGTCCTGCAAAAACTGTCTCCAGTGTATTCCACCTGCACAATGCTACAGCAGCCAGAGGACTGAAGATCTCCCTGAGTGGGCTTGAACTTAAGCACGCCCCTCACCCCACCTACCTTGGAGTGACCCTTGACAGGACCCTTTCCTTCAAGCAACACATAAAAGGAACGGCGGCTAAGATCAAGTCCAGAAACAACCTGCTCTGTAAGCTCGCCGGCGTAAAATGGGGCGCTTCCACTTCCACACTGCGCACCTCAGCCCTGGCCCTCGCTTACTCTGCAGCGGAATACTGTGCTCCTGTTTGGTCCAGGTCATCTCACACACACCAAGTGGATACCCAGCTTAACTCAACCATGAGAATCATAACCGGAACAATTCGTTCAACACCACTCCCCTGGCTACCTGTCTTATCCAACATTGCTCCCCCACACATTCGGCGAATAGCTTCAACCGAAAAGATGTTCCAAAATGTCAAAGTCTCACCCCACCTACCTATTTATCAAGACATCTTTAACCCACCCACGGCCCGACTCCCATCCAGACGCCCCATCTGGAAGAACCCCACCAGCTGACTTTACCATCCAGTCAGCCTGGAAAAAGGAATGGGACTCCAAGGAGATCCGCAATAAACATCTGGTGTCAGACCCCACCCATCCTGTCCCTGGCACCGAGCTTCCACGGAGACAATGGTCAACCCTCAACAGGTTCAGGACTGGACATGGCCCCTGCTTGGCCAGCCGCCACAAATGGGGCAATTGCCCCAGCCCACTGTGCGCTTGTGGAGAGGAGCAGACAATGGAACACATCATCGAAGCTTGCCCTCTCCAAAAACTGAGAGGAGGGCTAGCCACCCTCCACTCAGCTGACCCAGAGGCAACTGCATGGCTGAAGGACTTTGCATTCGCTAAATAAATAAATAAAATACAGAGTAGTTGCCGTGGTGACACCATAGCTACGGACCTTGTTTTTTGCGTGAGTGAGACAGCCATTCATTAAAAGCTATGATGTCAGTGTCACAAACAAAGGTATGAATGTCTGTGTGGTCTGATTTAGTTAGGGCGAACAGAAAAGCCATTATCGAAAGGAATTCATTTTTGGGGCGGGGGGTGGGGGGGTGGAGGGGGTTCTGTTCTTTTTTTCACATATTATTTTACTTTGTTGTTAATTTATTTCCTGCTTGTTCTTTCGAGATGCATTTGAAATGTCAAACTCATTTTTGTCGAAACCGTTTCCCTTGGAGGGCCATTACGGCTGTCAAACCATATGAAGAAGTCAAGAGCAATGTTTTATTCGACGATTGTCGAAGTGACTGTCATGAGGGCTTTGGTCACAAGAAAATGCTTACAATATATGTTATTTATCACATGTGAGAATTTGAAATTTTGCAAGATTTTAGCAAGCGTCAATCACGGAAGGTGACACGTTTGATTTGTTTTTTCGCGGGCCACATAAAATGACGTGGCGGGCCAGATCTGGCCCCCGGGCCTTGAGTTTGACACCCGTGCCCTACAGCATGTCCCTTCATGAAAATCAATTTTCCTTCCCGAATAGAGGCGAGATCTCTGGTCAAAGGAAGTAGCCGGTACCACCTTTATATCGATCCGTGACTCCCCCGCTGTGCGAAGCACATATGAAGGGATCACTTGCAGATTTCCGCTAACTCTCTGGAATTGCTTTTCCCTGCTGCCATAGATTCACAGGGTCGAATAACTTTGGCACTCATTAGACCTTTTCACGGCCAGCCTTCCTCCCAGGGCAAGCCAAATTTCGGATTGCAGTCCCTCAGTAAAAGTGAGGACCCAAAAAAAAAAAAAAAAAGGGATCAAAATCCTACTTCCCCTTCCCTCCCCGTGGTTTCAAACGTGACATTGATGCTCAATTTCAGCAGCGCGCCCGCGTGAATCGACGTCTCTCTCTTTTGCGCACAAAGCGTGGGGTTCTTCTTCTGATGCGTTTGCGCTGAACAAGCAGATGTCTCGGCGAACGAAATGTGATTCACCCTCAGCTGCATATCAATAAACACGTAACGTCAAAGAGGATCTCCTTAGGTTTCGTGTGGGCGACGTCGGGCACTCATGTACTAAAAGCTCTTGCGACGTAAATAAATGCATTTGGACCATAATATTGCTATCCCCCCTTTTAAGATACACGAATCCATCTGCAATTAGAGTATAGATCGTAATACACCTCCATGATTTCAATGCTAAAAGCTCTCTGCGTACTATTTCCACGCTTAGGCACTTTGCTACGTGATTCATCATTTCACTCTGTATGCGAATGTCCTTTTTTTTTTTTTTCTTCCTTGCTTTGGATTTAAAGCTTTTCGCTGATGCCAAACGTTTTTTTTTGGAATTAAAGGATTACAGGTTCCTGTGTCCAGGATTACCAAGGTGCAAACATCGTCCTATCCGAGTACAGTGGCGAAGAATGGGAGTGTGTCAAAGCTTGCAGAGAAGCTGCTTAAGCCTAAATGAGGTGTGGATGTGGAGGAGAGCGCAAGACAGAATATATTTGTGCCGTGCGCGCGCGCGTGTGTGTGTGTGTGTTTGTGTGTGTGTGTCACTGAGGTGATTTTATTATTGCCTTATTACTCCTACTACCACTACTGCTATTGTTGTTATGTTGTTTGTGCAGAGAGGAAGTATATTATCATGCAATGAAATACAGATTAAAACACACACACACACAAATACACACACCAAAAGCAATGCACGTTTTGTTTGAAATGAAAGCAGTATATCATCAGCAATTCGGTTCTTTTGGCACTTGGGAAATGACTTTTCATGTATGTGAAATTATTTCAAAATGGCGAACAGCCAACTTGTCTTCTTGTTCAATTTTTGGCCCTATTTGTAGAAGAAGATCATGTAAAAATGTCCCTTTACACTCCATTAAAAAAAAGGCATTTTAGGAGGTACTCGCGACTCATTTAGTATTTTTAAAACTGTACTTGAGCAAGGCAGCCCGGTGGTCCAGTGGTTAGCGCGTCGACCTCACAGTTCCAGCTCCGACCTCCCTTTGTGGAGTTTGCATGTTCTCCCCCGTGCCTGTATGGGTTTTCTCCGGGTGCTCCGGTGTCCTCCCACATTCCAAAAACACTCTAAATTGTCCCTAGGTGTGAGTGTGCCTGTCTGTGGATGGATGGATGTACTTGAAAGGCGCTTATAAATAAAATGTATTATTATTATTATTATTATTACTTGAGCATTTTTTTTGGGGGGGGGGGTTATTCAGTATTTTGTATCTGAACTCTTCAAAATTTGATGGGTGTGACATAAAATGTCCTCCAATTCTGGAATCACCCACATAAAAAATCACAGTTTGGATTGGGACATTGAAATGCAATTTCACTATTTTTCAAAGTTGTTGAGCCCTGCATTCATTCATTCATTCATCTTCCGAACTGCTTGATCCTCACTAGGGTCGCGGGTGGTGCTGGAGCACATCCCAGCTGTCTCCAGGCAGTAGGCGGGGAACACCCCGAATCGGCTGCCAGCCAATCGCGGAGCACACAGAGACGAACAACCATCCACGCTCACACTCACACCTAGGGGCAATTTAGGGTGCCCAATCAGCCTGCCATGCATGTCTTTGGAATGTGGGAGGAAACCGGAGCACCCGGAGAAAACCCACGCAAGCCCGGGGAGAACATGCAAACTCCACACAGGGAGGCCTCTGCACTGTGAAGCCGACGTGCTAACCACTGGACTACCGGGCCAGTGTTGAGCCCTGCATGACGGGCATATTTGCAAATGTCATAGTATGACATATCATAAGAATTAAAAAAAAAAAGACAAGATTCCTCTCCTCTAAAGCCAACCAGCCCTAGGAAAGAATAACACGAAACGAAACACCACCCACCTTCACATGTGACCTTCCATTAAAGAAATTGACCAATCAGCAGCCGATGAGAGGCGAGGATCAATCTTGTGGATGCTTCGCTAGACCTTCCCGCGAAATTGTGAGGCTTAATACAATTAAAGTCTGAGGAGAAATCAATGAAGATTAGTGGCTCAAAAGTGTCTGCACCCGTCAAGTGCACAAAAAAAACAAAAACATATTTAAAAGGGCGTGTGTTGTGTCATCCGCACCCTTGTCTGACCTGTACACAAATTGCAAACGGCTCACGTTTGCCTGCTTTATGTTCTGAAATCTGTCCGCCGTAATTTCATTCCTTCACAATCTCCATTCACTGACCCTTCTGAGATAGGCGTGCATGACTGTCGTCACCGGATGACATTCAGGTATTATTGCTTGGTGCACGCACAACGATGCTATCGCTCCACGGATAGGAAAACTCGATTTCAATTTCCATGTTACCACCGCCGCTGGAAGGTACGCAGAAGGTTCGATCTTCCGCTGAATTTATATTTATATTTGAATCGTTTACGGTGTTTCATCACAGTTGTTCGGGAGTTCGACCAATCACGGCACGGCTATTTTCTGCTTTTGGTCACGTGCCGTTGGCAAGCTGAGTCGCGATTGGTCGTTACCTGAGTCCTGAGCAACTGTGATGTCATTTTCACTTGACATCAAGTGGGCAAAATGGACTGAGGTGGATTTTGATGCTTAATTCATATTCCGCAAAGGCGATATGCCATGATTAGCCACTAGCAACAGGACCACGAGCAGCTCTTTTCTGTGTGACGACCTGTCAAGCAACTTTCTTTCTCTTTTTTTGTTTTTGTTTTTTTTGTATCTCACATATCCATGAATTCATTTAATATTAATTGTATAAAGTTTGGGCAATCGTCACATTATTATCAGTCTTGATTTAGACCTGAAACAGTCTTTACCCCCCCCTCCCACACACACACACACACACACACACGCAAGTATTGAGTCCAGTTGTAAATGTCTTTTGTGGCTGTATGTGCTGAGATTCTTTTCCGGGTTCCTCAACCCTAGCCCCCCCTGCCCCCTCCCCTTTAAAAATATCAATTACCAGCGTGCCAGGTTGTATTACCGGGAAGAGTTTTTTTTTTTTCACTGATTACACTTGAACTCAAGTGTTCCCGTTTGCGAGCCATCTCTTTTTAATATGGCTTTGATTGAGGAGAATACTGTCAGACGTCTTCTGGTAGAATGTCATCTTTTTGAACCAAAAAATAAAAAAATAGATATATAATAATAATTCCTCTCCCAAGGCAAGCCATTTATAGATGTTATTGTGTAACTCAGTGTGTCGACCCCTGACGGGGCAAGCCAAAAGCCGCAACAAAAGTGAAGTGCTTAAAAGCGTATTTAAGGCAAAAAAAAAAAAAGCCTCCAAAAGGGACATCTGTGAGTGCGCTTATCAGGTCATTTTCTTTTTTATATGGTGGGATTTGGTCCTGTTGACAATATTGTACCAGGAATAGTAATTATTATTGCTCTGTTTTAATCCCGCATACAACTGCACCGTATATATTATCATATTATGAACAAGCGATGATACATTCTTTTTAGTTCGTCATTATTTAAGATCCAGGAAGTGTTCATTGCAACGTGACACAAGTTATGAGCTCACTGGCCAGTAGCCAGTGACATTTTCTTTTCTACGGGTCTGTAGGTGCCATTAATGTGCACTTAGCGGCGATAGGGCAACGTTTACAAGGAAGTCATTGGAAACTGTGGCCGACCTTATGATTGGAACCCGTTGAGTAACTTTAGGGTACATAAAAAGGATCATAAATAGTTGGATGGATTTATTTATTTATTTATTTATTTTTATAAAGATGCCATAACGTGCTCAGGTCAGGTCCGGTGTTAGACTATATCTGGAGATTGCCGGGTTCACTTTATGAGCGAATCTTATCGTTTCGCCTTCAGGACTGGCTGAGCAAGTTTGGTTACCTCCCACCGCCTGACCCAGTAACCGGCCAACTTCAGACCAAGGAGGCCCTGACCAAGGCCATCAAAGCCATGCAGAAGTTTGGAGGACTCAAGGAAACTGGAGTTTTTGGCAAGTGGCAAGCCCCCCCCCCAAAAAAAACGATCTGTAAAAACAAATCTCAATTATCCTAAAATCTTTCACACAATCATTTTTTTTTTTTACAGATCAAGCTACACTGGGGCTCATGAAAACCCCCAGATGCTCTCTGCCCGATGTCGCTGAAACCGAAGCGACGGTGGGCCGCAGAAAACGAAGTCCGAGTCCTCCCAACAAATGGAAAAAGAGGCATTTATCCTGGAGGTGAAAAACCAAAACATTTTCCTAAAACAACTCAAATGGTATATGTTAAACGAAATGTTTTCATTTTAGGAGGATTATTTTTAAATCACGTTGCAACCTGTACAATTATCACAGGCTGTGCTATGGCTGTTTGAATGGATCCACTGGTGGGTTCCAGTTGTTTGGTGTCAGTGATGGTGTAGTCGGTGCAGGCAGCATGCGTTCTTTTCCCGCTTTGGGACGGCGTGGCTCTGAGAGTGAATGATGGATGATGATGTCTGTCTCTATAATTTTGCTGCGTTTTAACCGAAAACTGTCTGCAGGGTGTACCCGCCTTTTGCCTCAGCTGGACTTGGCTCCAGCACCACGCAGTCCCGAAAAGGATTAAATGGTTCAAGAAAATGGACGGATGTCAATTTGGGCGGGTAATTGGATAGCCAGTTTGCTAGGAAAAAACAAACAAACAAAAAAACATTGTGTGACATTTAACTTGTTGGTCATCACTGCAGTAAGCCCTAAAGGCCAGTTCCTTCAGTTCCTTGCAGGTGAGCCACTGTAGCCTTCGCATTTGATGCGAGTGACTTGGCTGCAACCAGCAGAGGCGCTTGTCATCGAATCGTCACGCGCACGACGTCCGCTCTGCAAAAAGCTGCGCGACAGACCACCGCTTTGCCCATTACGACACCGGCATGAAAATTGGAGTTCAAAGGATTAAGAGAGAGATCCTCCCATTTTAAAAAAAACCTTTAAAAAAAAACCCATTCATTTTCCCCATCATCAAGCAAGAAAATGTAGCTCAATGCCATTCCAGAGTAAAAACAGAGCCAATTTACTTCAGTTCTGCATTAGCCTACTTTCCTGGCCAAACCCTGTTTGAATATTTTTTTTTCCTCGAGGTTGGTTGCTTCGGATCCAAGACTGTTATCTGGGGGAGCTGAATAAGAACATGAAGACAGACAGAAAGAAAATAAATGTTCATTCTCCCTTTGCGTCCGCTAAAGCCTCCCCTTGCTTGCCTCAGATTTATAACATCCCAAATTCAATTCAATTATCACCCTCTGCAAGAGCTTAATGGGAGCAACATTCATTTCAATCAAATGCGGTGACACCAACAAGCCCCGCCCCCCACACACCCACACCAGCCCCAAATCCGACTGCGCGCGCTTGCCTCTTTAGTCACGCATTCATTTTCTTAATGAAGCAAATGGGCGGTGCTCCCAGAACATTCGGTCAAGAGAAGGGGAAGGCGGGGGGTACACGGGCTGTCGGTCCGCGGCGATATCGCTGTTTACCTCATTAATGACAGTTCAAGTCGCTCAGGCAAGGACAATTTAAAAGGAAGTCAGAGCCGCCCGAAAGTCAAAAGTAGTCGCTAATGAGGGAAGGGTAACCGCAGTCATAAGTCAGCAGCAGGGGGTCCGTCATCATGCTAATTATAGCCATAGCTCACAGCTGTTAGTGACTGTCAGGGAAAGCCACAGCTGTATCCGAAGGGGCCGCTGATATGCCGTCTATGCAAGCCTCTCTGACTATTTGAGATAATAACGTGACACCGCTTGCAGTAAGAACCAACACCGGAGCATCCAGTACATCACTTTCTTCCCTGCGCAACATTTAAATGCATATTATCGGTGCGTTCGTTATCTTGAGACTGTGTCGGAGCCAGTCAGGGATTTTGTTGGCCTCCGATAGCCGCAAAAAAATAAAATGGCGTCGAGTTTGTCACTCTACAGGTCGCCAATTTTCAAACGATACCCAACACACACACCGCAGGCCAATCTTTTTTGAGACATGTCGTGGATAATGAGGCTTGACTTCATATTCAGCTTGATTATCGGTCTGGAGAAAAAGCCATCATTTTTTTTTTTTCTCACCCCCAAAGTGTCAACTTTGAATTTGACTTCACGTTGCGCATGACACATCAGACAAAGCAACACAAAAAAAACTGGCCTTATGTTATTCTCATTCATCTGCCTGCTGCTCATCACGAGTGAAATTTGTGGTGGAGCTTAAAAAAAAAAAAAAAAAGAATGTTTTTATCTCGCATACCCGTCTCCGTTTGTGATGAATAGTGGTGAGGAAACAGCAAAGAGTCAGAAGCAAAAAAAAAAAAGACATGACAAGTGGGAAGATCCATGCGGAGCCTTTAATTTTCGAAACCTTCATCCTCAAACCCGAATGACGAGCCCTGTGGCTCTGCGCGTGCATGCGAAACAGGAATGTGCTGACTCTTTGGTAATACACAGCACAGAGTCGCAATCGCTGTCGGCGGAAGACTTTCAAATGTGTGAGCGAGAGTGTCATGAGTGGGTGTGGGCCTCGCACAGCCACAGGAAATAAAAGGGGTCCTGATGAGGCGAAAGCCCCTACCCAAGTGCCTCCTCTTCCACTCAGACACTCAGAAGATGAAATGGGGAATTGCATGGAGGAAGTTAACGCCTCCTGTTCAAAAAAAAATAATGATGAGCAACAACTTCTGGAGATTCTCAGCCTCCCTCAGGAGCAGATGTTCACCACTCTGCAAAAAAAAAAAAAAAATGGTCTGGCTAATTCAACCATATTCGTCATCATATAGCGTGCATTCATGCGGATTGGATTGTGTTTTCACTTGTGGAGGCAGCGCTTTGTCACCAAGCCACTGAATTCAACTCCGTTAATTAGTTAGCAGATGCGGCACATTCGGGAGACGCAGTGGCAGGCGCGAAGCTACACGTTGAAATTTGAGTACAGTATGGGCTGGTTATCGGAAGTCAATGATGGCGACGCCGTTAGCTAAAAGCTGATCCGTGCTAACACTGCAGCTCCTGCTGCTTCGTTTTGGCGACTGCAAAGTCATGTGCGGAGAAAATTAGTTTGGGGGGGTGGTTAATATGTAAATAGGGCGATCAGAGACATCCCTAATTCGCAATATTCAAAACAGCTCACTCACAGACACACTTTCAGAAATAGGCAGAATCTGACGATTTTCTCTGTCTATCTTTGTTCCCTTCTCTTGTCTCAGAGTGAGGACGTTCCCCAAGGACTCGGCATTACTGGGCAGAGACACCGTTCGAGCGCTCATGCATTACGCCCTGAAGGTTTGGAGCGACATCGCGCCGCTTAACTTCCACGAGGTGGCAGGAAACGACGCCGACATGCAGATTGACTTCGCTAAGGCCGACCACGATGACGGATATCCCTTTGACGGGCCAGGGGGCGCCGTGGCCCATGCCTTTTTCCCCGGGGAGAGGTTCACCGCTGGGGATACGCATTTCGATGATGATGAGGCGTGGACCTTCAGATCGCCAGGTGAGAGAGACAGAGGTCGTTTCCCAAGCTGTGCTTGTAAAACTTAGCACAGCAATTGTCACCTTAAAGAAATTCTTAGCTCTCCAAAAAACCTGTCCAAGAACCTGTCTAAGAACGTACAGTCAAACCTCGGTTTTCGAACGTCTCTGTTGACGACCAAATCGGTTTTCGACCAAAAATTCCATGTTTTTTATGCCTTGGATTACGACTGAAAATCGGTTCTCGACCAAACTGAGCGCACTTGAATGCGCCACTTGACTCCTCTCGCCTTCCTTACACGAGGAAGTGACGCTTTGTCGGGTAAACGAGGAAGTGACGCTTCCTCGTGTAGCATTCCATGACGTGTTCAATAAAGAATGTTTTTTTTTTTAAAATAGAGCGTGGTTTCGGTTTTCGAACAAATCGGTTTTCGAACAGCCTTCTGGAACAGTTTATGGTCGAAAACCGAGGTATGACTGTATTTTGTTCCGGAAATTACTGAATGCTAGCTAGCTTTTTGCAAAAACCAAAAATTATGGGGTCACATTGTTCAAACAGGATCAAAACCGCCAAAGATACTAAATCGTAAATAGTTGCGACATGTATGTTGGACGACTCGCTAATTGGTGTTGTAGTGCTCCACTAAACTTGCGCGGTAAAAGCTAGCGGAAGAGTCTGACGTTAGCCAAAAGCTAAAGCTAACAACCAGCCCCGGTTGCCACTCGCCTGAATAGATTACTATCACTGGCGAGGAGCAAAGGCAGCGACACAAAGTGAAACTTTATCAGCAGATTATTATATGTTTTATGTGTGATTACGATATGTGATACAAATGTGCGCTTACTGAAATCACTTGAGCATACACATTCGATAAATGCGCAAACTTTCAAAGAAAGTTGACGACACTCCTGTGAATAACTCATTATGCACTTCAGCTGAAATCTCTCTTGGAAATATGCGTGGCTTTCTTATATGATCATCAAATGTATTGATGTTAATTATATCTTGATTGATTCAGTGATTCACAGAAAAACAAATGTTTATGCCCAGTTCAAATGTTTTGAAGACAGTTGCAATGGACTACAAGCAAATGCCACATGTTAGTCTATAATTACAGCATCGATGCTTTTATTTTTAGAACCGGATTGTATTTCTCTTGACACAAGTTGATTGTGTGGTTCTGTTCTGAGGGTTTATCTTGATTGATCAAGCCAAACTTGTTTCATCCAACACTGCTCGTTTGGAGGAGTGACGACAAAGATGCAAAAGCTTCCCGAAATGGGAGCCGGCCTATTTGTGGTCTGATCTGGAAAGCGCAATATGCTCTTTAAATGTTTGGAGCTTCGGAATCTTCTCTTGTCCCTCCGCTACTTTTGGAATCTGTTATCCCCCTGATGAATTTCAGGCATTTTTCCTTATCTCAAGCACAAAGGCAAAATTTCAGCAGCTTTGGAAAAATATCGTTAGTGGCAGGGATGAAGTGTTTTCCTTTGTTTGAATTTTTTTTTTTTAAATCAATAGATAACGCCTCACCTGTCACTTCCAGTGTTCCTCATTTTCCTGTCATGAGCCTTTATGTAAAAGAAGAAAAATGAAGGCGCACTATGAGTCCACTCATCCGGATGAAATGAGGCGATGGAGTGATCTGTAATCGTTGCGCTGACTGAACCTGTCATGTGGCAACGTCTCGGCGCGGTCACACAAACGACAGCTACACCCTTCCCTTTCCTTTCCTCTGAATTTGCTATTTTTAGTGTCCCGTTTAGTGAACTTCACTCTGACCTTGGACGTTGGCACCGTCCTCCCTATTGCTCCTGATAAATGACGGAAGGAGAGGCGGCAGAAACAAGAACGCTTAGGAATGCCTGAGAGCAGGCTGTCACAATTTCCTTCTTGAACTCTACAACAGTGCACGTTTTAAGAAGACAGAAAAATTCGACTCTGTTCTTTCTTGAGTAGAAGTAACACCACAACAAATTCCATGCGGTCTTTTTGGTTTTTTGGCTTGTTTGCCGGCTTTCGGGTCAGATTTGCTCGACACGTGGAAGGTAGGCTTAATGCTAACTTCAGGGTATTTGCAATGATTCTGTAGGCTTTTAAATCACACCAGATTGTTCTGCGCAAAATTATCAAGCACAACATGTTTCATCCAAGATTGCCCGCTGCGGGAGAGCCGCTGATTCGTAATGAGGACATGATGCTAGGCGCCTTCTAAACGCAACGCAGCCTGCCAATTCCCGGTCCGTGCTGGAAAACACGACACGTTGTCTTGACGCTTGGAGCTCGGCGCGGTTTTCATATGATTCCAAAGTATTTATGGTGACAGCCTCGCAGGGCGATGGGAATTTTGCCGTGTTTCGTATGACCGGCTCATTATGAACATGACAAACGGAGCGTTTTCAAAAGTGGCTTCGTTTTGTTTTTTTGTTGCCTGTTTGTAGTCTCACTTTGTATCCACTCTCGCCCACTGGATTTGTGAAGCAAAGACTTTTTCCAAACAAACCATCTGGCGTGTGATGCTGCAAGGGTTGGGCCGGTGTACAAAAAAAACGGAGAGTTGCTAACCCAATGATGGAGGTCGCTCATTAGAGGGGGACAAAACATGCTGGAGACTGACATCAAATGGTCTTAGAACTATGTCTACTTTCGTGCGGTTTCCTCCCTGTTTTGGTTTCTTTTCACGCAGTAAAAATAAATAAATAAACAAATCCAAGCAATTCCAAATACATCACACCAGATTTTCACGACCATAAGGCGCCATTAAAAGTCTAGTGTATGAGCCGAGTTCCAAAGCCTGACTGAGCGCGCTTCTGGCCGACACGCTGTTTATATAGAGAAAAGGCGGGCGTAAGTGACGTCAGGCATGCGGAAGTCTGCCAATGAGTGAAGGGTGGGCGTGCCCAACAACACGGTGCGCCGAATGGTCGTGAAAATACGGTACTTTTATTGGTCACAAAAATGTAAACAGTAATCGCATCGTATGGATGCGAGAAACTGCACTAATAAAACATTTCGACATTTGTCGACAATGATGACAATGTGGCTAGCTGATGGGCTTTAAGTCAGCGGTCCCCAACCCCAGGCCCCGGAACAGTACCGGTCCGTGGGTCATTCGGTATCGGGCCGATTACTGGATTTTCTGTTACATCCGTCGACAGTATGTCACTCTTGATGGACTTCAAGGCGCGCTTCTCGGTCATGTGATAGGTTACAGTTAAAATGAAACCGAGGAGTTAGCTAAATGAGTTCAAACCAAACGTCTTTGTTAAGGGGAAAGGGCCCAGCCAGGAGACAGAAGAGGAGCCGACGACTTTTAAGAAAAAGAAGGCTACATTTAATAGACAGTATCAGGATTTCCTACTTAAAATACGGACTTATCTCAACGGGAGATTCCCACGCGCCAAGCCCACTCTGCATAATGTGCGATGAAGGTGAGTCGTATTTTTCAGGCACTTTGTATTTGCGGTGTATCTTATTTTGAAGGTACGTTTAAACGTTACAATAGCAACCAGAGAGTGTTGCGGCCAGATAGGACGTTCCTCGTGTCATGATTCGTGTTTATTATTGTTTTAAAAAAATACCACCGTTTTCATGCAGGTCATATCATATTAATTTGTTGTATTTATCCGCCACACTTAACTCATTCAGTGCCAGCCAATTCTGGACCAAGTCTGAAAAGACGTTTAAAAACGTCTTTGGGAGTGAATGAGTTAGAGGCCGATCCCTGAAAATATTGTCTGACATTAAACCAGTCCCTGGGGCAAAAAACGTTGGGGACCGCTGCTCTAAGGTTTCATTTTGAGCAAATGATCCTTTTTCACGGCGCGAAAACTAGCTGCCGTCAAACAAAATGCTAACCGCACACATGATCAATCAAAGATGTGTTTTGTAGGTCATTAGCCTGTAGTTAGCGCGCCGCCATAAAGCAGCTAAGTAATTGAATCAGACGAATGTCCAAAATCTCTCGCAACAGAACATCGTTTTGCCTCCGTCGTCAGCCCACGTTTGATCGGTTACCACAGAAGCTCCGGTCGCGCTAAATTTGATCAAGGTGGACAAAATGGTCAGGTGCCTTTGTGAAAGCATCCCGAGACAGCTTCAGAACTCCAACACTCGTCTCACAACGCCCCACGCGTCCTTATCAGTCATTTCATTTGGCACCGAGAGAGAATTGATCCCGCGCCAGCTGCACCAAAGTCAGCTATGTAAACAACCACACTGCCAATGACTCCTGGGCAGGATTTCACCGAGTGGTTCATCCTTCTTTTGTCACGTTTCTCGAGCGACACTTTGTATGCTGGAAACAATTCAGCCAGTGATCCTTCTCCAAGATCAAAACTCAGGCTGAAACCATCAGGATGTTGTGCGACTGCGTCTCTGCCGAGAGACATTTAATGAGGAAAACAGTCCTTGAAAGGTGTCGCTACGCTGTCAAAGCACGTGTGTGCGATGAATCCGACTGTACCCAAGGTCGGTGGAGTGTAATGATACAAAGAGCTCTCATTATTTCCTCTTTTCTTATTTCTGTCCTGCACTTATATTCCGGGTTACTGCGGATTCCCACCATGGATGGCTTCATGACTGACCGGTTCAGTGTGTGGGCGCATCCTCGCCGGCTGCACAAATGGGGGGGAGGGTCGGAGTAATGAGTGTAATGAAGGGAAGAGTCCAAGGGGTCAGCGGTGTCCATGTGACCGTATTCAATTGTCGTCCGACCACTTTGATTTCACCACCGCCTCCTGCAAATGAGTCAACTTAGAGCATGGTCGAAGAAGAAAAGATGATCCGAAGATGATCTTGGTCAAAGTGCCCCAGTTGCAGCTTTTTCCTCATTCAATTGTGATGGCGTTGTTATCGGTGTAGCATTTGGCTCCGGTCCACGGAGTCCATAGAGGTCCTTTTTTATCAGGAGTCATTTGAGAAAACAAGGTCCTATTGATTTTTCAATAAAATCTGACACAAAATGGCACAAGAGGCAGCTAAGGGCAGATTGGTCGCCTGTGGACGTTTTTCAAGGCTTTGTTATCGCGTCTAAAAGACCGTAGTTGATGTCTGAGCAAGTTAAAAATGAAGGTCAAAACCGTATTTTTCTCTCCCCGTACTATTAAAAAGACACATTTGTTTTGAATCATTCCCCCACAAATTGTTATTTCATGTAAATTACCGCACACGCCGGAACATTGGAATGGTTGCTTCGTCTGTGACTGTTTTCTTGTTAAAGGAACTGAATTGAAATGAAGTGAAATGAAAACACAGCAGGCCACAAATCTCCCAAAATGCAGCGCAGCTTCTGCGTTGCATCGTAGCATTAAATGGCGATTTTAGGCAACCCCCCCCCCCCAAAAAAAAAATCCAAAACAAAAACAAAGATGCCTGAAGTATCTAAGTAGCACAAAAGTATTTTTGCCATATCGGTAAACTTAGTCGATGGGGAAACCAAGGGGAAACCCGCTATTCGTATGTCCTCCTTGTCCCGCAAGGATACGTCCTTGGACCAATTCTGTTTTCATTCTAGATGCACCCACTGGGTCCGCTGTTCAGCCCCTTTCATGCTCTGACGATGAGACAGAGAACTGTTTCCCTGCCAAACCCAATAACTCAAATTGATCTCCCTTCTTGAATGTTTTAGCTAACAAACAGAGGAGGACTCAATATTTTACCCGCACAAAACCAACGTTATTTTGATTGAAACCTTTTTCATTGCTGCTACTACGCATCAAGATCGAGCCAGAGGTCACACATTACTGCTGTTCTCGCATCCTCTGTTGGCTTCTGGGGAATTGAGAATTCAATAAATAAATCGGGGGTGCCTCACTGGCAACCCGTAAATCTTCCCGCTCTTCTCTCGGAAGATCCTGTGGATTGCTTAGGAAGCACGACCCGATCTCATACCTAACTCAATTTTGGAGCTGCTGGTTCCTTTATTCCTTCCTCCTGTTTTCTTATATTCTGGTTCATTTCTGTGTCACGTTTGCTACCATTGTCAACACGCTCGTGGGTTGTCATTTAAATAAAACCTGACGTGCCAGCAAAAAAAGCAAAGCAACAGAATGTGCGCGGCGTCACGAAAAGAAATGTGTACTTGAACTGAGATGACACTGCGATGTTTGACGATTTTTAAGTGCCGTAAGCTCAAAAGTTGATGTTATTCTCATCAGCCTTTAACTATTTAGTGAGTCAGTGGAGGTAGGAAGTAAAATTCAAGTGGCCTTCACTTTGTGCACGCGCGTGTGGGCGTGCGTGCTTGCGTATGAATCATCGAGCTGCGCAAGTGGTTCCCGCTTTTAAACCTAACCCCCCTGCTGTGTTGAAGCCCCCTCAAGGGTGAAATTTGCATCCGAGTGCATCAGACCTTTTAATCTAAAAAGCAAACACACATCTACGCACGGGTTACGCGCGAGTTGGGAAAAAAAAAAACACCTCCTGAAGTCAGCGTATTGTTTGACTTCAGATGGCGCCATTTTCACCATACTTGGACTGTGGCTGGAAATATAGAAATGTAACAATAAAAATCTTCTGTCATTCAAGCACTTTATCATTTGGACACATGTGACATTCTAAAACCTTTCCACTTTGAATGCCCCTTAAAAGTTGGCTTCTTTTGTTTGTTTGTTTGTTTTTGTTTTTTTAAATTAAGGGGATAAACTGCTGCTTAACTCCTTATTTGCATGCCGCTGCTCATTGGCAGAAATATTTGAATATGGTGATACAAGTGGCCGTTATGACGGTGAATTTTGTGTAACCAAAAATGCTTAATCACCTCCACATATGACATACACAGTGCACAACACATTGATGGATAGCTCGTTTTAAAATCAGGAGTCAAGAATAATGATTTGTTTAAACATTGTTTACGTTGATGTAATGAGAAAATGTTTGCAATGTCACGTTATTATGGATTACATATGGCAATTTGAAATTTTGGTTCAGCGATTTGCTTTCGCGGGCCACATAAAACGACGTGGCGGGCCAGATCTGGCCCCCGGGCCTTGACTTTGACACCAGTGGCATAGAGAAACAACTTTTCACGCTCACATGCGCACCAGTGGTCGATCTCCACAACCTGAGATTTGGACCCAGGACCTCTAGACTACCCCGCCACTAGCGATAACATGTTAGCGATGCTAACATGTAGCCACCTCGTAAAGCGGACATTCAGGACAATTAACTTTTTGAGGTCTTTTTCGGCTACATTGAGCGCAGCGGCTCTGTCCTCGGAATGGCGCAGCCGCTCAATTGGGGCGTAGCTAATGACTTCAAGTCACACACATATTGCAGTCGCGTATTCGCCTGCGATCCCACAACGCCCTCCTCCACCGTCACCAGACGCGTTTATCACGGTGTCTGCGGATCCGTCCAGACAACAGATGCGAAACTCAGCTGCCGCCGCCGCCGAGCTATCTGATGCGTAAATTGTTCAACTTTCACAAAAGGCAAGCCGGTGCCTCCAAAAACTTGTTAGGTCATCTGAATGTTAGCGCCTCAGCTCTCTAATCATCTCGAGAGAAATGGACCTTATCGGATAAAATCCAACGCTGAGTAATTGCCTTTGCTAATTCCCTTCCACCCTCTCCCAGTACATTGTTCTCAGCGGGACATTAAATCTTTGGTCCGCTAAGGCTAACTCCTAATGTGTGTGATGATGCTGAATAGTGGAATATTAAGCAACGCATTCGCCGGACCGATTCACCACTGCTGCTGTATCTGACTTCCATTAAGTCCGGCGAGTAACATCAAATAAGACGAAATCCAAGACGTGGTCTTTTTGCTCTGACGGGCAACCCATGAAGCAAACTGCCACCGCCTGCTAATTATCTCGAGTGAAATAAAGGTCTTGTTAATAAATAAGCAGGTGAATTGTTCTACTGTACCTGCATAGAAACTAAAAAAGAAAACCGAGCGGTCATTTCAGTGTGTTATTTATCACTTACCTTCCGACGTCTTTTCACTGGAATCCCGTTGCGATGAGATCATTGATCCAAAGTGGTAAAAATGTCGTCATTGTGCCAACGCCGGGGACAAACACTTGGTTGATTTATTCATTTATTACATTCACTCCCCCCCTCCCCACAGAAAGTCATCTCATGTTTTGAGAATTCTATACAAGGCTTAGAAAGTTCTGGCGTCGTTTCTGCACAATAAAAGCATTCGGGCTGATGTAAGAGCTACTTAATGACTCACTCGTGAATCTTGTCAGCGCAAAGCTTTTGACTGCTAAATATGAAAGAACTTTGATTGCCTGAAGAACTTTTCAAAGCTCACTCTGCTGCTACGCGCCAAATTCTCTCGGCTTCCACTGTGTCCGCCGGCGTGCGCTCCATTCGTTTAGCTTCACATGGGTCCAAAACACGAAGCCCGGTACACGATTAGTTCAAAGCTCTTGTTCTCTCTCTCGAGCCCTCCTTTTGTTCCCTTTTCTTGTCTGCTCCCGTAGATTACAGGTGCTATTTGTCTTGCCATGGTCCCAAGTGGGACCCGGAAGGATGAAAGCGTGTCCCCTGTAGTGCCAAACGAAGGTTACGGTCTTCAGGGGCTACGCGCGAGGTTAGCTTTGCTTAGCTTGACATGCAAGCGATCCGCATTTCTGACGAACCCGAGTCGCGTATAATGTGGAATTTGCGAGGCTTTTTCTTTTGAATGGCCGGAAGCCGCTCCCGAGGTGTCTCCCTGCTCTCTGGTTCTGACTGGCAACCCCGAGAGTCAGGCGGGCTTAGCGAAGTTATCTCTCTTCTGCACACTCCGCAGGGCTAGAATCCTCCTGATTCTACCTGCCATGCCTCTTCATTTATTCAGTAAGCAGATGAACGTCCATGACATTTAACACCTGAACTGGGTTTGAAACACGTCAATCTAGGCCACCATCCACAGGAAAAGGTCACGTTGTCGGTAACATTCGCACCAAAACCAAGGATATGCTAAAGCGCTTAGTATGGTTCATTTCATTCGAATGTGAGATGCATTTTTTTTTTTGTGTGCCCAAAGTTAAAAAGTCCGAAAATATCCGACCGGTATCTGTATTTTGTTTAGTGTACCCACCACAGTTTTACAGTATGGTAGTTTGCTGGTTTGTTTGAGAAGTGATTGTACGAATGGAATTAGAATTGGGGGAAAAAAAATTGTCCATACGTGTTCTGTAAATAGACTGGCAGTGAGTCCACGGCATAATTAGGCGCGAGCCAAGATTAGATTATGACAGTATGATAACCATGAGAAAAAAATTCACAGTCTTAAAATTACAGCTCTAAAATGTCGTCTTTGGAAATATTTGCGTAAATAAAAAACAGCCGTGCTCGAGCCTATCCCAGCTGTCTTTGGGCACCCGGAACTGGTTGCCAGCCAATCACGGGGCATTATTTGTTTTGTCCAGATGGAAAAGAATACATTTAGGAATTAACGTATTTTCCGCACCATATGGCGCGTCGGAGTATAAGGCGCACCTTCAATGAATGGCCGATTTTAAAACTGTTTTCAAATATAGGGCGCACCACATTATAAGATAAGATAATAAAACCTTTATTAGTCTCGCAATGGAGAAATTCCCACCGCATTATAAGGCGCATAGAATAGAAGCTACAATAGTGGCTTGCGGTATGCATCCACTAGATGGAGCTACGCTAAAGGGAATATTATACAATACAATACAGCTTTATTTATATAGAGCCCTAGCTGCGGTTTTGTTATGCATCCACTAGATGGAGCCACGCTAAAGGGAATACAATACAATGCACTACAATACGGCTTTATTTTATATAGAGCTTTCACAACCGCTGCAGCTGGAACAAAGCGCTTTACAGACTATTTCAAATACAACGTCCAAGAAATCAGAATATTGATCCATATCTCATTCACTCCCAAAGACGTTTTTTAAACGTCTTTTCAGACTTGGTCTAGAATTGGCTGGTACTGAATGAGATATATCAGGCGCGTCGGATTATTAGGCGCACTGTCGGCTTTTGAGAACATTAAATATTTTTAGGTGCGCTTTATAGTGCCAAAAATATGGTAGATTGATACTCTAATTGGAGCAGACGCGTGCACATTTTCAGCACGGCGTCTCTGATCCACTGGTGAAAGGACACTTTGATCCTCTCCTCTTTCATCTAGAACTGCTTCAAACAACAAAGAGTATGCAGAAAAGGGGTTAAGATTGCATGACTGTCTGTGTTTTATGTGTTGTGTTGTATTATTTTGTTATTATGACTTCAAGATGGCGCCGCGAGAGTGGCTGCCTTTACAGCAGCTCCTGTACTTTTTCTTCTTCTACTTTGTTCCTTTCATAACTTTGCGGCTGTGAATTGGGGATTTCTCCATTGTGAGACGAATAAAGGTCTTAAAAAAGTATTCGACTTGATCTTTGATGCTCTGAACATGAGATTTTAATCAGGGTTCAAGTCTTTTCCAGTGATTCCAATCATCAGTCACCCAACCGCTCCTGCTTTCCTCAGACTCTCACGGGATGGACCTGTTTGCGGTCGCTGTCCACGAGTTTGGTCACGCCATCGGCCTTGTCCACACCTCGGCCATGGAGTCCATCATGAGACCGTACTACCAGGGTCCTGTCGGAGACCCTCTGAAGTACAACTTACCCTATGAAGACAAGGTCCGCGTCTGGCAGCTCTACGGTATGATGGACGACGCTCGCTTTCATCATGAATGTTTTAGTCCACAGTCTTCACTGGGCCGCGGGTGATTCGTTGTCTTGCTCCTCGTCTCGAATAAAACCTCATGCGGACAACAACCACGTCGAGAAGTCAATAGAGGAGCGCTTGTTTTCCTCCATTGTTATTCTTTGTCGGCGTGTGACTGACTGCGTTCAATGCAGTGTGGTTTTCTGCATTTTTCGCACTGAGGGAAAAAAAAAGCCGCATTCGGCAGTCTTTCGCTTTACGGAGTTCTTTATATTGAATCGAACATTCCAGCTGCACAAAGATTAACTCGGACTCATTGGCCTTAACCCAGGTGTCCGTGATTCAGTTTCACACACAAATGGGCCAAGCAACCCTTCCCAAACGGCCGAGCCTCCTGTCTTGATGGACGTTCCAGAAAACAAATCCATTCTACAGTAAGTACAACTTTTTTTTTTTTTTTTTTTGGTTCCCGATTTTAATCTTATTGAAGGGAATTGGAAAAAAAAACATCGCATCTCAGCCTACACTCGAGAATCTTCACCTCGCAAGCAATTTAGATTAGATCACATCCCATTAGGATAATGACTTCTGATGCAGTCTGCGATGTCACAGTTTACTGTAAGTTGATTTCGACTTTCTACAAATTTGCAGAGCGGCAGAATCGCGCCCGATGAAGCCAATCGTACAACTTCACAAACATTGCACTCATAATGGGCTGCTCACGAGGCGAAAAAGTTCCACTTCATTAAAGGGGGAATTCACATTTTTATGGCTTTCTGTACTCGGGTTTCCTTTAATTTTTTCGCCACCAGTCATGCTGAGAAGCAGATGTAATGAAGCCATGTAGGAATACTCGACATGGCCTGCAAAATCAGGGTTTGCATCCTAATGCGGAATAATGATATACGGAGAGTGCACTGGTAAGCGCGCTTGGGATCCAGCTTACCTAATTAAGAGATTCCCCGAAGAAAGTGGAGCTTCTTTCCGACTGTATCTTCTTTATTATTAGGGATAATTAGGCTTAAGTTGATCCGTTTATGAATCGCATACACGCCCGAGTCCTAACGTGCGAGTAGGGCGCCGCCCGAGTGCAACCGCATGCAATCGTGTGAAACTTGTGGGGCCCTTGGATAGATCCCTCAATGGCAGTTTCGAGACATGTCATATTCAAAGAATGTCAAAGGTTCCACTCTAGTTCCTTCTGTGTTTCGGATAAATTCCGTTCATCGAGTCTGGCTCCGCGAGGGCAGTCCAAGTAATCAAGATGGATTAGTTCCGACAAGCGCGCCGATAGCTACGTGTTAATCGAGAGCCGACCGCAGACCCTGCTTCGTTCGTCGAGGGCCTCTTATTTTCGGCCTTGACAATCGCCGTGGAGGACGTGGGCCACGTCATAAACCCTGCGGTGAAATTCCCCTTGTCAGCCGGATGGCGACCGCTCGTTCTCTTAGGTCTGATCGGTCTCTTCACGCACAACATGAATAAATCAGGAAGGAGAATGAGATCTTGAAAGGGATGAGCTGATTCGACCGGAGAAAGGAGCATACGTGTTAATCCTCTGAAAGAGCTGATAAACGTCCACTTTTAGCTCTTGTTTTTTTTTTTGTTTTCTCCCTATTTTTAACAGTCTCTCTGTTCTTTCCTCTCATCTATCTCAGACTGGCGCGAGATGCCCCAGACAGATGCACCAGCTACTTTGATGCGGTGGCCCAGATTCGAGGGGAGGCCTTTTTTTTCAAAGGTAGCCAAGCACAAAAAAAAAAGACAGAAATGACGGCTGCACAAGCCACACCGGGCGGGGCAAATAAATGAGCAGAATGAGTTTAAAAGATGTGGGAGAAGGAGTTTAAAAACGGGGGGTGAGGGGGGGGGGGTTGAGGGGGAGCGCGGGCCGAAAATGGCTGAGAGAGCTTTTGCATTGGATGCCCAACTGAGACGCGCTGGGAAGCGTCAGGCTTTCATGTTGGCCCTCTTGAGTGGGCGCAGCCTCCTGCTGACAACAGCAAGAGGGAACAACTTTTGTATCCTCACAAGCACGATGTTTACTCGAGTTTCAGCAAACCTTCAAACTGATCCCTGTTACAAATGCGCTCCTACCTTTTAAATGTTCCCGTCTGATCAAAGTGGAGTTATCGTTCCGGTTCGTTAAAACGGTTCATCTTTAAACAGTCCGTGAAAATCGTTTTAAAAACAAAAAGGCACGTATTCATTTTCCACTATCGCCTGCTGTAATTTGAAATCAAAAGCGTCGAGGACGAACGGCTTAAACTTGGGTGTGTTCCGGAGCAACTTCAAGTGTGTTGTGAAAAAAAAAAAAAGGATGCTGGCTTTTTTCATATTGTCACCTTCTGAAAATAATTGCTAAAGTCACTTCTTTAGCCCGGTGATCCAGTGGGTTTTCTCCGGGTACTCCGGTTTCCTCCCACATTCCAAAAACATGCATGGCAGGCTGATTGAACACTCCAAATTATCCCTAGGGGTGAGTGTGAGCGTGGATGGGTGTTCATCTCTGTGTGCCCTGCGATTGGCTGGCAGCCGGTTCAGGGATAGGCTGAAGCACCCCCACCCCCACACACACCCTTGTGAGGATAAAGTGGATCGGAAAATGGATGGATGGATGGAAGTCACTTACTTACTTACTTATTTATTTTTGCGTCATTTGTCTCCTCCAATTCCGGATATCCTCTTTTCACCAATGATACCCTTAAAATTAAATTGTGATGAAATATTCAGTTTTTTGCACCAGCAACTTATGATGAATAAAATGCTTGAGTGAGATATTTGAAATCTATTGTCTTCATTTAGAAGGAGATTCACTCGTCCCATTCGTAATAAGGTTTGGGAAGGGGAAAACATCGATTGAGTGTTATTCTTCCTTACGGAAATCGAGTGAAATGCCCATTCTTAATATTATTCTTACTGTTGAATTTTTTCAGTCCCATAATCATTAAAGATTGAAGAGGGAAGAGGGTTCTTGGTGTGGATGTGTGAAAAAGTTGAGTTGAAATGATGACTTTGAGCTACTGTAACACCGAAAACGAATCACTCTGGGTATAATACCGTAGAGCAGGGGCGTCAAACTCATTTTTGTTACGGGCCACATTTTAGTTACTGTTTCCCTTGGAGGGCCGTTATGACTGAAACCAAATTTTAATGAAAAAGGCAATAATAACGGTTTATTCAACTATTGTTTAAGTTTCTGTAATGAAGGGTTTGGTTACAAGAAAATGCTTACAATATGTCTCTTATTTTTTACGTACGAGAATTTTACGTTTTGGTCGAGATTTTAGCAAGCATCATGGAAAGTGACATGTTTGATTTGCTTTCGCGGGCCACATAAAATGATGTGGCGGGCCACATCTGGCCCCCGGGCTTTGAGTTTGACACCTGTGCTGTAGAGACATCCCATAATCGGGCCTTTGTTGAATTTGACCAGAAGAGAGGAAAAAAACAATTCAAATTAGGCCAGATTAGACATTCGACATTTGTTCATGTCGATTGTTGGAGAATTAACGCAGCTTCTATTTTTTTTGTTTGTTTTCTCTTTGTCCTCGTAGGAAAATACTTTTGGCGGCTCACTCGAGAGAAGCACCTGGTTTCTCTGCGTCCCGCTCAGATCCACTGGTTCTGGAGGGGCCTGCCCGCTAGTCTGGACAGCGTGGACGCCGTCTACGAGAGACCGGGCGACCATAAAATCGTCTTTTTTAAAGGTGCAATTGCCAAACGCTTCAACACCTCCTTTGAGTGCGAGTAAAATATCAATACTTCACATCGTCACACTCTCGTACAAGAATCAATTCTCATTTTTGTGACAATGACTGTAATTATGTTATAGCTGAGTAAAATGAATCAATGCTACCAGCTAGCTTGCTGAAATCTCTGTGAGGGAAGACACAAAGTAGAAGTGCACAGATCGGACTTTTTCACGGGAAAATGCAAATTTCCAGACAGCGAGTTTCAAGTGTGTTGCGACTTCTGTCTTAGCTGGCATAAAATTGTACATTGCCGTTTACTCGTGTCTTCTGGGAGCTCGAAAGAAAAATGCTCGCTAGCACTGCTGACACACTCAAACAGAAACTACTTAATAAAAGTGTGTACACCAGTCTTTTTTTTGGTGGGGGGGTTGTTCATGGACCACATTTGGTGTGAAACGTTGGAAAAGCCTCTCTTGTTTTGACTGAAAGCCAGTTGGATCTGTAAAACTTGCCAAGCTAACAGTGAACACCGGCTAGTCGCGTGGGAAAGGAATCGAGGCCAACCGCAACTTGTGAATTTCCACAAATTATATTTGCTCCCCTTAAAAGCGAATATAAATTTCTTCTATTAACAATTACCATAAATAACAACCATAAATGTACCGCTAACTAAAGCGCCCCAATGGTATTTTTGAACGTTTATAAACGGCTTACTTATAATTGTTGCTACCTCCTTAAAAATGCACTCCATTAAACCATTTACAGCTCAGCACGCACAAACATGAATGTGCGGTACCAAGCACGTACATGCTAACAATTCCGATGACGATTTTGACTAGCGCTACACTGCACAGCTAAGCGCACGAGGTAACATCGGTTGTGCCAGTGCTCTGGGATGGTTTAGCTAGCTACAAGCGACTCGAAAAATAGTTTAACATTTCAGCAGTCACAACATCAACTGGAGGTCGGTAAATAGGTTTAGCGATGGTCCACCGAGCTGTTGTTACGGTTTCCAATGTTTTAGATGCTGTGTTTAGTCCTACTTTGGTGAAATTAGCATGAGCAAAAGCAGACGCAGCCAACATGGCCACCGCCATTTACTCCTTTTTCTACTCCTTCTGCCTTTCGTCAAGGAAAGTTTAGTTCAGCGAACAGCTAGGTTTTTATGTTACTTTCTTTTGTGTGTCAACTAAACCAGCAAAACAATGAAAAAATAACAGACAGACGTTTAAGCAGAAATTTGCCATAAAAATACTTTTGAAAATAATCGACAATAGGCGATAGGCAAGTTTTGCCACAATGAGCGGAGGAGAGGTTTCGTTCGGGGTACAACCCATTTTAGATAGCACTCTCATGTTTTCGATTAGCTTAAAGTATTAGCTCAGTGCTTGTGAAAGAATTAAAGATTTGTTTCATTCTCTTTGCTTGCCCGTTCAGGACTCAAGTACTGGGTGTTTAAAGACAACGTCATGGAGGAGGGCTTCCCGCGTCCAATCAGTGACTTCGGCCTGCCTTTGGAGAGCGTGGACGCGGCCTTTGTGTGGCTCCACAACGAGAAGACTTACTTCTTCAAGGACAGCCGCTACTGGCGCTACGACGACCACCTGAGACGTATGGATCTGGGCTACCCGAAGGACAGCACGCTGTGGAAGGGGCTGCCCCCTCATCTGGATGACGCCATGAGGTGGTCTGATGGTCAGTAGTCCACTATGTAAATTTTAATGCTGACCGTAAACGTGCGGGTGTTCACTGTCTTTGTAATGCAGATTTTTTTTTTAAATGCAAAACTAGATTATATATAAGATTATATATAAGATAAATAAGATATATATATATATATATATATATATATATATATATATATATATATATATATATATATATATATATATATATATATATATATATATATATATATATATATATATATATATAGCGGCTGGATAGCTCAGTTGGTAAGGCATCGGTTTGGCATACGGGAGACGGTGGTTGAATCCCGCTTGGGGCAAAAAATGAGCACATAACACCATCCAGTGTGGGTCCTGGGCAAGATCCTTCACGCTAATGCCTACCTCATACAATGATGAGAGACAATAAAATGAATGACATGCCGGCTCAGACGTCGCCCGCCAAACAAGGTCTGCGTCAGGTGCTGGGGAACCAGAGCACCTTGATGAAAAATGGGCTACTGGAACAAAGCGGAGATGGGCGAGATGCGATAACATGGCTCTGTTGGAATGCTACTACTCAAGCAACCCTAGTCAGAGGGGTTACATGCAGAGAATGCAGGTTGAATGGTTACTTGAAACCCACAGTCACGGTTGACCACGAAACAACTAGTAACTCAGTGTTCCAACATCCACAAACGGCAATTGCTGTCACAACTTGAGATTGATGAGGTACAACGCAGGTTCCATGGTGAAGGGCCCCAGGCTGCCAGATCAGAGGAGGAGGTCATACCAGAGATTGGGAGGCAAGCCCCAATGAATGCAGATGATGAGATTGGGAGGCCAGCCCCAATGAATGAAATGCTGAGCAAGGCAGCAACTGACCTGAAAGCTAAGATCATGGCGAGGATGAAAGCTGGGCAACCTAGAAACCGATTACAACGGCTATGTGAAGTACCACCTGAAAGTCTCATGGAAAGTGTGAATGCAGCACTGAGGGCGATTCCTACCACAACGATCACCGAAACCAATGAGCTGATATACGCTTCAGCATCAGTGATCCTAGAAATCCTTGGCTATCGGAGCAACTATGAGACACGTTACCCACCATGGAAAAGACGGTTGGAGGCTAAGATCAAGGAGGCTCGGAAAGATGTGAGTCAATTGACGGAGGCCCAGAGAGGTGTGATGAAAAGGCCGATTCCTGAGAGGTACACCCAGATGACCATACCTGAAGCACTCAAACTGCCAAACAAAGGCTCCAAGCCTTGTCCAGTCGCCTAAAGAGGTACACGAAAGAGAATGAGGGCAGGCGAATAAACAGGCTGTTCGCAACACAACCTCTAAAGTGTACGCTCAGTGGCAGGGTCCTAACAGCAGAGCTGACCCACCAAGACTGGAAACTGAAAGGTACTGGAAAGGAATATGGGAGAGGGAGGTTGCACATAACAGCAGTGCACAATGGCTGGTGACCCTGAGAGAGGAGCACAGCAACCTCCCTGAGCAGAACCCAGTTACCATAACAGTGGCAGACATACAGGAAAGAGTCTCAGATATGAAAAACTGGACAGCACCAGGCCCGGACATGGTACACACCTACTGGCTAAAGAAACTCAAAGCACTCCATGAGCGCCTAGCAACACAAATGAACCAGTTGCTGAAGGATGGGACTCACCCAGGATGGCTAACTGAAGGGCGAACGATCCTGATCATGAAGGATCCCTCAAAGGGTACAGTCCCATCCAACTATCGGCCAATAACCTGTCTCTCCACAACATGGAAGCTCATGTCAGGCATCATTGCGGCTAAGATAAGTGGACACATGGATCAATACATGAGCGAAGTGCAGAAGGGCATTGGTAGAGATACCAGAGGAGCCAAACATCAGCTCCTGGTTGACAGAAGGAGTCGCACAAGACTGCAGGTCCCGACATACCAACCTGTGCACAGCCTGGATTGATTACAAGAAAGCCTACGACTCGATGCCACATACATGGATCACTGAATGCTTGGAGTTGTATAAGGTGAACAGGACCCTAAGAGCCTTCGTTCGAACTCGATGAGGATGTGGAAAACCACACTTGAAGCCAATGGCAAGCCACTTACCCAAGTGTCCATCAAATGTGGCATATACCAAGGTGATGCACTCTCCCACTGCTGTTCTGCATAGGACTGAACCCCTAAGCCAAGTAATCACCAAGACAGGCTACGGATACCGCCTCAAAAATGGAGCTACGATCAGTCACCTCCTCTACATGGATGACATAAAGCTGTATGCTAAGAGCGAAAGGGACATAGACTCCTGATCCACACAACCAGGATCTACAGCAGCGACATCGGGATGTCATTCGGGCTTGAGAAATGTAGTCGGATGGTGACTAAGAGAGGAAAGGTAGTCCGCACTGAAGGGGTCTCACTCCTGAAGGAACAATAGCAGACATTGAGGACAGCTACAAGTACCTCGGTATACCACAAGCCAATGGCAACCTCGAACTGGCAACAAGGAAAGCGGCTACGGCCAAATACCTCCAGCGGGTGAGGCAAGTCCTAAGAAGCCAGCTCAATGGCAAGAATAAGACCCGGCAATAAACAGCTATGCCCTGCCAGTGATCAGATACCCTGCAGGAGTAATCAGGTGGCCAAAGGAAGAGATTCAGACCACGGATGTTAAGACCAAAGCTCCTAACCATGCATGGAGGGTTCCATCCCAAATCCAGCACCCTGAGACTGTACGCAGTTTAAAGGAAGGAGGCCGGGACTAGTGAGTGTGAGAGCCACTGTCCAGGATGAAACATCCAAGCTCCATGAATACATCAAGGAGAAGGCTCCAACGGATGATGTGCTCAGAGAATGTCTCAGACAATGGGGAACAGAGGATGAGGTGCTGGAAGAGGGACCATCATGGGAGGACAAGCCCCTACACGGGATGTACCACCGGACCATAAGTGAAGTGGCTGATCTCAAGAAGTCCTATCAGTGGCTAGAGAGGGCTGGCCTGAAGGACAGCACAGAGGCACTCATCCTGGCTGCTCAGGAGCAGGCCCTGAGCACCAGAGCCACTGAGGCCCAGATATACCACACCAGACAAGACCCAAGGTGTAGGTTGTGCAAAGAGGCACCCGAGACGATCCAACACATAACTGCAGGGTGTAAAATGCTGGCAGGAAAGCCTACATGGAACGCCATAACCAGGTGGCTGGCATAGTTCTACGAAACATCTGTGCCGAGCACGGACTGGAAACCCCAAGGTCAAATGGGAAACACCTCCCAAGGTGGTGGAGAATGACCGAGCGAAGATCCTGTGGGACTTCCAGATCCAGACTGACAAGATGGTAATGGCGAACCAACCGGATATCGTGATCATTGATAAAGGGCAGAAGAAAGCCGTTGTAGTGGATGTAGCGGTCCCAAGTGATGGAAACATCAGAAAGAAGGAACACGAGAAACTCGAGAAATACCAAGGGCTCAGAGAGGAGCTGGAGAGAGCCTGGAAGGTAAAGGTGACAGTCGTGCCTGTGGTGGTCGGAGCACTCGGGGCAGTGACCTCCAAATTAGATGAGTGGTTGCAACAGATCCCGGGAACAACATCAGACATCTCAGTCCAGAAATGTGCAGTGCTGGGAACAGCAAGGATACTGCGCAGAACCCTCAAGCTTCCTGGCCTCTGGTAGAGGACCCGAGCTGAATGGGGACGGACACCACCAAGGGTGAGATGAGGATTTTTTATTTTATATATATATATATATATATATATATATATATATATATATATATATATATATATATATATATATATATATATATATATATATATATATATATATATATATATATATATATATATATATATATATATATATATATATATATATATATAATCTGCGCTCCACGCCCAACCCCCTGTGTATATTTCGTAATCTGCCCATGTCGCATACGAATCCAGCCGTATCTGTAACATAAGGCGCACCCGCGGGCTGGAGTAATGAGAACGAAAATGTAAACAGTTTGAACGCCACCGGATCAGTGATTCATGAAATTAAGCCCTTGATGATATGTGTACTGTTTTTGTCGCGAGCGCTTTAATTAGAGCAACAGACGACTCAGCATATCTGGCATGCAAATTTTTTTTTTTTGTCGTCTTTTCATTCTGTTGCGCAAGAAACGGAGACACGATCAAGTTCACATCAACATACCCTCCCTCCGCCCTCAGTTATGGATGTTAACTTTTGAGTGGAAAAAAAAACTCCCTCTCGCATCTACTCCTCTCTCCCCGCGCAGGTTCGTCTTACTTCTTCAAAGGAAGGAGTACTGGCGCGTGCCGAACAGCGACATGGAGGTGGAGGCGGACTACCCACGCCTCATCGCCAAGGACTGGCTGCTGTGCACAGACATGCAGTCGGACTCGCCGGGCGCGGAGTCCAAGAGCACCGAGAGCCGGGTCAACGTACACCCTCGCCCGGATCACGCCGAGAACGGCTACGAGGTCTGCTCCTGTACGTCGGACGGCGCCTCGCCTTTAGGGGCCCGGCCCTCCCCGTCGCCCTTGTGGCTGCTGCCGACTCTTTGGACCCTCTCGCTGGCCCTCTGCCCTCTAACGCTATGATGCCAAATAAGACCAAATCACACTTTGGTTGTTATTTATTGCTCAAATCCTGAGAGCAACTCCTTGACATTTGGGGCATTTGAATGAAGCGCTACGATCACTTTAGCTTCATATATTTGCTCCAAAACATAACATTTTCTTTTATTGCATCCAGGAAGGAAGGAAAGACATGAGAGCTTTTTCGGATGCATTGAGACTGAGCTTCAACAGTGACTTACATTCAAATGAGTTTTGAAATCCTTTTAAGGAACGCGTCGTTTTAATTTAAAGTACACATGAAGTACTGTGTAGCGATGGCGTTGAGTAGTCGCCGTTGAGTTGTCATGGAATTTCAAGAGCTAAGAACAACACCGGTTGGTGTTGCCTTTCGTGTTACCTGTGTCAACAATTTAGTGATTTTATTTTATTTTTTTAATGTTCATATGAAAAGACAATAACTGATTAGCACCACACGAAAACGTTCATCACATTTTTACATACAGTGGAACACTTTTTAAGATTGAGCACAGTCCAACTTATTTTTAGTTGGGACTCCAATCCGTTTTAGAACGCTTGTAGCAGAGTTCCAAAAATGTTCGCTCCCTCGACTGGTCACCAGGCAATCACACATTTCTGCCACAATTTTATTATTAGTATTTTTTAACGTGTGTTAAAATAGTAATCATCACATTTAATCATAAAAGTTAAAAACCAAACACTTGACCTTAATTAACTCATTCACTCCCAATGACGTTTTTAAACGTCTTTTCAGACTCGGTCTAGAATTGGCTGGTCCTGAATGAGTTTTAAAGGAGGAGATTGCCGTCAAAAGAAAACCACACTTATTGTCATATTTGCTTAAAACGGTCATTATGACTTGACAGGAATGCACGATAAAGAGGATCTTATGCCTCTAATTTGTTGAACAACAAACCACTTCACCTGAGGAAAAACGACCAATCGGAAGACGGGATGACGTGACATCAAATTGCAAACCCCCTGTTTTAACTTGATGTGTATGGTGACGCTAGTCTCTTACTGCTTTGAGTTTTATGCTACTCCTGCTGTAAATTCTCACCACGTGAACCTCGTCGCGGCCCCTTCCTTCTTGTAGGACGGAGCCGAAGATAAAAACAATTCAAGCGAATCCTTCCACGCTTGAAGTCCTGTGCATTAAAATTCAAACCCGATGACATTTAGATATTCTACTGTGGATTTGCATTTCATGTGACAGTGTCGATATGTTAATTCGGATGCATTGACACCCACCCACCCCCAAAAAAAACTATTAGTTGAATGAGGATGATTATTTTCGTCTAAAAAAAGTGAGCCAGTGTGAAATCAAATCATGCAATGCTGAATGAATGGACGGTCTGGGTCAACAAGAGCAAAGGATTGTTTTTCTATTGCATTCGGTATGAGTGCGAGAACTCAATCCACAGTAGCAATGTGTGCCAGGAGAACATCTGCCTTCTGCTTTTTGCAGCCAGCCGCCAACTTCCAAATGGTGGCGAAGGGAAAAGCGCTGTCGCTAACGGATCCCTTGCTAAAAGCCCCTCAAATTCTCCCCTGTTTGGTATTTCCAGCCGTTGATCATTTCCACATCTGCTTCAGCTTTTTTTTTGGGGGGGGGGTGATTATTCCCATCCGCCAAGGTGACAGCACTGCGCCTGTAAAGTTCTATTTCTCTATTAGACTGATATACAGTACCGTATATGACTTGAAGAGTTGACAAAAAAAAAAATCAAGTGTATATTTTAAGTTGTATTTTGTAATGTAAAATATTTTTGTAGGAAAAAAAGTAAAATGTACGTGAACGACTTGGGTCGACTGAGACGATTTTTTTTTTCTCCGTCAAGGCACATTAGCGATGGTGTGGCATCTTGTGGACGCCAACTGGTGGGGGAGGTGGTGGTGGGGGTGGGGGTTGTTCTTCTCTGTCACAGTCTGTGCTGTGTGTCTTCATCTTGCATGCAGATCTTGTCAATCAGCGCGCACACACACACAAAAGAAGCTTTAGTAGCAGACTTGCTGGCAGAGGATCACACGCAAGTGGTATCAGAGTGTTTCTTAAGGGAAACAAATCAGACGCTGTCACTGTCACATATCTGAGTTCAGTCGCTCTTGTGTGCCCTGCGATTGGCTGGCAACTGGTTCAGGGTGTCCCCTGCCTACTGCCCGAAGACAGCTGGGATAGGCTCCAGCACCCCCCGCGACCCTAGTGAGGATCAAGCAGTTCGGAAAATGGATGGATATATAAAATGTATTATTATTATTTTATATATATATATATATATATATATATGTTTGTTTTTTTTGGTTTTGTTTTTTTTCTGTGATAGCACGCCTACTGAAGGTTTCAAGTTTTGGTTTTGCTTTTGAGGCGCAATTTTCCCTAAAGAATTTACACTCAAACTAAAGTGAAGCAGAGACAAATGATGGACTCATAGCAATGAAAAATGAAACCAAGATAAACAGGGGGAAGCAAACATTTGAGGAAAATGACATGTCAAGGAAATTAAATGGGGTTTTTTTTCTGTAGAGACAGCTGACGGATGAGGAAGTAATTAATAAGCTCGAAGTTTACTCTTTAAAAAAATAAAAACTCCTTGTAATGCATTGTTGGTGGCCCCGTTAACTGCTCTTTGCCATTGTTATCGAGTTATTCGGTGAAATGCCTCGGCGCTGTACACATTCAGGCAAACAATATTTCAGTGGCCAAAAGAAAAGAAT